>CM050413.1:5702980-6252980 GCA_027564155.1 Gymnocypris eckloni scoliostomus
TTTAAACGGGAGTCATCTCAATTATCACCAGTAAAGTATGGAGTACCACAAGGATCTGTCCTAGGTCCTCTATTATTTTCATTATATATGTTGCCCTTGGTAATATTATTAGAAAATACGGGATTAGTTTCCATTGTTATGCTGATGACACTCAACTATATATCTCAACAAAACCAGATGAAACCTCTAAACTATCTAAGCTAACAGAATGTGTTAAAATATAAAAGATTGATGACCAGCAATTTTCTCCTATTAAATTCAGATAAGACAGAGATATTACTTATTGGACCTAAAACAGTACACAGAATCTCTTGGATTACAATTTGCAACTAGACGGATGTAATGTTACTTCCTCTACAGTTAAAAATCTGGGTGTTATATTAGACAGCAACCTATCTTTTGAAAATCATATTTCCAATGTTACAAAAACAGCATTCTTCCATCTTAGAAACATTGGCAAGCTACGGAACATGTTAAGTGTTTCTGATGCAGAAAAGTTAGTTCATGCATTCATGACCTCTAGACTGGACTATTGTAATGCACTGCTAGGTGGTTGTCCTGCATCTTCAATAAACAAGCTACAGATAGTAAAAAATGCTGCGGCTAGAGTCCTTACCAGGTCAAGAAAATATGATCATATTACTCCAATTTTACAGTCTCTGCACTGGCTACCTATTAAGTTTCGTATCAGTTACAAAATATTATTACTTGCCTATAAGGCCCTAAATGATTTAGCTCCTGCGTACCTAACTAATATTCTATCACGCTACAATCCAACCCGCTCCCTAAGGTCGCAAAACTCTGGACTCTTGGTAGTACCTAGGATAGCAAAGTCCACTAAAGGAGGTTGAACTTTTTCATATCTGGCTCCTAAACTCTGGATGCCTTCCTGATAACGTTCGGGGTTCAGACACACTCTCTCTGTTTAAATCTAGATTAAAGACACATCTCTTTAGCCAAGCATTCATATAATGCCTCTCACAATCTTGTACTGCCAGTCTATCTGATCAAATGCACATTATTATGCTTTAGCTTGGGTTATACTGATAATTTCATCCAGGGTTATTCCTGGATGGAACAACTGCTATGCTAATTGTTTTACTGTTTCTATGTTTCTGCTAGGAATTACACAAGCTTCAGTCTGGATCCAACCCTTAAACGATCTGAGATGACCGAACACCTGAGAAGAGACGATGACAATCCCTCGGAGGACCTCAGAGGAAGCCAACCATCAGCGATTATACTGACTTAACCAAAGTCTGCCATAAATGGAGGATCAGCACCTGGAGAAAACCTCTACAGCCCTGACCGTCAGCGGAGTCTAGGACACATAGATGAGCCCCAGAGACAGATCTCCAGTGAGGACCTTGTCACCTAGACATCCATCGGGGAAAGACCCCTGGAACCAGTGGACCACTTACACTCTGACTTTGCTGCAGTTGGAACAAACTACTGATTCGTCTGGCCAGAGGGGAACTGGCCCCCCAACTGAGCCTGGTTTCTCCCAAGGTTTTTTCTCCATTCTGTCACCGATTGAGTTTTCTTTCCTTGCCGCTGTCGCCTCTGGCTTGCTTAGTTGGGGACACTTCATTTCCAGCACAATCATCGACTTGATTGCACAGATATTATTTAAACTGAACTAAGCTGGACAATGCCATTACTAAATTCAATAATGAAATGCATTCAGCTGATAATTGAGTGTTAAATCCTGTCATTTTACATTATTGACACAATTTGCCTATTTTGATATTGTGCAGTGCTTTGTCACAATTTGTATTGTTAAAAGCGCTATATAAATAAAGGTGACTTGACTCCTTCAAAGTGATAAATTAGGATTTTAATGAGTGTTATTTTCATTATTATGTAGGCTTTACAATGGAACTAAGAACATAACATTCATATATGTATACTTATTATTATTATGAGTCAAAGTATCAAACAGGCTGGGACCATATCATACTTGCAGAGATCCTTTGTCTAGACATCAGAGACCAAAGCCATAAACATTTTCCCAAAGTTGATGAAAAGGATCCAAATTAACCCTATTGCTCAGGCACCAAAACAGACACTAGGCAGAACTGTAGTAGATATATTTGCTTTTTTGTTTATAACTCGGTAATCATAATGGCTTGAATACAAATTATTTTCAAATGAATCCTTCATTCAAGCACAATTTTTATTTATTTAATTTAATTTACTCCTGGAAACTATGTTTCACAAATCTACACAATATGGACAAAAGTATTGGTAGACCCCCTTCTAATGAAAGGTTTTACTACTTTAGTAATTTCCATGAGTACGAATCTTAATGTTTAAGCATATAATGATATTCTAGGGAATTGTGTGCTTCTAACTTTATAACAACGGTTTGGACAGGACCCTTTTCTGTTTTAACATGACAGTGCCTCTGTGTATAAGGCAAGGATCAAAGAGAAATGATGATTCAATCAGTGTGGAAGAACTTGACTGGTCTGCAGAAAGCAGCTGAACACCTCTGGTGTGACTTTAAATGAGCCACAAACTCATCACCAAACACCAATGACTTTTACACAAATTATATGTAAAAAATTATTGTGACATCCCCTTCTTTAGAACCGAAACTTCACAAATGTGGCAAAATTGATAGAAATACAATTAAATTATTAAAAAATTGTATGTTCATCTGTGTTGCAACAGTTTTGAAGTGTATGAAATGACTGTACCCATATCTACAAGTCATTGCTGTATTTTAATGAGTTTTTGGCTCAAGGTTTGCATGTAAAGTCACACCAGGCATGTTCAGCTGGGATTAGGACTTGGTTTTCTGCAGGCTTATAGACAGAGACACTGTCATGTTAAAATAGGGTCCTGCTCATTTCAAATTAGAAAAACACAATTAGGATAAAATTACACTGTATATTTTAACATTAACATTTGTACTCATGGAAATGACTAAAATAGTAAAACATGTTCATTAGAAAGGGGTGTATCAATACTTTTGGCCAAATAGTGTATACAAATCTTCTGAAGACCTTTTAAATTACATACATTTTTTTTGTTGCATAACACTAACTTCCAAATGATGACAATTTAGTTTAATTATTTATTTTATCCATGTTGTCCACTACAGTGAGGCAAACAATGATAAATAATTGTACGTTTATGTAACATTCAATAAGTGTGAATGGCAAATTAACTTAACTTGCAATGCATGTAAATGCATTTGTCCTAGTGCTCCAAAAATATCTTCTTATTTTATATAATTAATTTGCAAATACAGTCAAAAATGCTTGTAGTTCATGAAATATTAGCTTATTTGCAATGTTGTAATATAATGTAGACCATGACAAAATGTAATACGCATGCAGTAATACAGCACATAGAAATCATTTGCACATTATAGGTAATTCAATATTTTTTTCATTATGTACATTGTTAATATAGTAAGAAGAGCGTTTTAAAAAATAGTCCTATCATTCTGTCACTGTAGTTATCATATTTATTTTATTTCACTACATTTATTTAATTAGCGCATGTCAATGAGGTTTTTTATGCATTGGTAACTACTTATTAGTCATAAAGTGTTTTCAGATCAAATTTGGTGATGGTAGGTCTTAAAACCTGAAACCTTTAAAGAACATTGTCTTTAGTAGTCACGCTGATGCTAGGTTGTAGGCAAAGGTACATGAAGGAGAAGTGTCAGAGGGTATTTATTCCACATGACATAGAAAAAAGTTATCCACAGATGGCAAACATGAGGTTCAAACAATAACCCTCAAACTCAAACTGAACAGACAAAAACTTAAATACACAGACCAAACAATGATAGTTAACAAGACAAGTGAACTAAACAATGTAAACAAAGGGTAGACAAAAAAACAAGGTCAAAGGACAAAGCTAGACAGGCAAACAAAGTCTGAACTAACAAAACTGTGACAAGTAGAGTTAAGTGTTCATTGAAATGCTTACAAATACATGAAGCATAGACATAAACCATACATTGTTGACACACTGACAGGGGTATTTTGTAAATATATACAGTATATGGCATGTGGATGGGATAAATGCAGAGCACAAATTACAATTATGGGTTATTATACTTGACCATCACGTTGCTTTACTTCACTTCACTACATATAACATAATCCTTGTCAACAATGTATGGTTTTATGTCTATGCAATTGCAAGTAAAGGCATCTGTAAAATAAAAAAAATATACAAATACTCATGAGACCACATTAAAATACTTATTGTACGTTTAGGGGATAGAACATACAAGCCCGATTCAAAAAAGAAGCCATATCTAAACATGATCCTGAAGCGCAGGCGTTTTCTCTGGGCCAAGGCTCATTTAAAATGGACTGTGGCAAAGTGGAAAACTGTTCTGTGGTTCTTTTTGGAAAACTGGGACGCCATGTCATCCGGACTAAAGAGGACAAGGACAACCCAAGTTGTTATCAGCGCTCAGTTCAGAAGCCTGCATCTCTGATGGTATGGGGTTGCATGAGTGCGTGTGGCATGGGCAGCTTACACATCTGGAAAGGCACCATCAATGCTCAAAGGTATATCCAAGTTCTAGAACAACATATGCTCCCATCCAGACGTCGTCTCTTTCAGGGAAGACCTTGCATTTTCCAACATGACAATGCCAGACCACATACTGCATCAATTACAACATCATGGCTGCGTAGAAGAAGGATCCGGGTACTGAAATGGCCAGCCTGCAGTCCAGATCTTTCACCCATAGAAAACATTTGGCGCATCATAAAGAGGAAGATGCGACAAAGAAGACCTAAGACAGTTGAGCAACTAGAAGCCTGTATTAGACAAGAATGGGACAACATTCCTATACCTAAACTTGAGCAACTTGTCTCCTCAGTCCCCAGACGTTTGCAGACTGTTATAAAAAGAAGAGGGGATGCCACACAGTGGTAAACATGGCCTTGTCCCAACTTTTTTGAGATGTGTTGATGCCATGAAATTTAAAATCAACTTACTTTTCCCTTAAAATGATAAATTTTCTCAGTTTAAACATTTGATATGTCATCTATGTTGTATTCTGAATAAAATATTGAAATTTGAAACTTCCACATCATTGCATTCTGTTTTTATTCACAATTTGTACAGTGTCCCAACTTTTTGGGAATCGGGTTTGTACTCTGTACAGTATAAAATGCACTATTTATAATTAGCTATTTTATATGTATTTAATATTTCAATTTATTTAATGTATGTATATATCAATTTATTTATTTAATGTATTAACAATGTAGAAACTGAAATATATGAAGTACAATTTTACTATAAGCTAACTTTTTTACAGTTTTTGTTTTGTTTAAATATATTAATCATAAATATTTGTATAGTTCTCCATGACGTAATGTACAGTGAGAAATGTTTACTTGTATATTTGTTAACAAAGTATACAAAACATCGTCTTTACATATTACCAAATATGAAAATTGATTAAGAACTCAGTATTTGTATATAGACTATTAAAATATTAACAGTTAAGAGACTGTTAAGCCTGGATTTTTCATTCTGCAGATATAGGTCAACTTGCAACTACTTTCACCTCATGGCCATTTAATTAACTTGTATCTTCATGATGCTTCGAATTCAAAATAGTTTTATTAACTATTTTTTCATGACTGTCTGACGATGATGTTTACTAGGTGTCATGCAAAATGGATGAAAGGTCTACAAGAACTTCAAAATGTTTTTTTCATAAATTGTCCAATATCAAAGATTTATTTGGCACCTGAATATCTGTGCACATTTAGGTATGAATTATGGTCTTTCTGTCTGTAAATCTATCCCTCTACCTCTGTCCATCCATATGCTCATCTATACAGTGGTGGCCATTATTAGAACACTAGTATTTTCACCAGTTTTAAATGGTTTTAAGTCAGTTATCTCTTATATATTGCTGTAATGTGTCAGTAGGAAATATCAGTTTACATTCCCACACTTTCATTTTGTCATTGATTCTAATAATCCAGTGAGGTTTTTGTCTGACAGCAGCCAGTGCTCCACACAGAGATCTAAACTCATCATCGTCCAGTCTGTCTGGAATGACATGAAGAAACAGAACAAACTGAGACAGACTAAATCCAGAAGAACTGTGGCAATGTCTCCAAGATGCTTCAAGAAACGTACATGCAAAACTTAATGAAAAACTATGCTCAAGTGCACCTAGGGCAAAAGCTGCTTTAAACGCAAAGGATGCTCACACAAAATGTTGATTTAATTTAGCTAACAGAAGTTAATTGACAAAGGACATATATTTATAACATTATTTTTGACATCATTTTCATTTTACAACGTTTTTTACACAATTGACAAACTTATAACAAAACAACCATGAAGCATCTTGGAGAGGTTGCTACAGTTCTTCTGGATTTAGTCTGTCAGTTTGTTTTGTTATGTAATTTCAGACAGACTCAATGATTAACGAGTAGATCAGATGTCTGTGTGGAGCACTGGTTGTTGTAAGACAAAAATCTCACTTGATTATTACAATTAATGGCAAAATGATTGTTTGAAAATGTAAACTGATATTGCCTACTGACACACTACAGCAATAGATATAAATAACAGATTTAAAAATCATTTTTTAGCTGCAGAAAATACTAGTATTCCAAAAAATTGGTCACCACTGTGTGTCTGTCTGTCTGTCCATCCGTCCATCTATCTATACATCTGTCTGTCTATCCATCAATTTGCTCATCTATATGTATGTCTGTCTCCACACCAATCCATCCGTCCATCTACCTATATGTCTGTCTGTCTGTCCATCCGTTCGTCCATACACCGGTCTGTCTGTCTGTCTGACCGAATTGTTAAAATATTTAAAAACAATGTAAAAATTTGTGATAATGTATTTTCAGTATTCAACCCCAAAGCACATTGCTCCCTGTGTGGAAAAGAGTCTCCTGTTGGAGGTGTGGGTCTGAACACATGGGTTTGTGTCCTTTTCAATAAAAAAATTCAAATTAGATTAGCTATTAGACCTACTGTAGATCTCAAGTGTTACATTATTTAAATTAAATAGATCAATATTATGCAGATAATATAGAAATTACATGACATAAAATGTTATGTAGTATTTTGTTTTAAGTAAACAAAGATCAAATAGTTTAAATATTTTAATGTATGTTAGTTGTTGTACATTCTAAATTAGATGTTTTTAAGTTGAAATTAATATTAGTTTATTATTAATGGAGTATGACAATAATGTAGTAGAGTTTGTTTTTAACAAAATGTGTTTTAATAAAAATAAAAATTAAAGCAAGTTTAATTGTGGTTTTCTTCCACCAGATTCAGTGCACCAATTGTGAAATATGGTACCACTCTGTCTGTCAACATGACAAAAAAATAGGTACACAAATGTAAGAGAATGTGGTTGTGTGTTTTCTGCTAGGAAAATTACTTTAAACCTGTAACAATATATTGTCTACTCTTGTATGTTTTTTTATATATTTTTTATGTTGTTTTGACTGTTAACAGGTAAATTATGCATTATGTAAATTTTGTCATTGTAAGTATGTAAATAAAGTACAAATTGTAAATTGCACATGCAATTCCATTTACTGCCAGTAGGGGTAAAATAGAAAACAAAAATTGAAAATGGAATGGAACGAAAAAAAAACCTTTCTAAATCTTCATCTTTCTCTTTCTCTCCTTCCCTTTCTAGCTTGTACTTATTTGAACAATGCCTGAGACTTTGTTATGGGCACTTCCTCTGTCTGTTTGCCTCTTCAAGATTAATCGCTTTGTGTATGTCCCAATTGTAAGTTGCTTTGGATAAAAGCATCTGCAAACTGACTAAACGTAAATGTTAATGTACAAAAAGAATGATAATTGTGTACGTGTAATTCCCTTTGCTACCAGTAGGGGTAAAATGGAAGGTTGTGAAATATGTAGACTGTCGACTTCTATTGATGGACACTGGTCTCACGTCTCTATCTTCCTGCTGAAAAAAGTTATTACAAAAAGAAGGATAATTTTGGACATGCAATTCCCTAATCAGCCACTAGGGGTAAAATGGAAGGTTGTGAAAGTTGTACACTGTCCCACTCTATGGATGGACACAGGTCTCACGTCTCTATCTTCCTGCTGAAAAAAGTTATTACAAAAAGAATGATAATTTTGGACATGCAATTCATTTTTCTACAAGTAGGGGTAAAATGGAAGGTTGTGAAAGTTGTACACTGTCCCACTCGATGGATGTACACTGATCTCACGTCTCTATCTTCCTGCTGAAAAAAGTTATTGCAAAAAGAAGGATAATTTTGGACATGCAATTCCCTAATCAGCCACTAGGGGTAAAATGGAAGGTTGTGAAAGTTGTACACTGTCCCACTCTATGGATGGACACAGGTCTCATGTCTCTATCATCCTGCTGAAAAAAGTTATTACAAAAAGAATGATAATTTTGGACATGCAATTCCCTAATCAGCCACTAGGGGTAAAATGGAAGGATGTGAAAGTTGTACACTGTCCCACTCGATGGATGGACACTGATCTCACGTCTCTATCTTCCTGCTGAAAAAAGTTATTACAAAAAGAAGGATAATTTTGGACATGCAATTCCCTAATCAGCCACTAGGGGTAAAATGGAAGGTTGTGAAAGTTGTACACTTTCCCACTCTATGGATGGACAAAGGTCTCATGTCTCTATCTTCCTGCTGAAAAAAGTTATTACAAAAAGAAGGATAATTTTGGACATGCAATTCCCTAATCAACCACTAGGGGTAAAATGGAAGGTTGTGAAAGTTGTACACTGTCACACTCTATGGATGGACACAGGTCTCACGTCTCTATCTTCCTGCTGAAAAAAGTTATTAAAAAAAGAAGGATAATTTTGGACTTGCAATTCATTTTTCTACAAGTAGGGATAAAATGAAAGGTTGTGAAATATGTACACTGTCCCACTCTATGAATGGACACTGATCTCACGTCTCTATCTTCCTGCTGAAAAAAGTTATTACAAAAAGAAGGATAATTTTTGACATGCAATTCCCTAATCAACCACTAGGGGTAAAATGGAAGGTTGTGAAAGTTGTACACTGTCCCACTCTATGGATGGACACAGGTCTCATGTCTCTATCTTCCTGCTGCAAAAAAGTTATTACAAAAAGAAGGATAATTTTGGACATGCAATTCCCTAATCAGCCACTAGGGGTAAAATGGAAGGTGGTTAAAGTTGTACACTGTCCCACTCTATGGATGGACAAAGGTCTCATGTCTCTATCTTCCTGCTGAAAAAAGTTATTACAAAAAGAAGGATAATTTTGGACATGCAATTCCCTAATCAACCACTAGGGGTAAAATGGAAGGTTGTGAAAGTTGTACACTGTCACACTCTATGGATGGACACAGGTCTCACGTCTCTATCTTCCTGCTGAAAAAAGTTATTACAAAAAGAAGGATAATTTTGGACATGCAATTCTAATCAACCACTAGGGTAAAATGGAAGGTTGTGAAAGTTGTACACTGTCACACTCTATGGATGGACACAGGTCTCACGTCTCTATCTTCCTGCTGAAAAAGTTATTACAAAAAGAAGGATAATTTTGGACATGCAATTCCCTAATCAACCACTAGGGGTAAAATGGAAGGTTGTGAAAGTTGTACACTGTCCCACTCTATGGATGGACACAGGTCTCATGTCTCTATCTTCCTGCTGAAAAAGTTATTACAAAAGAAGGATAATTTTGGACATGCAATTCTAATCAGCCACTAGGGGTAAAATGGAAGGTTGTGAAAGTTGTACACTGTCCCACTCTATGGATGGACACTGGTCTCATGTCTCTATCTTCCTGCTGAAAAAGTTATTACAAAAAGAAGGATAATTTTGGACATGCAATTCCCTAATCAAGCCACTAGGGTAAAATGGAAGGTTGTGAAAGTTGTACACTGTCCCACTCTATGGATGGACAAAGGTCTCATGTCTCTATCTTCCTGATGAAAAAGTTATTACAAAAGAAGGATAATTTTGACATGCAATTCCTAATCAACCACTAGGGGTAAAATGGAAGGTTGTGAAAGTTGTACACTGTCACACTCTATGGATGGACACAGGTCTCACGTCTCTATCTTCCTGCTGAAAAAGTTATTACAAAAAGAAGGATAATTTTGGACATGCAATTACCTAATCAGCCACTAGGGGTAAAATGGAAGGTTGTTAAAGTTGTACACTGTCCCACTCTATGGATGGACACAGGTCTCACGTCTCTATCTTCCTGCTGAAAAAAGTTATTACAAAAAGAAGGATAATTTTGGACATGCAATTCCCTAATCAACCACTAGGGGTAAAATGGAAGGTTGTGAAAGTTGTACACTGTCCCACTCTATGGATGGACACTGATCTCACGTCTCTATCTTCCTGCTGAAAAAAGTTATTACAAAAAGAAGGATAATTTTGGACATGCAATTCCCTAATCAGCCACTAGGGGTAAAATGGAAGGTTGTGAAAGTTGTACACTGTCCCACTCTATGGATGGACAAAGGTCTCATGTCTCTACCTGCTGAAAAAAGTTATTACAAAAAGAAGGATAATTTTGGACATGCAATTCCCTAATCAGCCACTAGGGGTAAAATGGAAGGTTGTGAAAGTTGTACACTGTCCCACTCTATGGATGGACACAGGTCTCATGTCTCTATCTTCCTGCTGAAAAAAGTTATTACAAAAAGAAGGATATTTTGGACATGCAATTCCCTAAACAACCACTAGGGGCAAAATGGAAGGTTGTGAAAGTTGTACACTGTCCCACTCTATGGATGGACACAGGTCTCATGTCTCTATCTTCCTGCTGAAAAAAGTTATTACAAAAAGAAGGATAATTTTGGACATGCAATTCATTTTTCTACAAGTAGGGGTAAAATGGAAGGTTGTGAAATATGTACACTGTCCCACTCTATGGATGGACACTGATCTCACGTCTCTATCTTCCTGCTGAAAAAAGTTATTACAAAAAGAAGGATAATTTTGGACATACAATTCCCTAATCAGCCACTAGGGGTAAAATGGAAGGTTGTGAAAGTTGTACACTGTCCCACTCTATGGATGGACACAGGTCTCACATCTCTATCTTCCTGCTGACAAAAGTTATTATAAAAAGAAGGATAATTTTGGACATGCAATTCCCTAATCAGCCACTAGGGGTAAAATGGAAGGTTGTGAAAGTTTTATACTGTCCCTCTCCATGGATGGACACAGGTCTCATGTCTCTATCTTCCTGCTGAAAAAAGTTATTACAAAAAGAAGGATAATTTTTGACATTTATTTCCCTTTTCTACCAGTAGGTGTAAAATGGAAGGTTGTGAAAGATGTACACTGTCCCCCTCTCTTGATTGGCACTGGTCTCTCTGTCTATAGGCCCTTTAACTAAAAAGCTATAACAAAAACGCTGCCCACTGAGCTATAGCAAAAAACGAAGAAAACTTGCACTTTCCCCACGGTCCCTTACTGAAAGCACCGAAGAGAGCGATCCCGTCTGGCTGAATGCACATTGCGACGGCTAGTGCGGGCTAGTGCTTATTACATCGAGCGAAAACTATGAAAAAGAAGGCTGTGAAACATGACCAGCTTTGCCCTTTTGACGATCACACTGTTTAGATTTTTATTGGGAAAGTCGTTTTGGAGTTATTGTCGTTTATCGCTGAATATGTCACGAATATCGAAAACAAAACCAACTTAACCTCGCTACTTCAAGAGTGATGATTTGATCGACCCATCGACTCCCACAGGACGCCGGCTAGTGAAAAAAGGTGCAGTGCCCACTTTGTTTGAGTGGAAGAACTACTCCACTTCAGCACCAAGGCGCACCGGGACATGGCAGAGGAGAGAAGTTCCCCCTCCATTGAACAAAGATCCTGTGCCTGTGGACCTCCAGCATCAGGAGCATGATTATTGTTAATTTTCCGTTCCTGCGGCTGTCGATCTTTCTTTAGATCAGACTGATGATCTCAGAAAGTAAGTGGAACAACTGAGGAAACAGGTCGAATAACTGTCTGTCCATCAGAGATTTTGTTTGGGCAGATTTGCTGCATCAGACAATGACATACGGTTCTACACTAGGTAAGATTTAAAACTTATAAATAATATTACATTATATCATTATTAGGATGCTGTATTATAATTTTCTGGTCTTTGCATAATACAGTATGTCCATGTAGATATTTTATTTACATGTCAGTATACCTGTATACTATACAAGTAAGCTACAATACAGTCTAAAAGTAAGATAAAACTGTTGGTCATTTTGTGATGTGTATTATCTCAAACATGTCCCACATCTTATGTAGGTTTGTGACTTACAATCACTTAATGGCATTCTGGAGACTCATTGAACCTGCATCCCAGAACATGGTTTGTGTGACCAGAGCAAGGGCAGCTACAACTAGGAGTGAAGGTGGAGCATCAGGCAATGCATCTGTAATTATATATATATTTCATTTATCATTCCTTTCTAATTTTGTATATTATACAGTACATACAATATACATTCTGTTATGAATTTATTGGGGGGGTGGAAGAAAACAAAATTGAAATACCACAAATGATACTTTATGTATAAAGACACATATACAAAGTTTTCATATGTGAAAAAAAATGCCTGCAGCCCATAGATGAGTTTTTTCTCTTCATGGTTCATCTTTTTGCTGGTCTGACACAAAGGGATCTGGCTCACAGATTTGATATTCATCAGTCCACCGTGAGTCGAATTATAACAACCTGGGCAAATTTTCTTTATACCGTTCTTGGATCAGTGTGCGTCTGGATGTCTGAGGAAGCGGTCAAGGCTCACATGCCAAAGGAGTTCCAGGACTATCCAGACACACAAGTGGTGATCGACTGCACAGAGCTGCGGTGCCAAACTCCATCCTCTCTCCTGCTTCAAAGTGAAGGGTTCTCCTCTTATAAATCCCACTGCACCTTCAAGGGGTTAATTGGCATGGCACCACATGGCGCAGTCACCTTTGTGTCATCCCTGTATGCAGGATCCATCAGCGACAAGGAGCTTCTCAAGCAGTCTGGGATTGTGTCTCTGCTGAAACCTGACATGGCTATTATGGTCGACAAAGGTTTTCTCGTGGACGACTGTGTGCCATGCAAAGTCTACAGACCTGCTTACCTGTCAAAAAGGGAACAGATGTCGGCTGATGAGCTAAAGGAAACTCAATCCATTGCTCGACTGAGCGTCCATGTTGAGCGTCTCATCCGCAGGGTGAAACAACACAAGCTGTTTGACACAGTCATCCCTCTTTCCATCACAGGGAGCATCAACCAGCTATACACTGTTGCTTGCCTCCTTGTAAACTACCAGAATGGCCCCTTGGTAAAAGCATGGGCAAAGGATTAAAGACTAGACAAGACACTTGCTGTAGGGGACGGAACAATTTGAATTTATTTGTAGAGAATATAAATATGTTGATTAATTGTAAACAATTTTAATAATGTGTCTGTAAATAAATAATTTTAATATAGCATTTCTGTAAACATGTAAATATAAATAACTCTGATACAGTGTTTCTTATTTTCTATTATAAATAAATTAAAAGACCATGTAACTCTTTATCTTAAGAAGAAAAACAAAACAGCAAGAGACAACGAGAGAGAGTACCATTTTCTGCTATAATAACGATACACGTAAGTAACGTTAGTTACGATGACATAATATTATAAATGGTAAAATAACAAAAATTGTTGTTCAATCTTACTTGTGAAAGGTAGTCCCACGCAATCTGGTATCAATACTGCGCCGGTTATTGCAACTGTAAGCTGCACAAAATACGGACATAGTTGCTCGCTCTCCATTTACTCCGATTGACTCTGGTGCTAGCATAAAGTGATGAGACCCAATCAATATGGCGACGACGCTGGATTACGCTCCAGCACGTCATGGGGCGTCTACGTATATATGTCTATGAGTGAATCAGTGATTCACCCAAGCCAACGTGGATTCGGATTTGAACACAGAAACAAAAACAGCACTCTTGCTCGTGTCATATTGCCGAACTGTCTGGAGCATTTTTTGCTCGCATCTTGAAATTTCCAAGTTAGCACCAAGTAAATGAAAACATATTTATATATAATGTTAAATATGTATATACTTTATATATATATATACAGTGGGGCAAAAAAGTATTTAGTCAGCCACCAATTGTGCAAGTTCTCCCACTTAAAAAGATGAGAGAGGCCTGTAATTTTCATCATAGGTATACCTCAACTATGAGAGACAAAAATAAGAAAACAAAATCCAGAAAATCACATTGTAGGATTTTTTAAGAATTTATTTGCAAATTATGGTGGAAAATAAGTATTTGGTCATCTACAAACAAGCAAGATTTCTGGCTCTCACAGACCTGTAACTTCTTCTTTAAGAGGATCCTCTGTCCTCCACTCGTTACCTGTATTAATGGCATCTGTTTGAACTCGTTATCAGTATAAAAGACACCTGTCCACAACCTCAAACAGTCACACTCCAAACAACACTATGGCCAAGACCAAAGAGCTGTCAAAGGACACCAGAAACAAAATTGTAGACCTGCACCAGGCTGGGAAGACTGAATCTGCAATAGGTAAGCAGCTTGGTGTGAAGAAATCAACTGTGGGAGCAATTATTAGAAAATGGAAGACATACAAGACCACTGATAATCTCCCTTGATCTGGGGCTCCACGCAAGATCTCACCCCGTGGGGTCAAAATGATCACAAGAACTGTGAGCAAAATTCCCAGAACCACACGGGGGGACCTAGTGAATGACCTGCAGAGAGCTGGGACCAAAGTAATAAAGGCTACCATCAGTAACCCACTGCGCCGCCAGGGACTCAAATCCTGCAGTGCCAGACGTGTCCCCCTGCTTAAGCCAGTACATGTCCAGGCCCGTCTGAAGTTTGCTAGAGAGCATTTGGATGATCCAGAAGAGGATTGGGAGAATGTCATATGGTCAGATGAAACCAAAATAGAACTTTTTGGTAAAAACTCAACTTGTCGTGTTTGGAGGAGAAAGAATGCTGAGTTGCATCCAAAGAACACCATACCTACTGTGAAGCATGGGGGTGGAAACATCATGCTTTGGGGCTGTTTTTCTGCAAAGGGACCAGGACGACTGATCTGTGTAAAGGAAAGCATGAATGGGGCCATGCATCATGAGATTTTGAGTGAAAACCTCCTTCCATCAGCAAGGGTATTGAAGATGAAACGTGGCTGGGTCTTTCAGCATGACAATGATCCCAAACACACCGCCCGGGCAACGAAGGAGTGGCTTCATAAGAAGCATTTCAAGGTCCTGGAGTGGCCTAGCCAGTCTCCAGATCTCAACCCCATAGAAAATCTTTGGAGGGAGTTGAAAGTCCGTGTTGCCCAGCGACAGCCCCAAAACATCCCTGCTCTAGAGGAGATCTGCATGGAGGAATGGGCCAAAATACCAGCAACAGTGTGTGAAAACCTTGTGAAGACTTACAGAAAACATTTGACCTCTGTCATTGCCAACAAAGGGTATATAACAAAGCATTGAGATGAAATTTTGTTATTGACCAAATACTTATTTTCCACCATAATTTGCAAATAAATTCTTTAAAAATCCTACAATGTGATTTTCTGGATTTTTTTTTCTTATTTTGTCTCTCATAGTTGAGGTATACCTATGATGACAATTACAGGCCTCTCTCATCTTTTTAAGTGGGAGAACTTGCACAATTGGTGGCTGACTAAATACTTTTTTGCCCCACTGTATATATATATATATATATATATATATATGATGATTGATAAAAACCTAGTGCAAAGCTGCTCTGTTGATGAATGAAATTGCATTTGTGATCACAAAGATGCTTCCAGAAACAAACTATTATACATGTTCTAGAAGTGGTCAAATGAATAAAACTGATAATACTTTCTTGTAAGATATTATGATGTTCAATAAGTGATGCTTGAGCTGCTGTTTTTTAAAATGAGATCATAAAGTCTGAATTAGACCCTTTCTTCCGCATCCCAAGTGCAACTCATCGCAAATTGAACTGAAGCATCGGGAAACACTCAATAACATATTGTAGCACACAGACTTTATAATCATTGAGAAATTGCTGTTATTTATTTTGCACCGGCAATGATAGTGTTAATGCTGGGAGTTCAGGACCTGGAAGAGAGAGACGAGCGAGTTAAGCATGCATACACAGAGCGTCTTTTGTCTGTCATTCTTCTAGAGAGAGCAGGCGCAAATCCTAGCAGCGGCAGGTCACAGCAACCACGCTCAGACATTAGAATATAAAGCGTATACACAGACCATACTACACAGAGCACAGCAAAAAGACATTTGGCAATCAACTTGTAATGTTTCTGTTCATTTGAACATGCATGCCAGCATTTTAAACAGTGTTCCTGTCCTGCATACAACATACACTCTGGGTTCGGGCCATTCCTGAGCTCGGAGCCCTCCCCCAGGACAGCACGCCTACAACGCATTACCATACTCGCCAAATACGCATTACGTTTATCTTGCTAGTAGATGTAAGTGTGAAATCGTGAAATTTAGAAGGGAGAAAAGTTCTCCATCGACCCTCTGTGTTTTCGTTGCGAGTGTGAATCATTCAAGTGAGTGTTGTGCACTTTTTTGATTATACAAAGTGTTTATTAGTCATGTGCATGCATATCTCATTGGAACGAGTATAATGGTATTATTTTCTATAGGCCCTGTTAATGCTTACATGTTCTAGAGTGGTGATGAGCTGTAAGTTTGAAGTATTATGAGTACATTATTATACCACTTCTTAGGAAGGTAACAGTGGTCTTGAATTTCCTCTATTTATACACAATCTGTCTGACTGTGGATTTGTGGAGTCCAAACTCTTTAGAGATGGTTTTGTAAGCTTTTCTAGCCTGATGGGAAACATAAACTCTTTTTCCAAGGTCCTCCATAATCTCCTTTGTTTGTGACATGATTCACTTCCACAAACATGATCAGATTTTGATAGATTCCTGTTCTTTGAATAAAACCGGTCACGTACTAACATTTGATAGTCATTGCACTGACTGAAAACACCTCTGCACAGATGGACTTCAATTTCACCTTTAAATTAACTGCTAATCCAAGAGATCCACATATTTTTGCCACTCCCAGATATGAAATATTGGATAATTTTCCTGAATAAATAAATGACAAAGAAAATATGTTTGTCTCATTTGTTTGAATGGGTTCTCTTTGTCTACTTTCAGGAAATCTGATAATGTTTTGGGTCATATTTATGCAGAAATATAGAACATTCTAAAGGGTTCACAAACTTTCAAGCAACACTGTATATATATGGGCTGGTGAGCAATACATTTTTAAAATCTAATTAAACACACGATGTGGCGAATAATTATTAATCACAAATAAATCGCACATCAAATTTGGCTGAGAAATTACTCCCAAAAGATAATTTAAAGTCATTGTTGTGTAAAGCATCAAACAGACAATACAAAAAGTAGCTTCAGCAATAAATATTTTGTTAGATACATACAGGTGCATCTCAATAAATTAGAATGTCAATGAAAAGTTAATTTATTTCAGTAATTAAACTCAAATTGTGAAACTTGCGTATTAAATTCAATGCACACTGACTGAAGTAGTTTAAGTCTTTGGTTCTTTTAATTGTGATGATTTTGGCTCACATTTAACAAAACCCCACCAATTCACTCAACAAATCTCAACAAATTAGAATACTACATAAGACCAATACAAAACTTTTTTAGTTAATTGTTGTCCTTCTGGAAAGTATGTTCATTTACTGTATATGTACTCAATACTTGGTAGGGGCTCCTTTTGCTTTTATAACTGCCTCAATTCGGTGTGGCAAGATTCTCTATGGGGTTCAGGTCTGGTGAATTTGCTGGCCAGTTAAGCACACCAACACCATGGTCATTTAACCAATTTTTTGGTGCTTTTGACAGTGTGAGCAGGTGCCGAATCCTGCTGGAAAAAAAGCTGGTCAGCAGAAGGAAGCATGAAGTGCTCCAAAATGTCTTGGTAAACGGGCGCAGTGACGTTGGTTTTCAAAAAAACACAATGGACCAACATCAGCAATGGACATTGCACCCCAAATCATCACAGACTATGGAAATGTAACACTGAACTTCAAGCAACTTGGGCTATGAGCTTCTCCACCCTTCTTCCAGACTCTAGGACCTTGGTTTCCAAATTAAATACAAAACTTGCTCTCATCTGAAAAGAGCCCTTTGGACCACTGGGCAACAGTCCAGTTCTTCTTCTCCTTAGCCCAGGTAAGACGCCTCTGGCGACAACCGTAGCCAAATTCCTTGACACGTCTGTGTGTGGTGGCTCTTGATGCCTTGACCCCCAGCTTCAGTCCATTCCTTGTGAAGTTCACCCAAATTCTTGAATCGATTTTGCTTGACAATCCTCATAAGGCTGCGGTTCTCTCGGTTGGTTGTGCATCACCAATTTGGTTGTGCATCAGTTTCTTCCACACTTTTTCCTTCCACTCAACTTTCTGTTAACATGCTTGGATACAGCACTCTGTGAACAGCCAGCTTCTTTGGCAATGAATATTTGTGGCTTAACCTCCTTGTGAAGGGTGTCAATGATTTTCTTCTGGACAACTGTCAGATCAGCAGTCTTCCCCATGATTGTGTAGCCTAGTGAACCAAACTGAGAGACCATTTTGAAGGCTCAGGAAACCTTTGCAGGTGTTTTGTGTTGATTAGCTGATTGGCATGTCACCATATTCTAATTTGTTGAGATAGAGAATTAGTGGGTTTTTGTTAAATGTGAGCCAAAATCATCACAATTAAAAGAAACAAAGACTTAAACTACTTCAGTCTGTGTGCATTGAATATATTTAATACACGAGTTTCATAATTTGAGTTGAAGTTCTGAAATAAATTAACTTTTCCATGACATTCTAATTTATTGAAATGCACCTATAGGTAAGGAGTCACAGAATTCACATGAATTCTCACACCACTCTAGTGGTGACCCCGAATAGTCGACGATTCGATGCTACGATAGGAGGAGCCTGATTCGACTCCCAATCTCACAGTCGACTATTCGAATTGTATGATCATGCCATTTTGGCTATAGGGTGTGCTCAATGTCTGATTTCACATAGAACTACCGTTTTTCTCAGAAAAAGTTAATATACAGCCTATTATGATAATGCTGTAAATAAGAATCTGTAAAGAAAGAAGCTTTAAATAAATATTTTATCGTGCATGAATAAATCCAACCACACCCACAGATTTAAGTTTCACTTTCCATGATCCGTGACCGACAGAGACATCTTGGTAACATGGATTTAAATATTTAGCAAGACTCAAACTGACACTGGCAGAATGAAAGACTGGATTTATTTAGATCAGGTAGGGTACAAGTGATACCAAAACATTTAAGCCGGTTTATATATATCGTGTATCTATTATTTATATTGTATAAGATGCATTTGGTTGAATTATGCTGCAGTAAAGCGTTTCATTGTAGTACTACAGTGATTATCTCTTTAACACTATTATGATAAAACGCTGTGAATTTTTTATAGTTTAGTTGCCGTGTTTCTGTACATTGTTGCATGAAGAACGCATCCACAAAGGAGTTCGTTCAGAGCTGAGCAGACACGTTCATGCATTCAGGGCCTTTTTTGCATATATGCTATATAAGTCATGACATTAGCGTTATGTTGTATAAATAACGAAACTTATTCTATACTAGATACATGAGTTAAATCCCTTTGACTAAAAACCTGCTGTCATATGCTTCATTCAACTGGTCATCTTCAGCGCGCGCAGCTAAAAACAGAAAAGCAGAACATTAATAATTACTGTCATATAGCCTACAATAAATAATGTTATAATGAGAGCACTATTGTAAAAAAAATAAAAATAATTGAATTCAGAGCAGTATACTTAAAACTATGGAGAACACTCTAAGTACTAGTTTTGTTGAATTAAGGGTGTACTCATTTCCTCAATCCTTCATTTAAACAAAATTGTATTGTATTATTTTTATTATTATTATTTACAGATATAAAGGGGTCATCGGATGCAAAATTTACTTTTCAAATTGTTTGAACGTAAATGTGCGTTGGAAGTGTGCACATCCAACCTATAATGATAAAAATCCACCCATGTGTTTTTTTTTTTATCCCTATTTAAAAAAATACTTTCTCAAATCAGGCTGTTCTGAGATTCCTGTCAGAATTAAATAGTTCCATTTTAAGTGAACTCCGTTGCGTCAGAATCGCTACGGGGAATGCTTTGCGTGATAAGTCTTGAAGCACATGTGAAATCAATCCAAGGTGTAATTGGGACGTCAGAGCGGGTGACGTCACGATCCAGGATGCTATAAAGCCTGCCCAAACAAAGCTGTCACTAGCTTTTTGTGTCTTCACAAGCACTATCTGTGAAATTCTGTCTGTCCTATTTGTTGTTGTCTGTCATTACTTTACAAAGAGAACAGATATGGCGAGCAAGCAACGGCAAGCTTTTTAGAATGTGCGTTCTTCCTTGCCTGCGTTCTGAACGCTAAAAAGATGAATGGGACATCCTACGGTCTCGTGGACTTAACGGACATGCGCACGCGGCGGCCATTGTAAGTCCGTAAGAAGTGCACACGAAGTGTTCCATTTGGGACAAGGCCTAAGTGGATTGAGACCTTTTGTTGTTGGATGTAATAATGAATATAGCAGTCGTCATTTACTCTGAACATCTGAGCCGCTGAAGACGCAGAGGATTCATGTTACTTTCATTTTGAAGGGAATGAGCTGATCTCCAATCTGCCTAAATGTGTCTATGTTCGCACAAATCATTCATGATCTAGCTTCATCTACAGAAGAAGTGAGTGTAAGGTTTTTTTATGAATCTTTGCAAATTGCCTTTCCTAATAAATTAATGCAGCCAGTTTCACGCTAAAGTAAACAGTACTGCTATTCACTCCAGAAGAAAGAAGAGAGGGTGGGGTCACCAGAGCTCATTAGCATTTAAAGGGACATGGACTGTGATGGCTTGCTAAAAACAGAGCTTATTTTGAAAGGGTTTAAAAAAGTGCTTTTTTACACTACTATTGAGACATTTTAACCAAAGTATGTTATAGACCAGTGGTTCTCAAACTTTTTACACCAAGTACCACCTCAGAAAATATTTGGCTTTCCAAGTACCACCATTATGACCAACATTAAAATGCAGTATAAATGGCTGCCCACTGCTCCGGGTGTGTGTTCACGGTGTGTGTGTGTGTGTGTGTGTGTGTGTGTTCCCTGCTGTGTGTGTGTGCACTTTGGATGGTTTAAATACAGAGCACAAATTCTGAGTATGTCATGTCACTTTCACTTTCAGTACCACTATACACAGTAAAAAAAAAAAAAAAAAACGAGTCAGTTTTAATCCCTATAAGGATATTTATTATTGTCAGCCTCTTAAAATTTAGTAAATACACAGTTTGAACATGAACACTGCACCGTGCTTACTTCCATGTAAATAAAAAACGTAATTATTAAATTAAAATATTTCCATTTCCATTTAATCTTTAAGCACAGTACAGTTTTAATTTCACTTTTAAATAAAAAAGTACTTGATTAAAAAAAAAACACAGGCTGTATATGTAGCTGCAAGTAACAACAATCAGGCCACGTTTCCACCAAAGCCAGCTGAAAACACCCAGGTGTGAGTGCTTGAGAGGGCAGCGTATTTTCGAGACGCTGCGGTTGCTATGATATGGAATATCCGCTGAAGTAATATGGCAGACGCATTGCGAATGAAATGTTTCTCCAAGCATTATTTTTCATAACAATATTATTGTACTCTGGCAATTCCATCTGGTAAAGACATAAATACTCAGAGACAAGCAATATTAACTTCTCCATAGCTGTTCAGTCGTAGTACAAGCAGGGTGTGACGTATTAGTCCCGCCCCTCCTCCACTGTGATTGGTTAGCTGACTAAAAAGTGACAGTGATGAGTGCTAACATTCTTAAATTCTCGGTGCCAAGAAAAAAACGCCCGAGTGCTCAGCATGAAAAAGACGCTCTCATTTAAAACTATTTTAAATGAATCGCTTTGGTGGACACGCGGCCTGATTTATATTTAATTCTGAGATTCCTCTGCGTACCACTAGAGGAAGCTCACGTACCACTAGCGGTACGCGTACCACATTTTGAGAACCACTGTTATAGACTTTTAATCAAGACCCTAATTAATCATATCAACTTGTGCAAAAGGGGCATCCGATGACCCTTTTAATGACATATTTATCTGTTTTTACTAAGTATATGTTTAATAAATTCCTATTATGGAGTGTCTATTTACACAAAGTGCAAATAGCCCGCCTTGTTAGCAGAAGCTTTTTACACTAACTTCGCCCACCAACGTGAGATTGGGCTAGTCAACATTACAAAAGATGATCGTCAATTGTCAGCTTCAGTGGCACAGATGATAATGCGCTTGTTATAATACATTTGATGCGATCGACACGGGTTCGAATTTGCCTTTTGGCAAACTTGTTTTCTCCCTTTTCTAATTTCAAATCACATCAGAAAAGCATTTATTTTTAATGTCTGTGTAGATTCATCACTAAACCATTCAGGTGTTTAAAACTTTCCTAAAATAATTGTTTTTATTAAAATCTCTGGACTATAAAAAGCTTAACAAGATGTTTCGGTGTCTATCCAAACACCTTCATCAGTTGTAAAAACAGCAAGTAACTCTGGCAAATATATCCACAAAAGTCACATGATCAACAGACCTATAGAGGTCATATGACTACTAGATTAAATGTGTAACGCATGCCAGAGTAGATGGTGTTACAGCTCATGATGGTGCCCCTCCTACTCTCCGAACGGAGTACTACAGTCGTTGGAGAAGCAACAATCCATAGATCGGAAACTGTATTTTCGTCTGTACCCTGGTGAAAGCATTCCTTGTATATATGGATTACCAAAAATACATAAGGGGGGTGTTACACTCAGACCAGTGGGGAGTAGTATTAATTCGGTTACTTATAATGTGGCTAAATATTTGGCCATGTTTTTAAAACGGTAGGTGGGTAAGACAGAACGGCATATACAGAATTCTAAGAAATTTGGAGATAAACTCAAAGGACTCACCTTGGAGTTAGATGAGACTATGGTTTTGTATGATGTGGTTCCCTTACGAGCTTTCAAGAGACATCACAGAGAAACTCTCCGTTATGGGAACTTCTCTCCAACCTTTCCTGAAGTCCTATTGGCTCACGCCAGTCCAATTGACTGGCCAATTGTCGTGAAGCATGCAAATATGACGAGCTCGAGAGACAGTATACGCATTTCCTTCACGATCGATTCCTGTAAGATGACGTCCTACTGCCGTAGCTGCGCGGGACCAATCGAAAACCCGCCGGATAACCACGACCACTGCATTGCCTGCCTTAGCCTGGCCCACGCGGAGGCGGCTCTGGAGCAGTCTGACTACGCACAATGTGCATATCTGCCATTGCGCGTGCTGAGGACTCGCCAGAATGTGGCCCATGGCCTCTTCAGGGTTAGGCCCACTGCCGCCAACATGCCGCTAGTGGGCCCCCCTCCCCCACTCGAAGGTGGGGACGACAATTTGGCACGAAACCTTCTCCGATGGTTGTTTCCGTCCCCCTCCGTCCGTCGCAAACTTTGTTTCCTTCGGCCAGGAGGGCGAGGAGGACTCCATGTCCATTTCAGCCTCAGAGAAGGAGGAATGGGCTGAATCGGAGCGGGACCACTCCGACAAAGAAGGCCCCTCAGACTTCCAAGAGGAGCTCATAAGGGTCATGAACAAGGCGGTCCAGGAACTGGAGCTCGCTTGGAATCCTCCAGAGGAGCCGGCCAAGAGCATGCTAGATTCCTGGTACTTCAGGTCCAGCCGCCATCAAGTAGACACGAGAACGTCGGTGCCGTTTTTTCCCGACAGCCACGATCAGCTCGTTAAGACGTGGTCTGCGCCCCAATCGGCACGCGTCCACTCAGCGACACATGTCGCGTTCTCTCAGGTGGACGGGGCGGAAGCCCACGGGTATGTGCGCATGCCCCCTGTCGAGGAGACTGTTGCTGCACACCTGTGCAGGACATCAGCCTACCCTCCAAACCATACAGGATGACAGCCCATCTAGCCAGCAAGGCTTACTCCTCGGTTGGGGAGGGAGCCTCCGCCCTACACGCTATGGTGGTGCTTCAAGTCTTCCAGGCCAAGCTCCTGCAGTCCCTGGAGGGCGGGACCGCCTCACCGGAAGCAGTGAACGATTTGCGTGCTGTCACGGACTTCACGCTGATGGCGACAAAGCGCGCTGCCCAGGTGATTGGCCGAACCATGGGGTTCATTGTAGTCCAGCAGAGGCATCTATGGCTTACCTTAGTGACCTCAAGGACTCAGACCGCAAGGTGCTTTTGAACGCACCAATCACTTCCTCCGGCCTCTTTGGCGATGCCGTGGAGTCAATCATCGAACGGTTTGCGGAAGCTCAAAAGCACGCCAAGGCCATTAGCCATGTCATGCCAAGGCGCTCGTTCCAGCCACCTTCTCGTTCCAGATCATCCTCGGCGACCCGCCCACCCCAGAGAAGGGAGGTAAGGCCCGCAGCAGTAACCGTGGCCGAGGCCCCTAGGCGGGAGCCGGACATGAGGAGGAAGGTGTGGCCAGGTCCGGGAAAAAGGCGCCAAGTGCAGCGGAGGAGCCCTCGTCGAGACACCGGGCCGCCTCCAAGCCGTCTTCCTGAGGGTGTCGTGAGGAGGGAGGAGCGCACCGGAGGCCCAGCTCCCAAGCGATCCAGAATGTCGCGCAAGGTTCTCGAGAGCGACATTCACAATGTTTGTGTTCTTACATGTTGTTCAATAAAAACGCATACATCCTCACAAAAAGAGCTCTTTTCTCCTCACTCAGTCAGTGCGATGCAGCTCGCCCCGCCTCAGAGCAGTGCAGAGCCACCGCCCACACAAAGGATAATCACGCATCACTTGCCGGCTCATCCATTGACCAAGCTATTGAAGCTGCTATATCAGTCCCTGAAAGCGTGGAAAGTTATTCTGGGAATCTCGCGCTGGCTACTCGGTGTGATAAAGCACGGGTATACCCTTCAATTCAGATGCAGACCACCCCATTTCAAAGGCGTGGTACAGTCCCTAACCTTTGCCTCGAAACGCGCAGTTTCTGAGACAAGAGGTATGCAATCTGCTCGAAAAAGGAGCGATAGAAAAAGTCCCATCTCAGACCCATCAACAGAGCACTTGGCAAGCATCCATTCAGGTTGTTAACGCTAAAACAGATCCTGGTGCAAATTCACCCTGGGGACTGGTTTGCATCCATGGATTTAAAGGACACGTACTTTCACATTCAGATAGGACTGCATCACAGACACTTTCTGAGGTTTGCTTTCAAAGGCAACAGCGTACCAATACTCTGTTCTCTCGTTCAGGCTGGCTTTGGCCCCACGCACTTTTTCGAAGTGCATAGATGCAGCACTCTCCCCCATCAGAACGAGCGGGATGCGCATTCTACACTTTTTGGACGATTGGCTGATTTTAGCTCAGTCTCCATTTAGCTCAGACACGCTAATCAGCCACATGGACTTGCTGCTTATTCACTTGGAGTCCCTAGGGCTACGTGTCAACATGCAGAAGAGCATTCTCGCCCCGAGTCAGTCCATGACATATCTTGGAGCGTGCTTAGACTCCATGGAGATGAGAGCCCGCCTCTCGCGGGAATGCATGGTGGCCATTTTGTCTTCCCTGCGCCATTTCAGGCAAGGCAGCTCTGTTCATTTGAAGGAATTTCAGAGGCTGCGGGGACTCATGGCGTCCGCTTCAGTGGTATGTCATCTGGGCTTATTACACATGCGCCCACTGCAGCTATGGCTGAGATCTTGAGTCCCTTGGATGGCATGGACTTCGGGACGTTTGAGCATCGTGGTCACCCGCGGCTGTATCGAAGCACTGACGCCGTGGCGCAACCCAGATCTCTTCAGCCTCTTCAGCCCAGATCTCTACCGTACTGGGAACGGTAGCGTTGCACGTGGTGGTAACTACGGACGCATAGACTCACGGCTGGGGAGTAGTGTGCGAGGGAATGCCAGCTTCGGGACTGTGGTCAGAGCCTCAGAGCCGGTGGCACATAAATCGCTTGGAGCTGAAAGCAGTCTTCTTAGCTCTAAAGGAGTTTCGGACGGAACTACAACAGCGGCATGTACTGATTCGCACCGAAAATACGTCTGTGGTTTTGTATATAAATCACCAGGGAGGCATTCGCTCCAGGGCTCTGTGCAAGCAGGCAATGAATCTCCTGCTATGGGCGGACTGTTGCCTCCTCTCCATCAGAGCAGCGCACATCCTTTTGGACATGCTTTTGAGGAAGGGGATTCCTCAAGGAGAGTGGAGATTGCACCGAACGATTTGGAACAGCTACGGGAGAGCGGAGGTGGATCTGTTCACCACGAGCGCGAATGCGCACTGCCCGCTGTTCCTCTCCCTGTCTCACTCCCCGCTGGAAGGGGACGCGCTGACATCGCTGAGTCTTTCTCGTGCCGACCGCTCTAATGGCCCGATGAGGTCCATACCAATTCGCTCGAAGGGGACCTGCATTAGCGGAAGGGGGCGCAAAGGCGCTTTTGGGGAGGCCGGGGGATTCACTAGCTGACATTCACGACAAGCTGCACACCACCGGCGTACATTCTCGTGAATGCCCGGCCAAAAAAAGTGGGCCATTAAACGGTTCAGTGTTGTCGCCTGCCCCAGGTGCCCGGCCATATGATTACAATGAGCCGCCTGGAAAAGCATTTCCCGACGGCTTTTGGGTACCAACAACTGGGTTGTATCTTGCTTTGATTGAGCGTCCTGGGTCACTCGATACAACCTATCTTTCAAAATAGCAAAATAAGGATAGGAAGGGGGCCGTGCGGACTGGAGAGGCCGGCCGTCAATGGAACGGACCTGCTCGAACGCATTTCTCAGGAACTCGTCCTGATACTGCTCCAGGGGGAAATCATGATGCTCCGTGAGGATTAGCCTCTCGATCGCGTTCCGTTCCCCTGGTGCTGCCTCAGCGAGCCCAGGCTCAGGCTCCCCCGTGCGCACGGCCGCCTCCCTCCCCGGCTTTTCTTTTCCTCAGAAGGCATCCGCACACAAAACTCCCAATAAAACTTTAAATGAGGGCCAATTGGTTCCCAAAATCAGCGGATGCCGGAGGTGGGGGTTAACGGCCACCTCCACATTATGCTTTTGTCCCTGAAATTGGATGGCTAAATGCACTACTGGATATTCCGCCACGTCCCCGTGTACACACCTCACCCGAAACATGCAGCTCGTATCCAATGCCTCAGGCTGAACTAGGCTTTGATGGATCGAGGTTTGGTTACAGCCTGAATCCACCAAAGCCCAATACGTACCCCCCTTAATACTCACAGGTATCTGGTACCCGCCAGCCTGATCGAGGGCGGCCTGCGGGGCGTCCGGAACCCGGACCAGTGTCCCCACCTCCATCACCGGACAACGATCGATAAAGTGGCCCGGGTCCCCACAATGCCAGCAGGCCGGTCCAGGCTTCCCCGCCACCCTAGTGGCAGGAAGGGGGACAAGGAATTGGCGTGGAGACACCGGGGGAACGGGACGAGTAGCGGGGCTCGGGCTGGCCGACCCCGCCTCCCTGGCGTGAGCTCTCGCGGCCGCCGACTCCGGAGCTGGACATCCCCTCCATCGGGGCTGGGCTCGGGGAACCACGCCGGCACGGGACCTAGGCAGGAAGGTAGGGGGAGAAAAAGAAGGGGAGGGGAGAGAGAGAGAGACGGACTGTAGGGTTTCGCCAACCCCGTGGCATGCCACCATCTGGTCCTCGGCGAGTTGGATGGCCAGGTCCAGCGATGCCGGGCGGTGGCACTGGACCCACTGCGCGGTCTTCTTGGGGAGCCGCGCAATAAATTGCTCCAGCACCACACGGTCGATGATCTGCTCGACGCCGCCTTCCCCGGCCAACAGCCATCTGCGGCAGGCGTCCCGGAGCTGGTGAGCCAGCTCCAGTGATCGGAAGCGCTGGCGGTGCTGCTCGGGGCTCCGGCCGACCCGCTGGAGGATGGCTCGCTTCAGGTCGTCGTAGACCAGGAGGTTCTGAACTGGCAGCTGCTGCGCCGCCAATTGCGCCTCCCCTGTTAGCAGGGGGATGAGGCGCACTGGCCAGTCCGTCTGGGGCCACCCACATGCCTCTGCGGTCTTTTCAAAAAGATCGAGGAACGCCTCCGGGTCGTCCTGCGGCCCCATCTTCTGTACCGGCATGTGGGTTGGCGGGGTCGGGGCTGTTGCAAAATATTATTACTTGCCTATAAAGCCCTAAATGATTTAGCTCCTGCGTACCTAACTAATCTTTTATCACGCTACAATCCAACCCGCTCCCTTAGGTCGCAAAACTCTGGACTCTTGGTAGTACCTAGGATAGCAAAGTCCACAAAAGGAGGTAGAACTTTTTCATATCTGGCTCCTAAACTATGGAATAGCCTTCCTGAAAACGTTCGGGGTTCAGACACACTCTCTCTGTTTAAATCTAGATTAAAGACGCATCTCTTCAGCCAAGCATTCATATAATGCATCTCACAATCTTGTACTGCCAGTCTATCTGAACAAATGCACATTATCATGCTTTAGCTTGGGTTATACTGATAATTTCATCCAGGGTTATTCCTGGATGGAGCCGCTACGCTAATTGTCTTACTGTTTCTATGTTACTGCCACGGATTAACATCCCGTGGTAGTTAGAATACACAAGCTTCAGTCTGGATCCTACCCTTAAGCGATAGAGATGACCGAACACCTGAGAAGAGGCGATGACAACCCCTCCGAGGACCTCCGAGATGAGCCCCAGAGACAGATCTCCAGTGAGGACCTCGTCACCTAGACATCCATCGGGGAAAGACCCCCGGAACCAGTGGACCACTTACACTCTGACTTTGCTGCAGTTGGAACAAACTACTGATTCGTCTGGCCGGAGGGGAACTGGCCCCGACTGAGCCTGGTTTCTCCCAAGGTTTTTCTCCATTCTGTCACCGATGGAGTTTTCGTTCCTTGCCGCTGTCGCCTCTGGCTTGCTCAGTTGGGGACACTTCATTTCCAGCACAATCATCGACTTGATTGCACAGATATTATTTAAACTGAACTAAGCTGGACAATGCCATTACTAAATTCAATAATGAAATGCATTCAGCAGATAATTGAGTGTTAAATCCTGTCATTTTACATTATTGACAAAATTTGCCTATTTTGATATTGTGCAGTGCTTTGTGACAATTTGTATTGTTAAAGGCACTATATAAATAAAGGTGACTTGACTTGACTTGTTGGACTCCCCCCGGCCCGAACCTCCCGGTCCATCCAGCTCCGGAACAGCTCGCCGTCCTCCCGCTGGTTCTGGACGAGGGCACAGAATCGCCTTTCCTGGTCTGCCCTCATGTCCAGCAGCGCTTTATGGTGTTCCTGGTGGAGTCCTGCGAGCGACTGGATGACTTCCGCAAATGGCGATCCCGTCGGTGAGGACATGATGGCAGCGGCGTTCCGGCTTCCTACCCGGGTTTCGGCACCAGTGTAACAAAGTTCGTAAGAAGGAAGGAAGCGGACAGGGTTGGCTCGTGAAGACTCAGGTGATTTATTTAAAACAGATAAACTTAAACAGGTGCGCACTCTGCGCGTCCTCGGTACATCAACTCTCTCGGTTGTCTCAGCGTTCACTCTCTGTATTCGTTCTGGCTGTCTCCCTCTCACAGACCGTGCGCCCGAGTCTCCACTCCGTCTCTCTCCTCGAATCCCCGCTCCACGGATGCTTTATTTGGTCTCTCCATGCCAATTACTGCAATCAGAGACAGGTGTTCCTCATTTTGTTTCCCAGACCTGACAGAGCTGCTGGTGGCACCGCCCTGGTCGATCCCCGTCAGGAAGGATATGCTATCCCAGGTGGGCGGCTCGGTGTAGCACCCGAACCCAGAGCTATGGAGCCTTCATGTGTGGCTCCTTCAGGGTTATCAGAGGAGCTGCGCTCTTTGCAGTCTCGCGTGCTCGACACGCTCACAGAAGCGCGAGCAACCTCTACAAGACGTTTGTATGCCTTAAAATGGGGAGTGTTTGTGAAATGGTGCAGTCAGGCTACTATCGACCCGGCTACTTACACTATCTCGGATGTTCTGAGTTTTCTGCAGTACAGGCTGGATAGTGGATCGTTACCATCGACACTGAAAGTTTATGTGGCAGCCATTGCCTCGTTTCGTTCCCCGCAGGGTGGTAGTCTATCGGCAGACACGCCATGGTGGTGAGTTTTCTTAAGGGAGCGAAGAGATTACATTCCCCGTGTCCACCTTCAGTCCGACCATGGGACTTAGAGGTGGTGTTAAGAACTCTTTCACAGCCACCATTTGAGTCTTTAACATCCGTAGGTTTGAAGGAGCTATCTCTTAAAACTACACTCCTTCTTGCCCTCGCTTCGGCTAAGCGTATAGGGGGTTTTCACGCTTTTTCTGTGGACAGCGACTGTATTCGATTCGGGACTGTAGTGTCACTCTCCGGCCGAGGCTGGGCTACATGCCTAAATCACTGTCTACCCCCTTCAGGACACAGACGGTTTCACTGTCGGCCCTGTCTTCTGAGTCATCGCCCTCACGAAGCGCAGACACTCAGACTTCAGTGTGCCCTGTCAGGGCTTTGAGGATTTACATTGACCGCTCGGCCAGTTTTCGGCAGTCGGACCAGCTTTTTGTGTGCTGTGGTGGTTGTACGAAGGGCCGGGCTGTTTCAAAACAAAGACTTTCCCACTGGATTGTGGACGCTATAATGGCTGCATATACGAGCCAAGGTTTGGAATGCCCTCTGCACATTAGGGCCCACTCAACAAGGGCTATCGCCTCCTCCTGGGCGTGGTCAAGAGGTATGTCTAGTCAAGATATTTGCTTGGCAGCTGGCTGGTCTTTGCAGAATACCTTCGCCAGGTTTTACAAGCTGGACGTTCAGTCCTTAGCCTCCCAAGTGCTGTCGGTGAGTAACTGATTCAGGTTGCTACCTCTGTTCGTGTGATGTGCTGCTTGTATAGTATTACTCTACGCAGCCCTCTATGATGTTGTTATTGTTGTCGACGCTGAGTTCAGTGCCGCGTACATGGTCATGTTATGTTATGCTGCTCAAACACAGTTATAACTCTGTGCAGCCCATTCAATACTGTTATTGCTAAATCTGTTCTGCCCTGTTCTCAGTGTAGCCCACATTATCACTTACCAGGTAAGCAAATTTGGTATACCTGGGGTGTAGGGGCTCATTTGGCTTATCTCCACCAATCAGCTGTGAGCCCGTCCTACGAGCGCCGTTATTGGTGGGAATGGTGTGTGTTCTACCTCGCTAGTGTAAACTGATCAGGCTGCCTGTAGCCTCTCTCATGGTGGGATTGAATAGCTGTCCCATAACAGAGAGTTTCTCCGTGATGTCTCGTGAAAGCTCATAAGGGAACGTCTCCGGTTACTATCATAACCTCGGTTCCCTGAGTGCGGGAATGAGACATCACGGTGATCGCCGTGATCACTGCTTGTCCAGCCAAGCGGCGTTCAGTATCAGATTCTGAAGTAATTGTCGCGGGCTCCGCATTTATACTGCTTCTCGAGCTCGTCATATTTGCATGCTTTGCGACAATTGGCCAGTCAATTGGACTGGCGTAAGCCAATAGGACTTCAGGAAAGGTTGGAGGGAAGGAGTTCCCATAGCGGAGAGTTTCTCCGTGATGTCTCGTTCCTGCTCTCAGGGAACCGAGGTTACGGTAGTAACCGGAGACGATTTGCAATGGGTTCCCCAGTGTCACCTATAGTGGCTGATCTGTACATGTAAGAAGTGGAAAGAGAAGCTTTGAACACGTATAGTGGGGAGGTTCTAAGCCACTGGTTCAGATATGTGGACGATACATGGGTGAAGATTAAGAGAAGGGAGATTAATTTGTTCTCTGAGCACATTAATTCAGTGGATATAAATATCAAGTTCACCATAGAGGAGGTGTTGGACAACAAACTTCCTTTCTTGGATTGTGCTTTAAGAGTGGGTAAAGACAGAAGATTACAAGTGGAGGTGTATTGTAAACTGAACCCACTCATACTGACCAGTTTGTTCTGTTTGATTCACACCACCCATTAGAATAACAATTGGGTGTGATTCGCACCTTGCAACATCGAGCGGAGAGTATACACACATTCCAGGCCAGAGAACAAGATAATAATCACATCAAACAATCATTAAAGAAATGTGGTTACCCAAATTGGACATTTATCAAAGCTCATACAAAATGAAAAAGGGAGGTGAAACAGTCAGAACAAAGGATACATAATTTCCAGAAAAAAAACATGTTGTTATCCCTTATGTGGCTGGAGTATCTGAGAAGTTCAGAAGAGTTTTCTCCAAGCATAATATTCATGTCTATTTCAAACCAATGACTACTTTGAGACAACGTTTGGTCTGTCCTAAGGACCGGATTCCTAAACATCAAAGTAATGTTGTATATGCTGTTAAGTGTAGTGAGGAGTGTAAAGATTTATACATAGGAGAATCAAAACAACACTTTATCAATGCATGGCTCACCATAGACGTGCAATTTTTTGGGGGCAGAATTCGGCAGTCTTTTTGCATTTACAACAAAAGAAACACAATTTTTACAACCATGAGGTGAAAATTCTGGATAGAGAAGAGAGTTGGTATGAAAGAAGTGTAAAGTAAGTGATTCATGTAAAGGTGGAGCGTCCCTCTTTGAATAGTGGACGGGGTTTGAGACATCATCTGTCCCTCGCCTATAATGCTATGCTGGAAACGGTGCAACGAGCCTGCAAGGAGAGATTGGAGTGTTCCGTTCGGAGAGTAGGAGGGGCACCATCATGAGCTGTAACACCATCTACTCTGGCATGTGTTTCACATTTAATCTAGTAGTCATATGACCTCTATAGGTCTGATTAAGGTGTTTGGATAGACACCGAATCGTCTTGTTAATCTTTTTATAGTCCAGTGATTTTAACAAAAAGTACATTTTTTGGAAATATTTATTATCAGGTAGGGTTAGGGTAGGTGTAGGGAGGGCTCTTGTCTCAATAAGGTAGTATCCATTTAATAATTTTAATTAAAATTAAAATGTACACTCAATTAGTCAATATTGAGGTGCAGATAATTGTAAAAATTTGCAATAAGTAGTATAAATAGCAGAAAATCCTGGTATTTTAACATAGTGTATATATAATTAATTGCTATTGCACTTAGTGTAAATAGCATCCATCAATATTTGCACTTAGTGTAAATAGCATCTATCGCTAAGAAAATATGCTATTTTCACTTAGATTAAATAGCATCTAATTCCTATTTACACTTAGTGTAAATAGCCGCTGCCTTTATATTATTCGATCTTTCTATGACTTGTGTTAATGATCATCAAAAAATACATACTTTGTATTTATTCAGAGGGAGTGTACTCAATATATTTATATATATACTGTATATATATTAGGGGTGGGCATAGATTAATTTTTTTAATCTAGATTAATCTAGATTAATTTTGGAATTAATCTAGATTAATCTAGATTAAAATGGCTCATTTGAATTCTGCCGAAGGCATTCAGAATATGTGTGCTACCCAAATAATGGCTAAAAGTAAGTCTTTGAGAACGGGTTTCTCAAGCCAGGTGGCGATTAGACCAGGGCTCATCTCCTGTTTCCAAAATGCATCACAAACTGCTTGAGAAAGCTGTTCTACTATGATAATTGGTGATGAAAATAAACTATGTTCAATAAGATGTACTTGTGTTTACTAACTGTTTATTCAGTTAAACATGAATTTTGAACTGTAGGCCTACATAAGAGGTCGTGATGAACTGTTTACAGTTTCCATTGGGAAGCTTCTTAAAATAAATTTTCCTGAAGCAAACCCGGCGGCTTCATAGCTGCATCCATGTTAGCACGTCACGTTTGATGTGGTAATTTCACAGTAACGTTAGGCATACACACAGGTTCAAGCAGAGGGTGACACGGGAGTGAATTATCAAGTTCACATGAGACCTAAAGCGCATCCTGTTTGCTTAAAAGCGCAACGCGTTCGTTGTTATTCTGAGTGCACACAAATAAGCGTAGAGTCTTTACAGATTCGAAAGATGTATTAGGCTACTTTTATCTGTATGACCAAAAATGACGGAGATTTTAAGAGCAAGTGAGCGCACCGGAGCCTGTCCTGCGCAAGCGCTTCCACACAAACACTTCAATAGCGCACATTTCTCTAGGTTAACATCATATTGAGCGGCCATGTAAAGTTGCTACTACATACATCTTTCAGATGAAAAGCCATATTTGAGGTTGATGAATGATAGGTGAGCGTTTGGATGTCCTGCCGATTGTATTCCCACATAGACCAGCCGTTAACAATCTGTCCATCACGGACTGCGAGCCTCTAGTTCGAAGACTCGTTCCTCGCCTACAGTGCAATTCGCTAGGTATACATCCGCGCTAAAATATCAGGGTGAAAGTCATCATAGCTTGCGTAGTATAGACCCAGCTCCCAACCCAACTTTGAGAATAGATTAACGGCGATATTTTTTATCGCCGATAAGAGTCTCACGTTAACGCAGCACGATGATAACGCCCACCACTAATATATATATATATATATATTATATTATATTCACGCCATCATCCAGTATGACCATTTTGGGGATGGGTCAGTGATTGTCTGGTCGAGGATTATACTTCGAGTGTCACAGCGACCTCCACTTGCTTACCAATGGTACCTTCACTGCTGTACTGGGATGAGACACTGTCAGACCTGGCCCTCATGTTCCTCAGACCTGAATCAGACTGAGAACTTCTGGTTATCCAAACCATTCAACACATTCATGCAAGTTGTATCAGTCTTTAAATTTTCTTCTTACTTTTTTTTCATTCTTCATTCTTAATACTGATTTGAACTGTGATTTTGTATCCAGACCTCAATGTGTTTATGCTTTTGGCTTCCACTGACCGTTGTCACATAATTTATTCTCAACAAATTAGACAAATACATAAGTATTTTCAAATGCAGTATTTCATTAATTGAGATCCAATGTGAGATTTAAGTGAACACACACACACACACACACACACACACACACACACACACACACACACACACACACAGACCTATATAATCTATATCTATATTTATATATCTAGATTGAGAGAGGGTGAGAGAGAGACAGTTGAATGTTTTACATTTTTATTTAGGATAAATAAATTGCTATAGCATACAAAATACTTAATATGAGTATCTTAGTATATATAAACTCACAAAATCTGAGATGTGACAAAAATAATAGTCATAATTCTGAATTCGTCCATGGTATAAGTATATACACTGTTGAACATTTTTAGTGGACAAATTAAGCTAATGAGAGTGTCAAGAGTGTTTAAACCTGGTATTATCATTATTATTAAACCTCCAAAAGTACCCATAGTTTAATAAAAACCCTGAAAATGTGCCACTCTCACATGTCATATTAGTTATTTTTTTCACAGTCATTCATTTCCTTTTTTTCTGATATTTTGTGCAATTTCAGGGATTGGTCTTCATAAGACTCAATTCTTTCTTACTGTCCGCAGGAAACAGGATTTCCCTGTGACCAAATTTCAGGCCTCTGAAACTTGTACCTCTCATTTCCTTCTTGCTGAGCTTCATTTTCTCTAGAATTGCCATTGTGTCTCCATCCTACCAATTCAGCATTTTCACAGTTTAGAAAAAAATAATAGGCATCTATTTTCTTTGTGTTGTGTGTGTGTGCGTGTGTGTGTGTGTGTGTGTGTGTGTGTGTGTGTGTGTGTGTGAGAGATAGTTATTTTTCTCTCTTTAAAAGGCAACCTTTCAACATCAATTTTACAATTCCCAGAGCTGACTGGAAGGGAAGGCATAACTCACAAATCAGTTACACATCTGGATATAATGCTTGGCATTATTACTTGTGTGCGTGCCAGGTTTGTCCTTGCCAATCCACAAAAGATACAAACAAACACAAGAGAAGTGTGTGAGACCACTTAGAGACTGCCACTTTAATTATGAAATAACTAAACACTGCACCTTGGATTTCACCGCTTGCTCATCCTTGCTCTAATACTCTAACAAGTGCTTTGACTACTCATTCTCGCCACATAGACAAATCATATGCAGATTAACATCTATCATTTTCTCCTTTTTGTTGAGTGGTTCCATCAAAGTTGCACTTCAAGATTGTACAGGCTTAAACTATAGTTGCTGAACTATAGTCCAATAAAGTCATGATAAATGTACACTTGAGATGCTCCACAAAGTTGTTGCAGTTACAGCTGAAAATGCAGGATAAAGATATGTAAAATGTATGTCTCTGCATCATGTAGTTGATGGACTGGAGATTCAGTCCTAATCCATCTGTCAAGTGTGTGTATCTACTTAATATTCACTGACTGGTTGGGCACATATAACAAGTTTATCGGAAGCATACATCCAAAATGTATACTTGTGTATCAGATGTAATCCTGCCAAATAGGAATAAGGAGATGTTACAAAAAAAATCATATTTTTTTAAATAAAATTATTCTCATAAAATAAGAACACACTGAAGTATTAAGTTGATAATGTTCATGATTTTTTTTAGCATATTTTTCCTGTGCCTGACGGTCACTTGGCGACCACCACTCCTTCCACTCCCCAAACCACATGACAGGATACATACGATTTAGAGAAAGGTATATATAAGCTTCACGTGCTTCAAACACAGACTGGGTTTTCTACGCTTGGAATACAAGTTCAAGGAAAAACATGAAGAAATGTGACATTCCTTTGTTTTTTTTGCTCTCTTTATATGGTGCTTTACATCCTTCAGTTCAAACAGGTATGTCACTGATTTAACATGCTTATTGGTAATGGGAATGGCAATTGCCTAGTTACATTGATTTACTAATTATTTTGTTGTATCCTTGTTCAGCAACTTCACATGCTATTTGCATTCATTTATGCGAGTCATTATTTAATCTAATGTAAAGTTACTTTATTCTGTTGTGATAAAATGATAAAGTACTTTTAAGATATACTTTGGATCAAAGCGTCTGCTAAATTACTAAATAAATAAATGAATATATATTCAAGTATATACTGTGATTGAGCAAACATTTTAGCTATTCAAGTCAGAGGACAGCTGAATTGTTCAAAAGCTACTGGCCCAAGGGACTTAACAGAGATCTCATTTATACTTAATCTCTCTTTTAATCATCTATGTATTTAACCCTCTGGTTGTGTTCGGACTCCTGTCACACTTGTGGTGTTCCCGGTCAAAAATGACCGGACTCCAAACAACTGCTTATAAATTTGTCATTATGCTATATTATCATTAAATATTGGATTCAATCTTTTTGTCAACTTGTTTTCTTTCATTTAGGACTGGTTTTGTGTTTCTATTTGCATCTGATTAATCGTAAGCCTCATTTATCCGAAAGTAGGCACCTCATTTTTTGAGTGAAAAAAGCATTTTTTATGAATAATTTTCACAATATGAGATAAAAAATTATGAACATTTGCACTGTTTCTCACTCTAGTGTACTTTAATGTTTAATCAGGAGGTTTGCTTTTAGATGCTTTTATTTTGTACAAAATTGCAAAAAGTCACACTTGTGGTGTTCCCGGTCAAAAATGACCGGACTCCGATCAATTTCTTATAAATCTGTAATTATGCTATATTATCACCAAATATTGGATTTAATCTTTTTGTCAACTTGTTTTCTTTCATTTAGGACTGGTTTTGTGTTTCTATTTGCATCTGATTAATCGTAAGCCTCATTTATCTGAGAGTAGTTACCTCGTTTTTTGAGTGAAAAAAGCATTTTTTATGAATAATATTCACAATATGAGTTAAAAAATTATGAAAATTTGCACTGTTTATCACACTAGTGTGCTTTAATGTTTAATCAGGAAGTTTTATTTTAAATGCTTTAATTTTGTACAAAATTGCACAAAGTCACACTTGTCAAAAATGGCCGGCCATTGAAAGTGAATGGGGAAGAATGAAAGTAAGAGAAACAACTAGTGTTCAGGAGCATGTTGTGCTTACAAACATAAAGGCCTTGGACCTGTGCGTGTGTGAATGCATGTATACTCATGCTATCACACACACACTCTCAAACTGCCTTGTCTTAAGCCTATATTCTTTCATCACATATTCTAGACAAAACATTACGGCAATAGGTTTTGAGGCTTTCATGTTCTCACAGAGTAGACGAAAGTTTACAAATAAATGCTTTAGCACACAGAGAGAGCATATAAATGCCTCACATCACCTTGCTTGTCATGCAGTCCGTGTCAGCGCAATGGCGAAGAAGCTGTCTTTACAAGAGGTTCTTGATCATATTACTGATCAAGAGAATAGTGGGAGTATAGCGGGAATAGAGGAAGAGACAACTGAAGATGAATCTTACAGTGAAGATGCATTGCAAGATATATTGGAAGAGGAAAACATCACTGAACAAGCTGAAAACCTTGCAACAACTGAAGAGGAGCAATCTTCTGATTTTGAGGGCCAAGCTGAAGTTGATGTAACATTCTGGTCGAAGGATGGAAATTTGTCCTGGTCATCATCTCCAACTGAGAAGAAAGGCAGATTATCCACAGAAAATGTCATAAAGATGACACCAGGGTTGACAAAATATGTCACATCCCGCATTGAAGACATAAAATCATGCTTCAACCTGTTTCTGGCAGAGCCTATTGAAATCATAGTCATATCCATGACTAATTTGGAGGGAAGACTGTGTTCCTGTGGCTCAGTGGTTAGAGCATTGCGTTAGCAGCACAAAGGTTGTGGGTTCGATTCCCAGGGAACACACATACTGACAAAAAAATGTATAGCCTGAATAAAGGCTTAAGTGTACAATTTTGTACAATTAATGTAAGTCGCTTTGGATAAAAGCGTCTGCTAAATGCATAAATGTAAATGTACAAGGAAAACTGGAATGAGGTAGATCGAACAGACATAGAGGCATACATAGGTCTCTTGATTCTGTGTGGGGTCTACAAGTCCAGAAATGAAAACGTTGCCAGTTTATGGGATGCAGACACAGGTCGGGCAAACATTTGCAAGGCACATGCAAAATTTATTTGCGAGTCATGTGAATAAGTTCACAAAATGACCAGTTGCACGGCACATACAAATGCTAGTGTCAGTCACTTGCATGAGTTCAAACAACAACCAGGTGTTCGTTGATGTGGTTCTCTATATGGCAATGCCAATGTTTTTGTTTTTTGTTTTTCTGTCACAATGGTCAGATTTGTTGTTCCATGATATTGTCTCATTCTATTGTTTGACAGTGTCAGTGTGCAGGATATATATAACTGAAATATAACAGTTTTGGTTTGTTGTTCCATGAAATGTTATAATGTAAAAAAAATCGTAATGTGTTCTTTCTTGTTTGTCACGATGGTCAGATTTAACAGGGAACGGCATAAGTGTTACTTTGTGCCCCTTTTCAGAAAATAAAAGCATTTCAAAATAAAGGTCCTGCTTTTTGTGATCTTCCCCATTCACTTTCAATGGCCAGCCATTTTTGACAAGTGTGACTTTGTGCAATTTTGTACAAAATAAAAACACTTGAAAGCAAACTTACTGATTAAATATTAAAGCACACTAGTGTGATAAACAGTGCACATTTTCATAATTTTTTTAACTCATATTGTGAATATTATTCATAAAAAATGCTTTTTTCACTCAAAAAACTAGGTACCTACTCTCAGATAAATGAGGCCTACGATTAATCAGATGCAAATAGAAACACAAAACCAGTCCTAAAATGAAAGAAAACAAGTTGACAAAAAGATTGAATCCAAAATTTGGTGATAATATAGCATAATGACAGATTTATAAGCAATTGATCGAGTCCGGTCATTTTGACCGGAACACCACCGTGTGACTTTTGCAATTTTGTACAAAATAAAATCAATTAAAAGCAAACCTCCTGATTAAACATTAAAGTACACTAGTGTGAGAAACAGTGCAAATTTTCATAATTTTTTATCTCATATTGTGAAAATTATTCATAAAAAAAGCTTTTTTCACTCAAAAAACGAGGTACCTACTCTCAGATAAATGAAGCTTACGATTAATCAGATGCAAATAGAAACACAAAACCAGTCCTAAATGAAAGAAAACAAGTTGACAAAAAGATTGAATCCAATATTTGGTGATAATATAGCATAATGACAGATTTATAAGAAATTGATCGGAGTCCGGTCATTTTTGACCGGTAACACCACAAGTGTGACTTTTTGCAATTTTGTACAAAATAAAAGCATTTAAAAGCAAACCTCCTTATTAAACATTAAAGCACACTAGTGTGAGAAACAGTGCAAATTTTCATAATTTTTTATCTCATATTGTAAAAATTATTCATAAAAAAATATTTTTTCACTCAAAAAACGAGGCACCTTCTCTCAGATAAATGAGGCCTACGATTAATAAGATGCAAATAGAAACACAAAACCAGTCCTAAATGAAAGAAAACAAGTTGACAAAAAGAATTAATCCAATATTTAGTGATAATATAGCATAATGACAGATTTATAAGCAGTTGTTTGAGTCCGGTCATTTTGACCGGGAACACCTAAGTGTTACTAGGTGAAATAAAACCCACAAAAAATTACGAAAATGTTAAAAAAATTAATGAGAAGTACTTATACCCTATGTGAACAAAGTCAGTAAGTTTGAGTCCAATGCGATAACGTTAACTAGTATTTTCGGGAAAAATAAAATCTTTTTCGGGTCAATTTGACCCGAACACAACCAGAGGGTTAAATTACTTTATTCCAGATGTTACTGCAATAATTCCCTAGAATAAATGAAATACAGACATACATTAAGAATATAGAACAGGATCAACAACCTTTTGGTCATGAAGTGCCATGTTTTTCTGGTTAATCACTGTGCCACTCTGTTATGATAAATAAATAAATGCTTTATTTATAATAAAAAAAATTAAAAGTTCAGGTGAAAATGAACATGATGATCCATTTGACCTCAGCATAACATGATTAATCACTAACTATGTACATCTGTCTATCTGTTTATTTAATTATTTATTTTCTGAAAGCTAAGAGCTACAAATGTAGAATAAACTGAAAGACGGCATGCACTCTTTTGCACAGTGTGACTGAAGCAAAACGTCTTGCAACACCTACCCTTAAACCTAACCATTGTGAACCCATCAAAGCCTCCATTCTTCAAACTGTTTGTTTGTATAGTTGGATCCAGTTTCTTTACAAGATCCTGTCAGAAGAAATCCATTTTGTCTGGTCAGCAGAGTTTTGTCTGATACCCAAAACCAGTTAAAAGCAATAATTGTCGGATACCTAAAATCAGTTAACATATCAATATAGTGTCTGGTATCCAAAACTGTATTAAAAGTCTTCTGAGAGATCAGTCTAAGAGGCTGAAAGAGGAAGTTAAGAAATAAATCAGGAGATAGTATGGTTATAAAAATGATCAGGGTTTATTGAATAATGTTGAACACCATACCTACTTTTTCAGGACTTGGTTCTGAATTTCATCTGACCAGTATAAATTCAACAAGTGTTATTATACCAAACCAAAAGCAATGGAAACGTTTTGTTTCACAACATAGTCCTGTGATGTAAAAAAAACAAAAACAAATAAAAAGAACAATTAGAAAATTAAAGCTGCAAGCAACGTTGAAAGGGCCCTCACACCCGGGATCACAGCCACCCGGTGGCTTTAAGGAAACAGCGAATGGTGGGGAATATGCTTTTACAGTTGCAAATATAGGTGGAATATGTCAAAATAATTTATGTATATGTGTCAAACTTCCTGCTGCAAGCTGGTGGCGCTATGATTATGACTGAATATTGGCATGTAGATTTTTTCAGGTCAGAACTTTTATCAAATAAGTGAAGTCTGGTGTAGATGGTATGTTTGAGTTAGTCTAAAGCATGACATATCCTGTTGCCAACAGGTGGTGCTATGATTATAACTGAAGATTGGCATTTAGATGTCTTCAGGCTAGGAGTCTTATCCAATGTGTGAAGTTTGGGGCAGATCAGACATTGCATATTTAAGTTAGTGTAAAACAAGTCAAGTCAAGCCATCTTTCTTTATATAGTGCTTTTAAAAATTGTAGAGTACGTTAGGATGGAGTTCAACACACAAGCAACCATAGCTAAAAACACCATTTGACTAAATGCGTTTTTCTTAAAGGTACTATGCAATCCCCTCTGACTGCACTTCTCGTTAATATTTAACCAGTTGGTGCTACGTGTTCAAATTGGCTCAATACAGGATTTTTTAAAATATATATATTACAGTGATGATAGTGTATGTTGGATTTTCTATCTAAGACTTTCAAAGTTTGTTTATATAAAGAGATAATTGGTTTGAGAGAAGTTTTACTTTCTTGTGACCAGGTTGTCAAACAATAGGTGATGTGTGAGAAGATAATTGAATGCATAAATAAACATATCTGCAGCCTTAATTGACATGCAGCTACCGGCATATCTAACAATGTGCTAAATTGAACTTAATGTGACCGCAAAACCTTCCTGATGTCCGATTTAAAAGTAAGATTGCTATCAATATACCCTAGTGAAAAATAAATATATTTAATTGTATTTAAAATATATTTATTTCATGATAAGTGTACTAAAAATAGATTGACATGTCTATACTAACTGAAAATACATTCTAAATTTAGTTATTTCATGCTTTCATCAAACGCAAACTTAGTGCACTACAAATTCATTTGTAAAATACAATATTTTTTACAAATGCATTTGGGGAAGGATGAAATATATCTATATCTATCTATCTATATATATATATATATATATATATATATATATATATATATATATATAAATCTTTAAGAAAGTATACTGGCTAGCTTCTTAACTCCATCTACAACATGTTTGAAATTTGTAAAAAGTTATTTTCACATATACATACCCATATAAACTAACTGAACGAAACCTTTGAAAGAGGACACCACTTCACAACCCTAATGACTAATGAATGTCCATGCTCACTCAGCCCAGCAACTAGTGTTGATAAGAAATGAATGAATCAATTAATCTTATGATCCTGTAGCTGTATGTAGCTCATATAATTTAAGTAAACGGCTGCTGTACGAGTTCTCACCTAAGACAGAGAGACAACATCCCATTCTGTGTATTGATATTTGTTTGTTCCTTCACCCCTTAAAAGTGTCTTAAAGAATTATAATAATGTGATTTTAACATTGGCCTAAATATAGGCTACAGTATGTTCATTGAAGGTAGCTAGATAAGTCAGCCTCTCCTCACCTTATAGAGCTCTGAAATTCACCAACAATTGGTTTTGCTGTGCTTTTGCTCAACATCTGAACATGGCAGAGTGCACACAATTGGAAATGTGTTGCAGAGTTGGCACATTTTTTCAGAAGAAACATTTAGAGTACATAAACTCATTGCAGCTAAAAACACAAGTCTCACGATGTATTTCAAATCTGAGAATTATGAAATTATTTTAAGATGATGCTGTGTATTTATTTTTTAAGATGAGACTTTCTTTTTGGGCAAACCAAAGAAAATGTGAGGTATGAATTGAAACATCCAGTATGTTTCTGCCAACAGGTGCTGTAAGGGCAGAGTTTCCAAACACAACTTTTGCATAAAGCACAAATGTAACAATGGGGGATTTGCAAAGAAAACAATTTAATTTGTTAAATATTGAAGTAATCCTTCAGTAATTTATTTTATTTGAATCCTCTGTTGACCTGTTATGATTAAATGTACAATAAACACACTGTATTTGAGTTCTACTTGTTGAGTATAGATTAAAAGAAATGTTTTGAGTTGCAAAAAATATAATGATGCAGTACTTTGTATAGTTATGAACTTTACCTTTTCAATAATTTAACCACACTTCAAATAGTGCTTTTCACTATACTGAACGGTTGCAATTATACAGGGTATAATCAAAAGTGAAATGTAGATCGAATCAGGTCCGCTCAGTGGACAGTGCAAAGAATAAAAATTATATAAAAAGTAACACCACACAAGAGCATATATATATATAGGTAAAAAAGAGAAATAAAGAGTAAAAAGTGTAATAGAATAAAGAAAAGTGCAAAACAAGATGTGCAAGACAAGTAAGATGTGCAGGACAAGTAAGATGTGCAAAAACAAGTAAGATGTGCAAAAACAGTATATGGGACTTAATAAATAGTAATATAAACAAGAGGGATGAGAGGGATGTGCAAACGGGTTTGTACTTGGAATGTAAACACAGCAGCAATACGGATGATGAGAATATGAATATGAGTGATTTTTTTTGTTTTGTTTTTTTATATTTATGAAAAAGAGTTTGTGTTAAGGAGCCTGATGGCCTGAGGGAAAAAGCTCCTCCTCAGTCTTTCAGTTTTTGCCATCATGCTCCTGAAGCGCTTGCCAGATGGCAGTAAATGTAAAAGATGGTTACTGGGGTGAGTTGAGTCTTTGAGGATTTTAGCAGCTCTGCTTTTGCAGCGTTTGAGGTAGATGTCCTGCAGAGAGGGGAGAGCAGACCCTGAGATGCGCTCAGCTAAACGCACGACTAAATACAACTTAACCACTGATTTCTATAGTCCAGGGTCACGTGTGTGTAAAGCTGCTTTGCAACCGTTCAGTATAGTGAAAAGCACTATTTGAAGTGTGGTTAAATTATTGAAAAGGTAAAGTTCATAACTATACAAAGTACTGCATCATTATACATTTTCATTATATTTTTTGCAACTCAAAACATTTCTTTTAATCTATACTCAACAAGTAGAACTCAAATACAGTGTGTTTATTGTACATTTAATCATAACAGGTCAACAGAGGATTCAAATAAAATAAATTACTGAAGGATTACTTCAATATTTAACAAATTAAATTGTTTTCTTTGCAAATCCCCCATTGTTACATTTGTGCTGTATGCAAGCATTAATTGTTCTTTAATATCCAGTACGGACAATGACAGCGTTGCACTTGGAAATGTGGACTGCATTCCTTTGGGCTGTCAAAATATTCAGAATTATTAAGTGAATTATTAAAATTATATTGAACAGCCTTCAAAACTACACAAAAAGTTAAAATATGAAATAAGTACATTGAGAATTGAAGTGTACAAGATGTTACCGAATGGTTTTATTCCTTCTGCATGCACTGAAACATAGGGCTGTAGTACTCGAGTCCGGACTCGAGACGTTTTTCTATCGTCTCGGACTTGTCTTGGACTCGTTAGTATTTGGACTCGGACTTGGTCATTGGACTCGCCAAATGTTCTAGTTGGTCTTGACCGAGTCCAGCTTTTTTTCTCTTTCAAAACAAAGCCATTAATCTGGCTCGCTTGTTCCGCAAACGGTTAATGTAATTGCCATTGGTTTAACTCCATCTAGAACGGGCATTGTCGTTGGTCGCCTGTTAAATGCACAGCTGTGTCATATGAGTGTGCGCTTGGCTCCGAGTGTGCGCGCTGCGTGGAGGCATAAATTATTTTTATTTTGGCCACAGACACGCTGTCGGCAAGTTCCATAATACAGTTTGGTTTACAAAGTTTGTTGGAGTTTTCCCTCTCACTTTCCTTCGCTTTTAAATACCTTATTAATGCCCGTGCGCATTTTGCTTTCACTTTCATTTCAGGTCAATTGCTTATCTATAACTTACAACGACACATTTTCTGCAATAAACATGGGACTTTAATTAACAAAACTAATAAAAATACACCATTACCATTCCATAAGCCTAATATAAAATTACAAACTTACAAAATGTTTAAATGTAAAAAAACAACAACTGACAATCATCAAACGCCGTGGCACCAAATGAATAAGAAAAATAACGAATAAGGGCAAAACGAATAAAGTCTGGAGGCACGGCATACACCTGGATGTAAAATAAAATAAATTACACAAAAATGTAAATAAAGTAAAAAATAAGCAAACACTGTGGCAATGGCTGGGCGATTTATCAGATTTTATCGATTAATTCGAATGTAATGTTTTGCCACAATTAGATTTTTTATAAATCGAGGAGTCGTGATTTTGAATAGAAATATACCAACCGATAGAATTAGACACTTGATAATAACAGTAAAGATAAAAGAACAATCCACCCGCATGTCGGTGCACATGCTTAACCGGTCACGTGTGATGCTCTCTAGGTGCCATTCACACATAATGTGTTTTTGTGTTGACGCGGGCAGTGAAATAGAAAAAATACAAGATGTGAGATAAACATCTTTTAATAACTAGAGTGCCGCGTTTTTAGAAAGCCGTTTAATGCACAAGACGCTGCAAGAGATGCGAGCACAACAGTCAATCGCAACGATGTTTACATAGAAAAAACAATAGAAAAGCAGCGTAATTGAATACAAAATACGAAGAAGCTTACTGTACATGTATTGTATATCTGATATTTCAGGTTTGCATCAGGGTGACAGGTTGAAACTGCTGTTCATTATTTTACAGAGCCTTTATAGTTAAAAATAGCACTTATACCTTCCATTTTGAATTTTAATTACTTCAGTTTTTTGAGCATTTGTCTTGTATTATTTCAGAACATATAGCCTAATATGCATAATAAAAGTGTGTACAAGATGTAGTTGTAGTTCATGCATCTTTTCTGCAAAGATATTTAGTGATTTGTTTAACATTTACATCAACGTCATGTGTGGTGCACTTAGAATATAACTAGAGGGTTAATAAAGAAAAAGTTGCTTGAATCATGTTGTAGTTACATTTTCGAGAATTGGTCAAATATTAGTGAAATTGCTAAACCTAAAATATCCTCCTGACTCCCCCCTAAAAAAAAAGTTCTCATGTCATTACATTGCTAAACCATAATACATATATATATTTTTTTTTTTTCATTTTTGAAAAACTTTATTTTATTCATATTTGATTATATGTCCTATGTAGAGGATACAAGGACTAAAATTATATGGCATGAATAGACATCAACACGGCAAAATCAATGGGAGTTTTTTTAAATCACCAAATACATTTTTAGGTTTCAGGATTTTTTATACTAAACTTTGTTTAAGGATGATTCTCAACTATGTTTTAAAATGTATAACAAAAATATTTGATATACCATTTTGTTTTATGCAATATGTGTGTAAAAAATCCATAAACTGGTTTCCCATTAAACACAGTGTATCTATTCACTGTATCTAATTTGCATATTAATGTGTTGCTGTTGGGACAGAATGTTGACAAATAATTTTCATAATGGGAGTAATACATGGCCAGATTTTCATAATAATATATAATATTTCATAAGCAAACTGATATATAATTTATTTCCCTATTCAATTGATGTCTCCCAAAATGCATAATAAACATGCTTTTAGTCCTGGTGTCCTCTGCATTGAACATGTATGAAATTATGACCTGTTTCATAACAGGAAGTCATATTTGAATTAAAAACATACAATTTTCTTGAGATGTTGCTTTATGACAAACAATCTGAAAATGATTCAGATTTAAAAGACATTACAGAATATAATCCTATTTCCATAAGGATGATTTTTCACTAAATTAAATATAGCCATCTTTAAAGACGTATGAGAGGGTTTAAAAAACATTTAGTATCTCTATTACATGCCTGATGTTAAAAAGGGATGATACCGTAACATTTATGTGAGACAACTGCTACTGGGTGTGGTGCAGATCAAAGAGGATACCGAAAAGTGATATTTTCATTCACAAAAGTCTTTACTAGTCGCGTTGAGTAAAAATACAAATAGTTACAAAAACGAGAAAATATAGAATTCAGCACGACAAACGAAACAGGAGTGTCACCCAAATTAAATAAATAAATAAATAAAACAAAACAATCCTTATACTAACCTCTAAACTGACTAACAAAAAGAAATATGAAAATACAACCGAAATCTTCGGCATATATGACGCCTAACTAACCTCATATAATCAACAAACAAAAGTACAAGGGCGGCGTCACACTCAAACCTAATCTAACAAAGTATAAACTAACCCCCCAGCTAACAATTTTACGTTCTAAAAACGTTCCCGTAACGTTCCCATTAAGTTATAAAAATGTTATGTTTGAATGTTCTTGGAACGTTCAAAACGTCCAGTTTTTTAGACGTTGTATTAACGTTCTTGTTTGGTTATAAGAACGTTATTCAAAACGTTTTTAGAACGTTTCAGTTTTTTGTTATATTAATGTTATAAGAACGTTATTTAAAACGTTTTTAGAATGTTTCAGTTTTTTGTTATATTAATGTTATAAGAACGTTATTTAAAACGTTTTTAGAACGTTTCAGTTTTTTGTTAAATTAATGTTATAAGAACATTATTTAAAACGTTTTTAGAACGTTTCAGTTTTTTGTTATATTAATGTTATAAGAACGTTATTTAAAACGTTTTTAGAATGTTTCAGTTTTTTATTATATTAATGTTCTAAGAACGTTATTTAAAACGTTCTATTCCCCGTTATAGTCATGTTCTAAGAACGTTTTCCCAATGTTCCCATTAAGTTATAAAAAACATTGTTTGAATGTTCTTAGAAAGTTTAAGTAGTCCAGTGTTTAGACATTGTATTAACGTTCTTGTTTGGTTACAAGAACGTTATTTAAAACATTATTACAACGTTCCATCCACATTATATTAATGTTCTAAGAACATTTCCCTAACTTTCCCATTAAATTACAAAACATTGTTGAAGGTTCTTATTTTAGACGTATGAACATTATTTTTTGGTTATAAGAACTCTATTCAAAACATTATTAGAACATTCAATTAACTCATTATATAAACACCCTCAAAGTTTTTCTAAGATTATAAAAACATTTTTAAAAACAACGTTCCTAAAAGCTAGACTAGAAAAGTTGAATCAAGACTGGAACATTGAAATTATCAATTAAATCAAAATAAAATGTGACCCTGGATCACAAAACTAATCATAAGTAATATACATTTTTAAGGACATCACTTAGACAACTTTATAGGCGATTTTCTCAATATTAGGATATTTTTGCAGCCTCAGATTCTGGATCTTCAAACAGTTGTATCTCGGCCAAATATTGTTCTATGCCAACAAACCATGCATCAATTATTAATTTATTTATTAAGCTTTCAGATTATGCATAAATCTCAATTTTGGGGAAAAAATGACCATTATGACTGGTTTTGTGGTCCAGGGTCATTAATGTGCAACAAGTATGGATACCACATCATTGTGAACAAAATCAATGACATGTACAAAGAATCAATTAAATGTATACTTTATATTCTATTGTAATTATATTCAGTTCATATTATAATTCACTAGCAGTTCATACAGTATTTTCAGTTCAGATCAATATGAAAATACCTGAAAAACAAAACAATCAGAAACAATTAAAAACTTTCAGACTTTTAAATTGACTTTGAATTTATACAAAACATTTAGAACTAGAAAGAACATTCATGAAACGTACACACGGCAAAATGTACATATGAAAGCAGCTTAAACACTAAAATTTAAAACATAAAAAAAAAATTAAGAAAGATTTAGAGATACAGAGATATATTATAAATGACAACTGTTTTTAATGATGTCACTGTGACATCTCCATGTCAGCTTCAGTCACTGGTACATCAGAGTGGACTGAAGCTTCAGAGGAAGTCGGGAGATACTGGAAGGACAAAAAGACAACAGTGTTATATTTAAGTGTAGTGAGATTTTGTATAAAAGCACTGGAATGCTGTTCTTGCTCATGCAGAGGATCTTATAAAAATATTGTATAGCCAAAGTTGTGTATTTTTTAATGCTTCTGCGTGATCAATTAATGATTAGTCTGAGTTATGCATAGGTGTTTTATTTTTATTTTTTAGTTAATATTTGTATTTAATTAGTAACACTAATTACGTATTACTGCATCAAAATAATTAGGAAATGAAAAATAATTTTAAAGTGCACTGCACAAAGGCCAGTTAATGCAAAAATGCACCATAAAGTTCTAGGAACTAGCCAGCAGGGTCATTCCTGGAGAACCAATTCCCCCTGTGGTGAGAACAAGCCAAAAAGTGGAAACTTCCGGCAATAGTTCTATGAACTATGAAAAGGTTCCTCCGGTGCAAAATCGTCTTTTGAAAAACATGTGGATTTCTTGATTGTAATAATATTGTCCTATAAAATAAAAACTAAATTTAATATTTATGATAATAACAATTATTACTTTAAAGTATAGTATAATTATTAATATAAATGTTATTATTTAAGTACTTGCCAAATGTTTGGAAACATTACATTTAGGGCTGTAGCTATCGAATATTCTACCGAAAATTCCATCGATTAATTGGATAAGAACTACTTTTTATTTTTAAAGAGCAATCCTAAATATACAAGAGAAAATAAGACAAGTCTCTAAAAATAAACAAGTAATTTGTTTCCTTTTTAGAAAAATAAAAAATGTTATTGCTGAAATATTTTAATAACTGAAAACTAAACCCATTTAGAGCTCTTAATTGCCGTATTACATAAAAAATGCAAATACAAATAAGGTAAATATAGTACAACCTAAAACTAAGACATAGATCTAAATAATAGTATAAAAAAATTATAATAAAATCTAAATATTGTGCAACTTAACTTCCACCTTTGATCCTAACTAAAGCTCAGGCATGACACAAGCCTTTACTCTCTTCTTAGAAGAATTGTGTCTTTTGTGAGAGGCAAAAATTTGTGGACAGGAAGCTAACGTGGAACAAAAACAAGAGTCCATACACATAACATTAACACATTATTCAGCAACATGAATTTAAAGTTATTTGGAGAATAAACCCTCTTAAATGTCTCTCTGCATACTGGGGTGTGTGTGTAATAGTTTAAAGGAGCAGGTGGTTGCAAACAGTGCTCTGTATGTAGTTTTTTTACTACAGTAAATGGTAGTGATGCACCAAAATTAAAATTCTGGGCCGAAACAGACTTCTGGATGTGCTCGGTCGAAAACCAAAACCGAAAATGCTTTGTATAATTATTTATTTTATTAAAAAGTAATTTTGAAAGACTTTTAATTTAACTAAATTTTAATGACACATTATTAAAAAAACACAAGCCAATCAAATAACCAAACTTTTATTGAAAGAAATGATGGCAGAAAATATATTAATATTAAATATCAATGTATTATTTTTATTCAGTTCTATGCAACAGAATCAGACATAACTGTTGTTGTTGTTGTTGTTTTTGACTAATTATCCAAATAATGTAGTCCTGCAAACAGGGTTTTTTCTTCCTCAAAATGTATTGGAGGTGGTACCATCCTGATCACGTGCACACAATGTACCCTTCAACACTTTACATGCAATGTATTTTAGGTGTTATCATAATTATATGATTGAAGAAAATGACAATTATAAAGTAATGTTTTATTTTCTCTCACCTAAAGTTTTATTGATATTTGTTTTTTAAATAGCCAAATTAAATGTTTTATTTTTCCTCAGAAATTCTGTGTTGTGTATCTAGTTATCAAATTAAGGCATAAAACATCTTTACATTTTTTAAAATTAAACTTTTTTTGGCAAACAAAGGGAATTTACTATTAAAATTAAAACGTTGGAAATGTTGTGTGGTCATTCCTTAAAAAAATATATTTTTCATAATTGTAGTTGTAATATTATGGACATTCTACTGAACAAATATTTCTGCAACACTGCCTTCAAAAAAACATTTATTTTGACGGTTTGCGTGAATACCTTTACATTTCTGTGATATGAGGATATGAAACGCTTTTACTCAAATGAAACGGTGAAGTGCTCATGAAGTGACTCTCAGAGCAGATCTGCAGATGTTGTTCATGTTTATGTCCTCATTGAGACGTCACGCGCGCTTCAGAGTGTGTGTGTGTGTGTGCTAAAGGAAAACGCGTGTCTCTGTCTTCCATTCAGAGATATGACCGCGTAATATGAGTTAATGCTCATCACATCAGATCGCGCAAATCAGTGGGAAATGAATAGAAATTATGATTCTGTGTAAAGAATCATCAAGTAAACGTGTTATCAGCAAATGTGAGCAGATCAGTGAAGAAAGATTTTACCAGCATTGCCCAGATCAGCTGTACTGCATGTCACTTGAACCATGAGCTGGAGGCCCATTAAAACACTCAGCACATCAGCGTTACTGCAAACAGGAACAAGTATACTAACGCAGGGCCGGAGTGGGATCCATTTTCAGCCCGGGAGTGTAATGCTCAAGACCAGCCCACCACCAATCCCCATCCAACCCCCTCCCACCGTGGTGGAATCTGGATAAATGACAGATCTGTTTCTTAATTGACACGTTTCAATAAAAAATCTGAATAATGTAAATATGGCCATAAATATCAAAAACAAATCACATACTGAGTTTTCTGCAACAAAGTGTCCAACTGTTACATTATGAAAATAATGGTTTGCATTCAAACTAAAATAAAGTTATGCAGTAAGAAATATACTTTTTGCACTATTGTTTTTTATATCCATGTCAATGTAATAAATAAAATAAATGAGATAAACTATATGAAACATTTCTGCTACAAAAGATACAACTGTAACATAACTTTTTTTAAATAAATTTCTAAATTGAAAGCTGCCAAGCTGTCATTAATATTCATATATGTTAGTCATTATGTTCCTGTGGCTCAGTGGTTAGAGCATTGCGTTAGCAGCGCAAAGGTTGTGGGTTCGATTCCCAGGGAACACACATACTGAAAATACAAATGTATAGCCTGAAAGTCGCTTTAGATAAAAGCGTCTGCTAAATACATAAAAGGAAAATTAATAAATAAATGGAAAATCAGTAAGCATCTCGAGAGAAAGAGAGAAAGAAAGACAGGCCTTCTACCATTTTGGTTTACACTCAGAACTGAAAATGGCAAAGCCTTACAGCATCAACAACCGTCTAAGCAGTGAACTGGTTTCTGCAACTTTGTTTATTAACTTACTGTCTCATAGTTTTATAGTTTTTGACTATAGTCACTGTACCTTGAGTCGCCAGTTCCTGTGTGCTTGTTTGTCTTGAACAAATATCTGTCAGTTTGGTATGTTCGTCAGGGACCTTCTGCCTGGCTGCTGTTGTCTCACTGAAGATCAATGTATCTGTCTCTGTCTCTTTCTTTTTCTCACTTCCCTCAGCATCAGGCTTATCTTTATTAAACCACAATAACATTTAAAATAAGTCAACAGGCTAAAATCAATTACATTACAGACAATCAATAGAAAAAACAATCCTTCAATGTAAGTCACTTTGGATAAAAGCATTTGCCAAATGCATAACTGTAAATGTTGCTAGTCACTGTATGTTACCTTGAGTCGCCAGTTCACGTGTGCTCGTTTGTCTTCTTGAAAAAAATATTTGTCAGTTTGGCACATTTGGCCGCATCATCCTCCGATGCCTTTCTTTTTTTTAACCTGGCTTTTTCAGCTCCTCTAGGAATCTTTTTTTTACTATCCATTTTATTCTTCCCACGATTAGCGCACTCTCGCTAACTCACACCACAGCATTAATGGTTTCGGTTTCTCTCCATGGCAACGACCTGGGACACGCTTGTGTAGAGGAAGAGAGAGAGCGCACGCGCTCTGACAACAGAAAACGTCACATTTTAATGATAAATTCAAATCTAGTGTTATTTGCTTAGTTATCAGTCACACGGTAACTTAAACACATATACGTTATTATGTGTATGTATAAAAAAAAAATTAAAAAAAAGCAGGCGAGTCTGCCGGCCCATGAGTGGGGCAGAGCGGCCCACCGGGAATTCTCCCGGTTCTCCCGATGGCCACTCCGGGCCTGTACTAACGTTACATAGACCTTTCTTGTCGGCGCGTTATTTGAGCGGACTATGGTCACATAATTTGCCTCGATGATTTTTTTGTATTCGAGTTTCAGCCCTTATAAAAACATAACACACGCAAAGAGTATGGTGAAACCGAGATGAATATCAAACGTCAAACTAAATTTACCGCTGTAGGAAAAAATGCGCGGGCTTTTAATCCCACCGTCAGCTAACGTTAACCTTAGACGATTTGGTGACTATCAATAACGTGCTCTAACGAAAAACATTTTTGATATATGGAAAGATTTAACTAAATGGTACGTAAAAAAAATCCCGTTTTAGTTAAAATTTCTATCAAGGTAATTTCGACTGTATTCCTTTTATTACACGTACTAAATCCTGCTAAGAGCTCTGTAAATGGCGCAGCCGCGATTTCTTTAAGACTGCAAGGGAAGCTCAGCTTCCCCTATAATTGTCAAAAAATGAATGGTCAAATATATGTACTATTATGTTAACATTTTATTGACTAAAAATGCGTTAAACACGTTCATCTCGAACGAAAACAATTTCGTTCAGAATCAGCTACTTAGGTCGGCTGACTCGATTTCCTTCTCATTCATTCCCGTAGCGTACAGTGCATTACTCTGTTGAAGCCCAGCGTCCATTGACTTCAATGGGGCTGCTTTAAACAGTTTTTTTCAGTGCTCAGAAACAAGACGGTCATTGGATAATGCTGCGATTATGTCCGCCCACGGACGCTCAGCGTCTCTGGGATGAATGGAGGAGTGGGCTGGCCCGGACTCCGGCGTCTGCGTGATGATTGGAGGGTCTGTCATCTCTTTTTAATCCACTTTTATGTCCTAAAACGCTCGTTTTTGGGGTCGACAGCTTATAAAAACGTATTTATTGTTTTTTTAGCTTGTTTGCTATACACATTGTCACATATCAGCTTTTAGAATTTTTTTTTTTTTGTTGTTATAAATAAATGACAAGGAGGCGGCAGCTTCTAATGCAAAGAGACGGTTGGTGTGGGCGTGGGCGTGGTCTTCAGATTATGACGCGTATCACTCTGTGTCTCCATTTCCAACTCAGTCCCATCATGGATTTTGCATGTGTAGTCGAAAGACAAACTGCTGCAACCTTCATCGTATATTTCACACAATTTCACACCACATTCATTTTTTCAGTTTAACATAATTCCCACATTTCCTCCCGTTGAGTTAAATATATATATATATATAGATCGTTTGTTCATTAATTCATATAGTCTGAACTAGCCAGCTAGCAAACTGCACAGCAGGTGTAGAAAGGAGCTTCTCCTGTTTAAAGCGGCTCAAGTCCTACACCCGTAACACAATGGGCCAAGGCCGTTTAAGCAGCCTAGCTCTGCTGGCCATTGAGAGGACACTGGTCAAGTCACTGGAAAAGACGCCTAGTTGGTACGACAGGGTTACAGAGCATTTTCTTGAAAAGGAACGTAGGGCAGAATTTACATATAAATAAATGGACAATTTTTATGATTTAGGCCGAAAATGAGCTTCCCCTCTTTAAAAGATCAGCAGCCGCCACTGAAATGGCGGTATAGTTTTCGAGAAAATTAAATCACACTGTTAAACTACTCATAACCTAATTAAAACAATAGTAACTGCTGCAAAAATAAGCTAATCAACATTGTGATTAAAGTATTTTTCCTACAATCAACAAAATTAATTAAGCTCACCTGAAAGCCGCTGCGCTCTGAATGAGTCATCCGTTAGTCCCTCTGTATTTTATTTTTACGCACGCACGTACTCTCCAAAACCACGCCCATCCCATCACGTTATAAACGTATATAAATTTGAACAGGGTAAGGATGATCAAATAATGATTGCAAGAATTCCTCCTGAGAACTAGGAAAAAAGGTTTTGTGAAAAGTTTATTAAGTTTATTATTTACTGTATTTAATATATTTTATTCATATGCTTTGTTTTCTATAGTGGAGTTAAGACTCCACTATAGGTTACAGTTTTTCTCGATTGCTAACACACAATTCATGAAACAATTCACCATTTTCTCACAACAATTAACACAATCTCAAAACTTCACACCAGTTTGTGCAAATTTCAAACTTCAGGTCAAAGTCAAACATTTTAGTCAAAAACATATTATCATTTGTCAGTATCTAATCTTTAGGCTTCAGATGACACACAAACCTGTCAAATACACACACTTTTTTCCTTTCTAGAGAACACTAGTGAGATCAATTCCAAACACTGTTACAACAACCTCCTTTTGGGAAACAGGAGACATCTTGCAAGTCAATGTCTGTTACAGTATGCAGCATAAATAGATCAGTGTATATACAGTAAAATTCACATATAAACTTTAAGAAAAAATTACTGTCATTACACAACTGTAAAGTGATCCTACAGTAGATGAAAATCACTAGAAGAGAAAAGTACAAAAAACAAACAACTGAATATACAGTAAAAACACACACTGGAATATCCTGTCAATTTCTGTACAGCAATAAATAAATAAATACAACATCCTCTGCCAAGTTGCATTACAGTATTGGTAATATCCTTATTTGTTATACTATATAACAATTTCATAGTCTTCTGAGAAAATACTTTATCTGCCTCCCCTAGACAGTCGACACTCAGTTCTGCACAAATACATGTAAAAAGTACTTGTCTACAAATCAATTCAACAATTACGAGTTTGAGGATGTGTGTTACAGTATTTACAGTACAAAGAATAGTGAAAGTTCTCTCATCTGAAGTACTGCTACTATGTACTGCAAGTGTAGCCTAATGTGTAAGTAGATGAGCCTGCAGGCAGCTTTCCTTACGCTCATTCCATGCACAAGAACATGCTCAACTATGCTTTATATTCAATCAGGAACAAATGACCTTTGACCTCATCACCTTCATTTTTATTTTCTCATCCTATTCCTCTTTGTCTCCTATTATCAGGATTCATTTTCCAAAACATATGTGTTCTTGTTCATATCATCCTGAGATTCTGACTGCCATGTCATCAGTTTTGCTGAATGTTCAAAGAAGGATAAAAGTTTGCTATTTGTGTACATTTTGGGATTCTTGAGGTAATTATATTGTGTATTTGTGTTTTCTAAATTATAACATTTTTAGAACGTTCCACTAACAATGCAATTATAACGTTTTTAATGCTAACTTTTTTTAGAACGTTCCACTAACAATGCAATTATAACGTTTTTATTGATAACGTTTTTAGAACGTTCCACTAACAACACAATTATAACATTTTTCATGATAACGTTTTTAGAACGTTCCACTAACAACAAAATTATAACGTTTTTCATGATTACATTTTTAGAACGTTCCACTAACGATGCAATTATAACGTTTTTAATGCTAACATTTTTAGAACATTCAATTAACAACATAAGGATAACGTTTTTCATGATAACGTTTTTAGAACGTTCCACTAGCAACACAATTATAACGTTTTTCATGCTAACGTTTTTAGAACGTTCCTCTAACAATGCAATTATAACGTTTGTAATGTTAACGTTTTTAGAACATTCCATTAACAACACAAAGATAATGTTTTTATGCTAATGTTTTTAGAACGTTTATAAATGGCAGATAACGTTAAGAAAACGTTCTACTAACGTTACCGCAAGAACATTTTTGATAACTTTGAGAGAACCTTTATAGAACGTTAGCCAAAGTTACGAGAACGTTCCCTGTTACCTGGGCCGATGCACCAACATGCATTCTTAACTTTGAACTTGACATAGTAAGACTGAAACTCCAATACGGGCATCAGCGTTATCTTCAACAAAGAATTCGATACAAGTCAATAGCCAAAGAACCAAATCTATAAATAGATCACATCGCACAACACAAAGCATGACTCATAAGACAAAATACATTAAGCATCGTTAGACAATTGGTGTCGAACACAAACTGCTGACCGCATTGGAGCACAGGGTATGCTGGCATGGCACACACACACACACACACACACACACACTCAATCAACTCGAGTCCTCAAATACAGCTGGCATGCCAGCAGGTTGGCAGAAAGAACACAGAAAGACAGGAGTGCGAGAAACAAAACAATATACACAAAACACACGCGGAACGTAACAATCTCTATAAAGCCCTGAATATGCTCTGTACAGGACATCCAGGCCTATAACTGTGACATGTGAGGTCTCAGAGAAAATCACTAAAATAGAATGTCCACTACAGAGGCAAAAACTCCATAGCTGGGTCTCAGGAGGATAAATTAAATAGCCTAATTTGATCCTATAGTGTTGCTGCACATGCTTTTAGATCATTACAAACAATAATGCTAAATTATTATATTAGAATAGAAGATATGCCATCTCTCGTATCACATAAATTATCAATAATTAAGAATGTGGTTTTGAAGAAGATAATTTCTTTCTTTCTCTGTTTTGACCGTCTCATTTGGACTTGGACTTGACTTGGACTCGAACCTCTTTGGACTCGAACCTCTTTGGACTCGGTCTTGACTCGAACCTCTTTGGACTCGACAAAGGTGGAATTGACTATAGCCATACTGAAACATAAGCAGTACAATCACATTTTTCCACCAACTAACGGAACTGACTGTGTTGAACAAGAATAATTCCAGTTTATAGGATATTTAATGTTTTGTCCGCTGACTTTAACAGCTTAACAGCTTGTTCTACAGGTTATTTCAGGTTTATTTATACGCACCGCCTATATTAAGACTTTTCGACAATTCGCAGTCTTTAAGTCCATATGTGTGCTGTCATTGAAAGAAAAAAAACTGTTTACTTATAGTAGTATTTGTAACGGTATAGAAAGACTACAAAAAAACGCAGTTCATCACAGCGCATGTCTGCTTAGGTGGCGCGTGTGTTAAAGTGAGTGCACGTGTTTGGCAGTGACCCGGGTTTGAATACAGTCCACAGTGTTTTCTGCAGCCACTGTTCAAATGTCTGTGTCCAATGTTCCACTGATGTTCTCTCGATAATTGCAATGTCACCAAAATACATTTGAAGTTAATGTATTAATGTGCCGAATTAATTCTGCATTTCTAAAATTAAATAAAACAATACTGTATACTTAGTGTATTTAAGTATACATGGAATAGTTTCACTTTAGAACAAACAAGTATATTTATTACAACTTTAGTTGAACTTCAGCACTGATTTTGCACAACAAAAATAAATTTGGTACAGAATTAGTTTTTTCAATTTAGCAGACTTTAAGTATACCAATTTATAGTGTGCCACAAATATATTTAGTTATACTAAAGTAAATACAAATTAATTGTACTTAAGTATATATATATATATATAAGTTTTGTTTTTTATTATTTATTTTTTTACTAGGGGCAACATGAATATAAACCTATAAACTATTCAATAGTTATTCAAAAGACATACACAATAATTGATTAAGACATGCTAGTCAAATGTGTGGGTGTCACAACACTTAGGGAGCAAGGAACGAGGAGACGAGGAGTTTCACAACACAGAAAACTTTACTTACAATTAGGGTATACAACGAACGGAGGAACACACAGAATGACTTTTACACATGATGTTTAACAACCGACCGGAAACATGGGGCAGAACAGACTATAAATAGACAGAACTAACAGACACACCTGGAACATAATCAAGAAACACGGCTGGGACTAACTGAACTAATAATGAACAGGAAACAGAAAAGGACCATATATGGTCACAAGAGGAAAGGAGACACAAGACATGGGGACACAGGTCTGACATTACCCCCCCCCCCCCCCTCCCCCTCCCAACAGTCACGTCCTGCGCCATAAAACATCCAATGGGGAGGGGAGACAGGACAGGTGTCCTCCAGGGCGGTGCTCGTTCCGGGAACAACGGTTTAGGAGTTCGGGTAGCTATGGTAGATCTGGGGACTGGGGTGGCCATGATGGATCAGGTGACTCCGTGGGACATGGCGAATCCGGGGACTCGGGCAGCCATGGCAGATCCGAGAACTCGTGCAGCCATGGGGGATCAGGGGACTCGTCCGGCCATGGTGGATCAGGGGACTCTATGGGCCATGGCGGATCCGGGGATTCGGGTGGCAATGGCGGATCAGGAGACTCCGTGGGCCATGGCGGATCTGGGGACTCGGGCGGCCATGGCGGATCAGGGGACTCTATGGGCCATGGCGGATCCGGGGATTCGGGTGGCAATGGCGGATCTGGGGACTCGGGCGGCCATGGCGGATCAGGGGCGGCCATGGCGGGTAGCCCCCCCCCCCCCCCACAACATCTGGGGGGCGCTCGGGAGGAGCGGGCTCTGGTGGATGCTCGGGAGGAGCGGGCACTTGAGGGCGTTCGTGAGAAGCGGGCACTTGAGGGAGCTCGTGAGGAGCGGGCACTTGAGGGCGATCGGGAAGCGCGTAAACCTGGGGGCGCTCGGGAAGCGCGGACTCTAGGGGGCACTCGGGAAGCGTGGACTCTAGGGAGCTCTGGAAGCGCAGACTCTTGGGGGCGCTCTGGAAGCGTGGACGAGAAAACAAAAAACTTTCAAAACCGGAAATACTAACGGAGGGAAAAAGGCACCGCACACTTTTCTGTCACAACACTTAGGGAGCCAGGAACGAGGAGATGAGGAGTTTCACAACACAGAAGACTTTACTTACAATTAGAGTATACAACGAACGGAGGAACACACAGAATGACTTTTACACATGACGTTTAACAACCGACCGGAAACATGGGGCAGAACAGACTATAAATAGACAGAATTAACTAGACACACCTGGAACATAATCAAGACACACGCCTGGGACTATCTGAACTAATAATGAACATGAAAGAGGAAGGACCATATATGGGCACAAGAGGAAGGGAGACACAAGACATGGGCATACAGGTCTGACAGTGGGTAACATACTAAATATAGAGTCAATGCATATAAATGATTAGTTTAGTTCTTGTGTATAAATGATTAGTTCATAAGTCCTTTTAGAATAATTTAGGTGCATACATGTGAAGGCAATTTCTGTGCCATTCTGTGAACGTGAAGACATGTTCTGTGAAGAACAAAGGTCAAAAGGATTTAGAAGGAATCTCAGTATGGTTCTTGCCTTCTAGGTGGGGGAAATCAATCCGAGGAAGTCTTTAGCTCATGATTTCTTTCATGGATTTACATTTGATGATCATGCTCTTTGATCGTTAATCTTGGTTACTTGCCCCCAAATTGACAAAATCCTTCCCGAGTTGGGATTATCAATGTGTTAATTTGTTTCACTGCTGTGATAATGTTCAAATCTGCTAGTTGGTGCCCTAGTGACAAAAAGTATACTTTATTGTATTTGTAATATATTCCCTGTTTTAATAGTACAATGCAATTATACTAACAAAAACTATACTATCTTTAAATATACAAAAAGTATAATAGCATCATGCTTTTTCCTATTTTAACAATCCAACTTTTAACACACTTTAAAATAATTGTAAATATATTTTACAAAAATATCCTTGAATTGAAAGTTCTGTAAGTATATTTATTTGCACTTTACTTAAATGTATTTTATGAATATAAAACAACTGTGTGCTGAAAATGATCATTGTAACAATGCATTGAAAGTATATTATTAAATAACCTGAACTTGTAGTATGTTTTATGTCACATTTTACTTCTTGATGCTTGGAATTCACTTCATTACTTGGACATACTTTGCTTTCAGAAAGTAATAAAACAAATAAGTAAATCAAATAAATAAAGAGAATGCATTATATAGTGAAAAGTCAAGTAAACACTGCCTATATTGCTTGGCCAAAAACTGAAGTTCACTCACTCTGCATTGATATTATCACTGCATTATTATAACATATCGTTATACATTTTATGGAGAAATAAAGCTGTAAAACAACAATTGGCATTGATATCTGTATAAAGCTGCAGAAGTAGTTCCCCAATAATTCGTTTTTAGTCTCTTTCAATATTGGTTGTAAGTGGAATGATATAGTTTGTCCTTAGACCTAATATTAACACATTTCAATTTGAGTAATTGTGAATGGACAGCAAATGCATTATGAGACACTATGTAAATGTTCAGGATATATTTAGCTTAACATTTCTAAAAATCTGTCATAATTTCACAGAATGTTCCATCACTTAACTGTACAACAGATTTGTTTCTCTTTTTAAGAGTCATGTTATTACAGGAATGATAAAGAACACTGCTCACTGCCAAAAATAAAAGAAAACTAAATATTTGTGATGCTGTTCACTTTATTTAAACAATTCCTTTTGATTTAACACCATATATCAGGTTCCCTTTCAAGGCAACTCCGTTGCGTCACAGTTTTAAGACGCTTTGGGAACGCTTTGCGTGATAAGTCTTGAAGCACATGTGAAATCAATCCAAGGTGTAATTGGAACGTCAGAGCGGGTGACGTCACGAACCAGGAAGCTATAAAGACTGCCCAAACGAAGCTGTCACTAGCTTTTTGTGTCTTCACAAGCGCTCTGTGTGAATATGTCTGTCGTATTTGGTGTTGTCTGTCAATATTCATTATAGTAGTTATGGCGAGCAAGCAACAACAAGCTTTTAGGATGTGTGTTCGTCCCTGCCCGTGTTATTTAACGGGTGGGGATACACACATTCTATGTGTTGCTTGTTTGGGAGAGGAGCATGTACAGTCAGCGGTCGAGAGCACTACAATATGCTTAGGGACGCTCCAATCCCGCCTGGCGTTCTTTCGGAAGGACGCTCAGGCTCGCATTCCCCAGGGCTCTGGTCCCGCTGCTGCCGAGGCACAGCGTAGGCTTCTGTCAGCGGAGGTAGAGACGGGCACTGCCTTATCTCTACCTTCACCTGACAGGTTCAGTGCTTCGTGTCAGGGTTGGGAAGCACGTGCTGCGGTTTCTTCTGCCCCGATCGAGGCACATAGACTGCAGCTATCTGATTCTGAGGAATTAGATGCTGCCAATGCAAGAGATACTGAGGATTCGCCACCTCAGTCTCGTGCTTATGAGGAGCTGGTTGAGGTTGTGACAAGAGCGGTTGTATTGATTGGCTAGCAGAAAGGGAAGACGTTCGTTCAAGAGGTAAAATTGATGAACGCTTTTTACCTTCTCGTGCACAGCCTCAACTCCGGGGATTACCATTTTTCCCTGATCTCCACACCAAAGTGTTCGCTCACACATCCAGCTCCTCTTGGACTGGATGCGATGGTGCAGACGTGGCCGAGGATTCGTCTGTATGCATTTCCCCCAATCGCTCTGCTCCCGGGAGTCCTGGAGAGAGTTTGCCGGGACCAGGTTCTACTACTTCTCATTGCCCCGCGGTGGCCGGGCAGAGTATGGTTCCCAGATTTAATATCCCATCTCGGCGGGCCCGTCAGGAGGGACCTTCTGTCCCAAGCAGGGGGATCGATATTTCACCCCCAACCAGAACTGTTGAAACAATGGGCTTGGCCTCTTAAGGGGCCCCAGCTCATAGAATCAGGTCTCCCAACCGAGGTTGTTGAGAACATTCTCCACTCCAGAGCTCCCTCCACGAGGAAACTTTATGCCTTGAAGTGGAAAGTTTTCACTGCAGGGATAGCCCTGTCCACTTTAAAGGTTTCTGTGGCGGCCATAAGTGCTTACCACATTCCTTCTGGTGGAATGTCATTGGGGATCGGAAAGGGAACATTCGGTTACGACTGTAACCTCGGTTCCCTGAAGAGGTCATATCTCATTTGTGCCTGTGGGCGACTTGCTCAAACTTTAAGCTAATGACAGCTTCGTTTGGGAAGGCTTTATAGATTACTGGTTCGTGACGTCACCCGCTCTGACGTCCCAATTACACCTTGGATTGATTTCACATGTGCTTTAGGATTATCACACAAAGCGTTCCCCAAGCGTCTTAAAACTGTGAGGCAACGTTCGTTCCCTCTTCAGGGAACCGAGGTTACAGTCAAATAAATACATAAACAATAGTAAATATAGCCTATTTAATATTTATATAGTTATATTGATCACTGGAAATGACTCATTGAATTTACTAAATTTTTTTAAGGAAAGTGGTTGCAATCAATTTATTTTAGCTACATTTAAATAAACAAATTTAGTTGACTAAATTTCAATTTTTTTATTTAAATGTAGCTAAAATAAATAGTTTGCAACCACAAATTACCTTAAAAAATAATGTAGTAACTTTTACTTAGGCTATGGCAAAATATGTATTTTTAGTGTGTTTCCTAAAAAAGATTCAAACACCGTGGCCGTTTTATAGTCAGTTGTGTGCAGTGTTGCCAATTTAGCGACTTTGTCACTAGATTTAGCTACTTTTCAGACCCCCCTAGCGACTTTTTTTCCAAAAAAGTGACTAGCAACAAATCTAGCGACTTCTTGGAAAAACTTTAGCGAGTCTCTGTGATCGTTGGGACTGCCACAATGGCGTGAGATCAGCACGCACACACCTCTTTCTCTGCTCTCTTCATTGAGCGTCTGACAGGAGCAGCCCATTCAGTTAAAACAGATATTACGTTGCTTCTCTAATTTCACATGCAAATATAGCCAAAATCACAGCACATGAATTGTCTTTGTCTTATCTTATCTTGTGTGCATTATTTGATTTCTTCAGACGACGGCTAAATAAAATTATAAATTATGATTTTTGTACAACTTTGTGTCTAACTTCTTGGAAGGGAGAACTGGTTATGTATTCTTAATGGGCTGCATTCAGTCATTATTTCATATTTATCCCGTTGACTGACAACAGAAAGAGTAAAAATATAATTTGGATGCATTAAAATACAGTATGAGCACAGAGAGACAAACAAATCTAAAAGACAATACGACGCGAGGACGTCATGAATATGCCAATAAGGCATAGGACGTCATCTAGCGAAAATTAGCTACTTTTCAAACTGGCTTTAGCTACTTTCCATCTAAAGAAGTTGACGCTATCGCTTATAAACTCAATATAGCTTCCACATCTCTTTTTGTGAAAAAAGTCTCGGTTTCGCCGGGTGTTCGGTTAGGACACGCGCAGGCTCTTATATTAACCACGGCTAAATACCCCATAGAACGCGTATGCCTGAATAATTTTTCTATACCTCCAGGATCTCGAGTGTCTAATCAAGAAAATCTTTTTCTTGGGACCTTGCCAAAATTATAGATTTTTTTCACAAAAAGAGATGCGGAAGCTATATTGAGTTTATAAGCGATAGCGTCATCACGCATTAGACAGAACTCGTCTTTACACCTCGTCATTCGTATTTTTATATCCACACCGTTCAACATAAATTTTTCTTGAAAGAAAATGTCACTATGAATGGGCGCTAATAATTCTACGACATTGCTAGCGGTTGTAAACGCTGCTCGCTTCATTAACCCTACGTTTGGTCCCGCGGGGTCTGTGGCATCCATGTGCCCCGCCGTGTCTCTGTAAAACAAGCCTGCTGAAAAGACGCTTTCGAGCGTGTCTCTACCGAAATTTATCAGAGCTTCGATCAAACATCTGTAAGGATATGTGCTGGAGCTCTGTGTTATCAGACGGTCGCCTAGAGAAACATCCACCTGCGAGAATAAACATGCTCCGGGGTAGTTTATTAATCCGACAGGTGCACCATCCGCTATATCGCCCCCGTCCGGTCTGGTTATTTTGATCCTGGTGTATAGCAAGGTGTTATTTAGATCGATGTAATCTTCACCCGTCCCTGCAATAAAAAATTATATCGGTGACGAATCCGTTATCGCTGATAGAGGAGGTATTTCGACGTAGGTATTTTTTTTAATAGACGTCTGGTTCATAGGCACTGTAAATAAATCTATTTCAGATTTAATACATTCCTCCGACATATTGTGAAATAGAGCCATGGTTTAGAAAATAGTATTCAGGGGTCTTTTGACACGGAGGATTTTCTTTACATGTTTCGTACGGGAACGTTGTGAACGCTTTGCGACCGTGCGTCTCTTATTAGTACGTTTAGTTTTCTTCACACGACCACTACCCTACGTATTAGTGCGCCAGGCGGTTTAAAAGAACCACGTGACATAACCATTAATCCGTTGCCATTTTGACCATCGTTGTTAGTGTCGTTATAAGATCTTGATAGGGCACTGGTTACAACGTCATTAGCTATGTTTCTCGCTGCGGTTTTTAGATGTGGTTTTACTATAGTAAAACCTCTTTTCAACAGAGGTAGCGCAGTTCTGAAAAGCACTTTGAAAATACCTCCTATACCAGCCCCGTACATAACAGGTCCACCGGCATAGCCGGGTAACCCAATACCGGCTTGGCTTCGGTAGTATGCGACGTAGCGTTCGGGGTCCATGATCGCGTGATAGTTTGTTAAAACCTATTTCACAGGTCTGAAGTGTAGTTTGGCCACAACTTTACCGTAAGTGAAACGGACGTGTTTGTTCTGATCATCTTTGACTTCGATGCAAATGTCCATAATATTAGATTTATTCACAGGCGCGTAATGCGGCTTATTGAATCTGACACTGACGAAATCGTTAGACGCACCCTCTATATGTACAGTTCTCAGTAGTGGCACATACGAATCGCCGACTGATTGATATTCGATCATGTCTGTGTATATGTACATGCTATAAAAAGCACCTCTTATATCGGCCTGATGAGGTGCGTAAGTCACGACAGGTGCGTCACCAGAATGCTCTTTACGACTTTGATTTACAGACCCTAGATGCACCCCTGGTTTTAAGCCTAAAATAATGGCCAATTTTACGTGAAATATCAGAGATGTATTCAGCGGTGCTTTAAGAAATGTTCTGTTCTTTACGTGATCGTAACCGATGGTCACTCTAGGAGGCAGATTTGCATTTATTTATCTAACCAAAAATAGTACATCCTCGTAATATCCAGGTTTTAATGCATTGCATACTTTAGATATGTTTTTATGTTTTTTTTTCATTAATATAGATGATCACACCCTCGACCTCTTTGGGGTATTTCTCATCATACCCTAGTATGGTGGGGTCCGTGTTGATAATACACGTTGCATCCTCATCGTTAAATGTGTACCAGGTAATCGGATAATGAAATTCGATCAAACCCACTTCCCACGGCCCCTTGAGATTAATGCTTCTGGCGAGTCTTGTTTTGTAATTAGAAATACGATTGTCAGGGTATATGTTCATCGATGCATTGCAAGGCAGCGTGACGTAAAACCCTCCTTCGCCCATGATGTAGATTTTTCACGTAGATGATAGACTCGTCGTTACTTTAAGGGATTCTGTATGTCCAAGATATCCCGTTCTGGCAACCATGATGAAAATTTAGGAGGCCAACCCCTCCATTTCACAAGACAGAACATCTGTTTTCCTCTCTTTTTTCGATCTAAAATCTTTTCTATTTTAAATGTCTTATCTTGATTTACTATAATCTTTTGTAATTCTTTTTCATAAAAACATCCATCGATAATATCACCATCGTAGTCTTGCAACCTGTACACTGGAGGGGTTCGTGGTACACAGGCCGCTATTTTGAAAAACTCTTCCATGTAATTCTGCTCATACCCCTTAGAAAACACGTTTCTGACTTTAGACACCCTAACCACATCACCGATTTTATATCTAAAAATGGGTGCGTCTTTAGGCATCCTTCCGTACAGATTATTAAACACATCCGCTTCGTTTTCTTTATGTACATCCAGGGGTCGCATTTTAATACTTTTGTGATAACTCGTGTTATACCCATCTATAAGATCTTGTAAGATATCGTAATAACGTTTTGAATTGGCAGCCGTTAAAAACGTGAGGATCTGTCCCGAAGAGTCCGATTAAAACGCTCGATTACAGATGCTTTGACGTCACTCGCTGTAGCAAAATGATGTATTTTATACTTTTTCATCAGTTGCTGAAAATGTTTGTAAAAAAATTCGGTGCCCTTATCAGTCCGTAATTTTTGTGGCACTCAGTTTTCTTTGAGTATGGAATCGAATGCTTTCTTGACCTCCTTTCCTGTCTTATTCTTCAGCGGGCAAGCCCAAGTGTACTTACTGAAAACATCTATGCAAGTCAGTAAAAATTTTATATTATCGTTTTCTTTCGAATGTGCAGACATGTCGACCAGATCTGCTTGAAACTGCACATCTTTCCCGTACACCACTAGGTGCAGTTCTGTGTAATGTATACGCGTCCTGAGCTGCTAACCAATCCGTCATCTTTATCCTTCAGAGCTACTCCGTATTCCTGTAACACACCTTGTTTTAACCGTTCTTTACCTCCCAAAGATCCTGGATCTGAAGGGTTGTAGTACACCTTTTTCATCTTACATCTTTACATCTTACTCCGATGTTTTTTTCAGAAAATAATGACCACGATGTAGTGTCGAAGGTTTTTTATTTACAATGGATGTAAAAAACATTGAATATGATTGGTTACACAACATCTAGATACTGAAGGAATTTCACACACACATTACAATATTTTTCTCAATCACATAATCAACTAATACATCAATAATTTTAAGCACATCCGTCGATTTGTTTCTTGCCTGTATCATCACACATACATCGGTTACATAAGTACAAAGACATAAAATGTTACCTATTTTAAGACTTTCTTCAGTTTCAGACACAATTTCAATAATGTTTTTAACCACAGTGTGGATTTCACACCCCTTTGCGATACATTGATTTGTCATAACATTCCACTCACTCGACATACCCCGTACAACAGACATTAGATTTTTTTATTTCATTAAACGTTTATTATCCACAAAAGAATTAGCCCTATCATCATCGATAATCTTATGTAATAAATGCATTATTTCGCTCTTAATTTGATCTTTAATTAAGAGTTTTGTCAGACAATTGCAGAGATTCCCCATGACTCTTCAGGTTAGTCAGAATCTGCAGGTTCGCTTTCCTTCCATCTGTCAACAGCGTCGTAAACAGCTTGTTCGCAGGTTTCATCCACAAGTTTCGTCCTGAGTTCAGCCAATCCACCCACTATATACATCTCATCTCTGAGCCCGCACAGAACAGCATCGACAACACCCTGAATCCTTTGGAGGTGCGGTGATAAACCAAACAGTTTCAAGGTTCGGGCCAGAATGAGTTTTAGACCAGGTTTACACACTTTACCCCGCAGTTCTTCAAAATATCAGAGAAAATAGTATGCAGGGGGCTCATAGAGACACGAATGTTGCGTTTGCGAAGGATGATCGACCTCGCAGCCGTAGCAATTTTTCTTCAGATGTCTGTCCACTAGATGTTCCAGAATGATCCCGACAACTGATTTAATGATTTTATGACCTGTCACACCAATGCACCCGTCGACCGCATCCGAGACTGTCAAACGCCTCGCACCACTTAAACAATTTGTCGATCTTTCTGAATATATTTTCTAACGCAGGTACATCTTTCCATCGAAACAAGAATTTAATGCTATAGTATTTGAGGTGATCCTCTTCAGATATTGGCCAAACGTGTTCAGGCAGACCTTCAAGTGTGTTCACTGCAAAGTATGTAAATGTAATCATCCGCGTGCTTGTTGACGTGATCCCCCAACACTCTGTATCGCATTCCCGGTGTGATTCCGTTCCATTCACCTATGAATAGAGGGTCGTCGCACCCGTCTTTTAAATCACGGCAAACATAGTTGTAAAATAAACACCAGTCTTTTACGGTGAAAAACAAGTCGGGGTCGTCGGTGGTGTCGTACGTGATCCTTTCATCACTGTCCGTGGTGCTCAACCTGACCTCTCTGTTGGTTTTGTCAAAGTTGTAACCGCAAATGCGATTGCCGGATAAACGAAACTCACGCTTAACATTATCCGAAGGTTCGTGGAGGAAGCTAGCCAGACACGGGCCGTGTTTCATCTTCCTAGGCGCCAGAGTGAGATCAACCATAGCAATCTCAACAATCTTCTCGGGGGTTTTAGGCGACGATGCTTCTGCCATTATTGTAGAATAATTCCTGTTTTTTTCAAACTCACAAAATCCCTGTTTGTATATTTTGTCTAGGCGAAGATGTTGTATCCTCAACACTCTTTTTTAAACATATTGTTTCATCCACCTTTGGGTGCCTCCTCCTCCTCCGGATCTAGGGGATGGGACATAGGCGTGGTCTGCCCCTGCCGTGCTTGTGAGTTTATTCCGAGTTTGACTGGCGATGTGTACGGACATCTAACGGAGACAGAGAAGGTGATAAGGACTTTTTTTCGTTTGTTTAACTTCTCCGTTCAACAAACCTAATGATAGACCATCTTTTGACTGCGGTGTTTTAACAAACAAGGTTCAAGGTTTCTTTATTTGTCACATAATAAATTATACAGGGTATAATCAGAAGTGAAATGTAAATCAAATCAGGTCCGCTCAGTGGACAGTGCAAAATAATACAAATTAAATAAAAGTAACACAACACAAGAGCATATATATATATATATATATATATATATATATATATATGTGCAAACGGGTTGTACTGGGTATGTACACATAGCAGCAATACGGATGATGAGAATATTAATGTTTTTTACAATTAATAATGAGACTTGTAGATGATTATGAAACTGAGTTTGTGTTGAGGAGCCTGATGGCCTGAGGGAAGAAGCTCCTCCTCAGTCTCTCAGTCTTTGCCATCATGCTCCTGAAGCGCTTGCCAGATGGCAGTAAACGGAAAAGATGGTTACCGGGGTGAGTTGAATCTTTGAGGATTTTAGCAGCTCTGCTTTTGCAGCGTTTGAAGTAGATGTCCTGCAGAGAGGGGAGAGTAGACCCTGAGATGCGCTCAGCTAAGCGCACGACTCTCTGTAGAGCTTTGTAGTCCTGGTTTGAGGAATTACCATACCACACTGAGATGCACTGAGTCAGTACACTTTCTATGGCCCCTGAATAGAACGTTTTCAGGATTGCTGGTGAGACCCTGAATTTCCTCAGCTGTCGCAGATGGTACAGTCTTTGCCTAGCTTTCTTAACCTGAGTCTGAATGTGTGTAGTCCATGTCAGGTCCTCGGAGATGTTTACACCGAGGTACTTGAAGCTACTCACCCTCTCCACAGGGGTCCCACTGATCATAAGAGGAGTTTAGGGCTGCTGCTGTCTCTTCCTGAAGTCCACGATCAGCTCCTTAGTTTTGCTCACGTTCAGAGAGAGACAGTTGTCCTGGCACCATGATATGAGTCTCTCTACCTTATCCAAGTATGCGGCCTCATCATTGTTGTTAATGAGGCCCAGAACCACAGTATCATCAGCAAATTTAATGATAGAAGTGGAGCTGTGAGAGGTCTCTGAGATTGTCTTTCTTTTTAGATCGCTGGTAAATGTATGAAGCTTTTTACCTTCGTTTTACCTGCTTTCCTTGTAACACACTTCTGTCTTCTTTTTAGATCGCTGGTAAATGTATGAAGCTTTTTACCTTCGTTTTACCCGCTTTCCTTGTCTATTTACTTTGATTTGTATTTTCTTTAACATTGTCAAACTAACTAGTTAAAAATTGTAATGTTACTAGGTTTTAAGAAACGCGTCTTGATGTCTTTTTCCTAGTCTATTTACTTTGATTTTGTATTTTCTTTAACACTGTCAAACTAACTACTTTTTGAATTACAATATTACTAGGTTTTAACAAACGCGTCTGACGCATTTTTATTTTATTTTATACCGTAGTAAGATAAGACAATTAAATTATTTAACTTTTAATGTTAGACCCCTAGATAGATTTAATTTCACTATAGATATGTTTTAACTAACGTGTCTTAATTTTTATTTGTTTTCTTACACTGCATTTTTCCTATTTTTTAAACAACGCTTTCTGGAAAAATAGACATTGCTCATTTTACGTGTATATTCGATGCCTTCACATGTATGTGTATGAAAAACTTTAATAAAAACTTCCCTTTCTCCCCATTTTACACAGGTTCACAATTTATTGTTTAAAAAATCACATTTCAATAACACACAAAAACAAGTTTTTTTTTCACAAAAACATTCCACACCACCTCCTCCCCGGATCAGATATACCACGTGGGGTTATCCGTCTAAGCCCCACGTGGGGGACTTAGACAGAACGGTGGGGGCTGTACAAACAGGTGTCCAGTTTGGGTGGTATTTTATGAGGGTAATAAATCATTTTTATGTGACACAAAGCAGCCAACTTTCTCTCTCTGCCATTAGCAATTTTTTTTTATTATTGTTTGAATTATGTTAAATTTTTATGTTTTTCTAAGCAGTAATATACAAAATGGCATGAACGAATTGGAGCAAAGAAATATAGAGCTGAGTATCATCAGCATAACAGTGAAAGCTAACCCCGTGTTTCCTGATGAGTAACATGTAAACTTTTCCAAGGGTAACATGTAAAGCGTGAAAAGTAACGGCCCTAGTAATGAGCCTTGAGGTACTCCATACTGCACTTGTGAACGATATAATACCTCTTCATTCACTGCTACAAATTGATGGCGGTCAGATATGTAAAATTTGAACCTAAGCTAATGCACTACCACTAATGCAAATAAAGTTTTCTAGTCTATTCAAAAGAATATTGTGGTCGATAGTCTTGAATGCAGCACTAAGATCCAGTAGTACTAATAGAGAGAGATACAACCACGATCAGATGACAAGAGCTGGTCATTTGCAACTCTAATGAGAGCAGTCTCAGTACGATGAAACTGTCTAAATCCTGACTGGAAATCCTCACATATATCAATTGTGTGCTTCTAGTGCAATAAATTAACCTTTATAAATAATGGCGCCGCTTAAGAAATTGCCTTTTACTAATGCCCCCAGCGTACCAGTCAACTCAATTATCCAGAGAACATCAGTGGAACATTTAACACAGACATTTGAAAATTAGCTGAAGGAAACACTGCGGACTGAATTTGAACCTGGATCACTGCCACACACATGCACTCGCTTTATCAGATGCATCACCAAAGCAGACATGCACTGTGATTAACTACAGTTACTTTGTAGTCTTATTATACTGTTAAATATAATACTATAAGTAAACTGTTTTTATCCATCAATGACAGCACTAGTTATATGGACTTAAAGACTCCAAATTGCCAAAAAGTCAATGTTGTGACTTTTTTGCCACAAAAAGACAAAAGTCTTAGTATAGGCGCAGTAAACGATGCGTGGAAATAAACGTGAAATGACATGTAGGCTATAGAACACAAAAGTGCATTAAACTTGAAGCTGTTAAAGTCAGCGGACACAACATTATATATAATCTGCAGAATGTTTTGCTTCCTTTTAACTGACACGACCTGTAATTAACTCTGCAGGAAACAATTGGATAAACCGGCATAACATTGTTTTTTATTCTTGTACATCCGTAACACCTCTGCAAATTGTCTCTGCATTCAACTCTGAATGCATTGCACAAATATTGATGTAAAATGTGATTAAATGTTTTGGCGGTTTGATGGTCTCACAGTAGGCCAATGCTGCAGATTTATATGCGACGTATGAATTTAAATTATTTTAATAAATTGTGTTATTTTTCATGTAGTTAACGTCTCTGAATTTATTTGACATTTTATCTTTTTGTGTAGTTTTGTATGGAAGCATATGTGTAGCAAATTTCAATTTGCAATGTAATATGCAAAATGGAAATTCAATATTCAAAATGGCAACGCAATATTTAAAATAGCAATGTATTTCTGTATTTAAATTTACATTTTCCATTACTCCACATGTGCAAAGTTTGGTGCAGAAGGAAAATGAAAATGAAATTATATTATTTACATATTTTAGTCTTAATATGTAAAGTGCACACTTTTTAACGCTTTATAAGTAGCGAAATTGAAATGAAAATGTATAACCTAAATTGATTTGATATGTGTAACATGTCCAAGCAAAAATTGTAGCAAAATGATCATTTAAATGTTATTTGTCCTAAATGCATTTAGACTAACAGTTAGGACACTTCCGATTGCATTTTCATCGTGACGCCGTGGGATATTAGTAGCTAAATTCAGTGAGGCTTTGAAAATGCATTCTGAGCTGACCACGCCCACCCTCAGTCAATCACTGCAGTTTTGAGGGCTGGTCAACTTTAATAATTAATTTAACAGTTCATAATATTTTGACAGCCCAAAGGGCTGCAGTCCACATTTGCAAGTGCAACGTTGTCATTGTTCGTACGGGACATTAAAGAACCATTAATGGAAAAAAAGTGTGTCCAGGTGCATTGGAGTGTATTGGAAATATACTAAAGTAATAAACCTTCTGATCAAGTTCATGAATTTATTACACCATTTCAAATACATGACTATATTGTTTACATATCTTTACCTTTGCAACTACTTTCTATGTGACCATGGGCCACTAAACCAGTCATAAGGGACAGTGACAGTTTTCCGGCATCCCTCCTCCACCCCAACTCCTCACCCCTAATCTATTTTATCCCATATTAGGGATGGGGGAGTTCGTCTCAGGTTACTTATGTAACCATGGTTCCCCGAGTGGGGAACGAGACACTGCGTCCCCTAGGGGCCACTATGGGGAACGCCTCCAGCGTGACTCGTGCCTGAAGAAACATATGAAAAAACACCATCCGTTGGCGGCGACAGCCCATGACGTCACTACCGGCGCGACCACAATATAAGGACGGCCGGGTGAATACATCATCCGCTTCTTCGCCTGAAGCTTGCGTCGCATGGCCCCAAAGCCTAGGGGACGAGTGTCTCGCTCCACTGGGAACCATGGTTACATACGTAACCTGAGACGTTCCCTTCATGGGAACTTCGAACTGCGTCCCCTAGGGGCCACTATGGGGAACGTTATACCCACGCCGCCATGCTGAGGGAATGCAAGCCAAATTCCCGCAGGAGGCGAGCACAAGTCACCTCTACCATTTGGCTCAGGAGTTGCCCCTGTTTGGACGGTTGATGCTGTCAGTGACATTATCCTCCTTGGCCAAAACCCGAGCTGCATACCTGAAGTACTTACCTGCTAGGTGCCGGCATTACCGGACCCAAGGTAGAGCTCACAGGTTTGGAATCATTCTTAACAGAAAGATTCCTTTAAGGGATAGGGCCAAGTACCTAGTGGTAGCCACTAGGTCCTGGCCGGTCACTAGGGGCTACCGCTTGCTCTACATGAGCTTGCTGAGGAGCTGTCTCAACAGACCCCTTGGTAGCATTTTTTAAACCAAAATATTTGGTTACATGGAGTGGGGCCCAAGGCAGAAACCGGGGCTTGACCAACTCAAATAAGGGCACGAAGCTGCGCGCGTAACCCTACCCCAAAGGGCTTTTAGAAAGAAAGCAGAACATTCGATGTGCTAACTTACCACTGGGTGGATTTTAGAAAAGTGCCCAAAGTCTAGCGTGTGCACTTACCATAGCATGGATTTTAGAAAGAACGCAGAACATTTGATGTGCGATCTTACCACTAAGTGGATTTTAGAAAGTGCCCATTGCGTGTGCACTTATATATATATTGTTTTATTTACGTTCTATGTCGGGGGACTAGATGCTCAGAAGGGAGCTGTATGCTCATAGATGACCCTCTATGATGAGGGGAGCAATGCTAGCTCGACCCACAAGGCGAGCGATCTACACCGAACTCTGGAAGTGGAGAACTCCGATTCTCAACAGGAGTGGCATGCTCATAGGTGACCCTCTATAGCGAGGGGAGCAATGCTAGCTCGACCAGCAAGGCGAGCGAACTACCACAGAGCTTTGAGGAGCGGAAAACTCATTCCTCAGAATGAGCTCAGATGCCCTGAAGGGAGCGGCATGCTCATAGGTGACCCTCTAAGTGAGGGGAGCAACGCCAGCTCTACCAATAGCGAGCTCTGGAGAGCGGAGAACTCATTTTGAGAGGGAACTCAAACACTCAGGAGTGGAGCCCAAGGCACAAGCCGGGGCCTGACCAACTCAAATAAGGGCACGAAGCTGCCACAGAACCCTACCCTACGGGATTTTTAGAAAGAAAGCAGAACATTCGATGTGCTAACTTACCACTGGGTGGATTTTAGAAAAGTGCCCAAAGTCTAGCGTGTGCACTTACCATAGCATGGATTTTAGAAAGAACGCAGAACACTTGATGTGCGATCTTACCACTAAGTGGATTTTAGAAAAGTGCCCAGAGTTTAACGTGTGCACTTATATAATGGTATTACGTTCTACTTGGAACGGTGAACTACTCATCCCTTGGAGTGAGAGTCTCAGACGCTCAGAAAGGAGCGGCATGCTCATAGATGACCCTCTACAGTGAGGGGAGCAGTGCTAGCTCTACCGATGAGGAGCTCTGGAGAGCGGAGAACTCAGTCTTCCGAGTAAGGGAGCTCAGATGCCCAGAAAGGAGCGGCATGCTCATAGGTGACCCTCTATGGTGAGGGGAGCTATGCTAGCTCAACCAACCAGGAGAGCAACCTCTCACAGAGCTCTCATGGAGCGGAGAACTCATTCCTTAGAAGGGGAGGAATTTTAGGCGCTCAGAAGGGAGCGGCATGCTCCTAGGTGACCCTCTAAGTGAGGGGAGCAGTGCTAGCTCGACCAACCTGCGACCTATCACAAAGCTCTGGGGAGCGGAGAACTCATTGTACAGAGTGAGAGGAACTTAGACGTTCAGCAGGGAGCGGCTTGCTCATAGATGACCCTCTATAGCGAGGGGAGCAATGCTAGCTCGACCAGCAAGGCGAGCGAACTACCACAGAGCTTTGAGGAGCGGAAAACTCATTCCTCAGAATGAGCTCAGACGCTCCGAAGCGGCATGCTCATAGGTGACCCTCTAAGTGAGGGAGCAACGCCAGCTCTACCAATAGCGAGCTCTGGAGGCGGAGAACTCATTTTGAGAGAGAACTCAAACGCTCAGGAGTGGTGCCCAAGGCACAAGCCGGGGCCTGACCAACTCAAATAAGGGCACGAAGCTGCGCGCGTAACCCTACCCTACGGGATTTTTAGAAAGAAAGCAGAACATTCGATGTGCTAACTTACCACTGGGTGGATTTTAGAAAAGTGCCCAAAGTCTAGCGTGTGCACTTACCATAGCATGGATTTTAGAAAGAGCAAAAACACTTGATGTGCGATCTTACCACTAAGTGGATTTTAGAAAGTGCCCAGAGTTTAACGTGTGCACTTATATATTGGTATTACGTTCTACTCGAAGCGGTCACAGAGCTCTGGGGAGCGGAGAACTCATTCTATAGAATGAGATGAAACTCAGACGCTCAGCAGGGAGCGGTTTTGCTCATAGATGACCCTCTGTAGTGAGGGGAGCAATGCTAGCTCGACCGGCAAGGCGAGCGACCTATCACAGAGCCTTGAGGAGTGGAAAACTCATTCCTCAGAATGAGCTCAGACGCTCCGAAGGGAGCGGCATGCTCATAGGTGACCCTCTAGGTGAGGGGAGCAATGCTAGCTCTACCCACAACGCTCAGAAAGGAGCGGCATGCTCATAGGTAACCCTCTAGGTGAGGGGAGCAATGCTAGCTCTACCAACAACGAGCTCTGGAGGGTGGAGAACTCATTCCTCAGAATGAGAAGTAATTTAGATGCTCAGAAGGGAGCGGCATGCTCATAGGTGACCCTCTAAGGTGAGGGGAGCAATGCTAGCTCAATCGCAGAGCTCTGGGGAGCGGAGACTTTTACACATTCTTCAGAATAAAAGGAGAACTCAGACGCTCAGAAGGGAGCGGCACGCTCATAGGTGACCCTCTAGTTGAGGGGAGCAATGCTAGCTCGACCAACAACGAGCTCTGGCGGGAGTGGCATTGGTTACAGGGGAATTAGAGAGGATCAAGAGGGCAGATGCCCCTAAGGAAAGGAGTAGATGTCTTACTCTGGTCCGGACGAAAGTGTCATATAGGACGCTTCATCCGGAACACCTCCCTCAGGTTTTGCCTCTCTGACCCATGCCTCTCTTTAGCCCTACCCACAGGCGGGAGGGGCATGAGTCGCGAGACTAGTTTCTGAGCCCATCTCTGATCCCCAGACCGAGATGGGCTAGGACCCCTGGTTGTTCGGGCTCATACCTGGACTTTACAGAAAGCCTTATCCAGGTCATTCAGCAGATCAGTCTGGTACGCCTGAAGCACCGCCATAGTGTGCAACGAAGCGACGATCTGACCTGCTGCTGCATATGCCCTGCCATTTAAGCAAGATTCAGGGCTTAGATGGCAAGGAGGGAGCCTTGAGAGAGGATGTCTCGCCCACAGCGAGATAAGCTGGCTATCATCTCTTGCACAGGGGCATCCTCATAGCCATTTTCACGATTCTCAATGTCAGCATAACTAGTATGCTGAAACCTATGAATACGAGAAAATAGCTTTTTTCCACTCCTTCTCAACCTCCACATCGAGATTTATGAAGAAAGGAAGGCTCGCTCGAGCTGGGGATTTATGGCCAGAAAGATTTATTTTTATGATCCATAACCTCCAAAAACTCATCATATGCAGTGCAGGAGGATTGAGAGGTTCAGTCTCAACTTCCTCACCCTCAAACATCTCCTGCTCTTCCTGGGCATAACCCAGCAGAGCACTAACCGCTGAATCTGATGATGTCAGAAAGATCGCATCATCACAATCCAGCAGCTCACTCTCGGCCGATGCGCGCGAAAGGCGGTCCTTCTCTAACTCATCGGCCATATCCAACGCGAACCCCGCGATTTCAATCGCCTCCGTGCCTCGGCAGCGGTACCGAATCGCTGGAAGCAGACGGCCGCCCTCTTTCCTCGAAAAGAGGGACAGAGAACAGCTCACAGTGCACGCAGACTGCCCCTCAAAGACATCGCGTGCGTGCTCTTGCCCAAACAAAGACGCAACAATCGTGTGTGTCATCGGGTGTCAAATAACGAGGACACAGATCCACACACTTCTCAAACGCCTTGCTAGTGCTCGCCATGATAAATAAAGGAAAACTGTGTTCCTACCAGAATGCAGGTTTCTTCAAACAAACCAGTCAGTGAAGACGAAAAGCTAATGATGTATTCACCCGGCCGTCCTTATATTGTGGTCGCACCGGTAGTGACGCTCATGGGCTGTCGCCGCCAACGGATGGTGTTTTTCATATGTTTCTTCAGGCACGAGTCACGCTGGAGCGTTCCCATAGTGGCCCCTAGGGGACGCAGTTCGAAGTTCCCATGAAGGGGAACTCTGGGTTCGGGCCATATTCCGGGCTCGGAGTCCTCCCCCAGGACAGCAAGCCAAAATATGCTTACTATTTGCTATCAGATTAGATGTAAGGGTGAACTCGTGAAATTGCACATTTAATCATAACAGGTCAACAGAGGATTCAACTAAAATAAATTACTGAAGTATTACTTCAATATTTAACAAATGAAATAGTTTTATTTGCAAATCCCCCATTGTAACATTTGTGCTGTTGGCAAAAGTTGTGTTTGGAAACTCTGCCCTTAAAGCACCTGTTTGCAAAAACACACTGGATGGTTCAATTCATACCTCACATTTTCTTTGGTTTGCCCAAAAAGAAAGTCTCATCTTAAAAAATAAAAATAAAATCATCTTAAAATGATTTAATTATTCTCAGATTTGAATTACATGGTGAGACTTTTGTCTTTAGCTGCAATTAGTTTGTAGACTTCTTCTGAAAAGAAATGTGCAAAATATTCAACACAGATTCCCAATAGTGTGTACTCTATCGAGTTCAGATGTTTAGCAAAAGTACAGCAAAACCGATTGTTGGCGAATTTCAGAGCTCATGAAAGTATAAGGTGAGGAGAGATTGACTTTTCAAGCCCCCTTCACTGAACATACTGTAGCCTATATTTAGGCTGATGTTAAAATAACATTATTCAAATACTTAAGACACTTCGTCATTCGTACTTATGACACAAGGTCATAAGATGAGTTGTTTCATTCATCTATTATCAACACTAGTTGTTGAGTAAGTATGGACATGTTATTGGGGCTATGAAGTGGTGTCCTCTTTCAAAGGTTCCGTCCAGTCAGTTTATATGACGGGTAAACATGTTGTAGATGGAATTATGAACCTAGCCAGTGTACTTTCTTTATTTTGTCCAAAAAGCTGATCGCTAAGTTCTGCCCCCATCAGATGACAGGTACGTCAAAGTGTGCATCACAGCCCTCACGAGAGAGTGCCAGAATAAAAAAAAACAATTTTCCACTTTTTTTTTTTTAACTTTTTTTTTGGGGGATGATCTCATTATGTGTGTAACACTGTATACTACAAAACCATGTTTTTTTTTTACAACCAAGACACAGTTTTTGAGCCTGAACTATTCCATAACGGATACAAACTATAACTCTCCCTGAAGAAAGGAGATGTAAACAAAGGAATATCCATCCATATAACAACGTTATTGCTTTATTGGTCTAAAGTGCTCGATGTGATGTTGTTCCGTAGACCCTTACCTCTCTAACTAAGCTGGGATTTACAGCAGTGGATGCGTTTGTGACTCAATGTTACACGAAGCTGGTATGTACTGCTTTTTATGTATGTTTTGATGTGTACTGCTTACACAAATTTAGAAAATACATTCCTTATAAGCTTTCCATCGAAAAACAGCGATCTATCATCGATGCTTGAGACTTAGACATTCAGAATGATAAATAGCTTGTCAAGATAAATTTTTGTCCCGTTTCATTTAATCTATTTGTAAACAATGACATGTGCAAACAGAGAGCGCTCAGTGCGCTGGTGTCCTGCTGCAGGTTAACATATTAATACTGTCTTGTTATATCATAGGAGCTCCAAAGAAGACAGTCGTGTGCCCTGCGTTTATCAGTATCTTTATGTTCGTTGGGTGAAAAAGAAAATCTCAATAAACAAAGTAAAATATAATTTGACTGATATTAATTTTTTTCGCCCAAGGTTACTATAGATATATCGATATCATGAATTTTTATGGCCAGTTACCGTGATATGAAAAATCTAATATCGTGACAGCCCTAATATATATATATATATATATATATTAGTGGTGGGCCGTTATCGGCGTTAACGTGCTGCGTTAACGTGAGACTCTTATCGGCGATAAAAAAAATATCGCCGTTAATCTATTCTCAAAGTTGGGTTGGGAGCTGGGTCTATACTACGCAAGCTATGATGACTTTCACCCTGATATTTTAGGCGGATGTATACCTAGGCGAATTGCACTGTAGGGGCGAGCGAGTCTTGAACTAGAGGCTCGCAGTCCGTGATGGACAGATTGTTAACGGCTGGTCTATGTGGTAATACAATCGGGCAGGACATCCAAACGCTCACCTATCATTCATCAACCTCAAATATGGCTTTTCATCTGAAAGATGTATGTAGTAGCAACTTTACATGGCCGCTCAATATGATGTTAACCTAGAAAAATGTGCGCTATTGAAGTGTTTGTGTGGAAGCGTTTGCTGCAGGACAGGCTCCGGTGCGCTCACTTGCTCTTAAAATCTCCTTCATTTTGGTCATACAGATAAAAGTAGCCTAATACATCTTTCGAATCTGTAAAGACTCTACGTTTATTTGTGTGCACTCAGAATAACAACGAAGCGTTGCGCTTTTAAGCAAACAGGATGCGCTTTAGGTCTCATGTGAACTTGAGAATTCACTCCGTGTCACCCTCTGCTTCGAACCTGTGTGTATGCCTAACGTTACTGTGAAATTACCACATCAGGCGTGACGTGCTAACATGGATGCAGCTATGAAGCCGCCGGGTTTGCTTCAGGAAAATTTATTTTAAGAAGCTTCCCAATGGAAACTGTAAACAGTTCATCACGACCTCTTATGTAGGCCTACAGTTCAAAATTCATGTTTAACTGAATAAACAGTTAGTAAACACAAGTACATCTTATTGAACATAGTTTATTTTCATCACCAATTATCATAGTAGAACAGCTTTCTCAAGCAGTTTGTGATGCATTTTGGAAACAGGAGATGAGCCCCTGGTCTAATGCGCCACCTGGCTTGAGAAACCCGTTCTCAAAGACTGACTTTTAGCCATTATTTGGGTAGCACACATATTCTGAATGCCTTCGGCAGAATTCAAATGAGCCATTTTAATCTAGATTAATCTAGATTAATTCCAAAATTAATCTAGATTAATCTAGATTAAAAAAAATAATCTATGCCCACCCCTAATATATATACACTGAACAAAATTATAAATGCAACACTTGTTTTTGCCCCCATTTATCATGAGCTGAACTCAATGATCTAAGACTTTTTCTATGTACACAAAAGTCATATTTCTCTCAGATATTGTTCACAAATCTGTCTAAATCTGTGTTAGTGAGCACTTCTCCTTTCCTGAGATAATTAATCCACCTCCCAGGTGTAGCATATCAAGATGCTGATTAGCAGTGTTGGGAAGGTTACTTTGGAAATGTAATAGGTTATAGATTACAAGTTACCCTACTTAAAATGTAATAAGTAGTGTAACTTTTCAATTACTTTATAAAAGTAAAATAACTGATTACATTTGATTACTTTTCAAAATTTCTAATGTTTTCAACTGTTAATCATTTCCAAACATCTAAAGCAGGCAGGGTTAAACTTACAGTAGTGTTTAACATTAATTACTGTCAGACTTTCCAAAAGCCTTCATCACTTGAATTAAGATGATTATATTTTAATTTTAAAGGAGACATTGGATGCAAAATATCTTAATTTGCATATAAATGTTTATTTGCAGTGTGTGGGCACAACCACCCTACAATGGTAAAAATGCACTACTTTTTTAATCCCACAAAAGCCTAAACAGTCTCAATGATCAAGCCATTTTGATTTTGTAGTGAATAACCAGTGCTCTCTCCACCCTCAAAACCACGACTGAGGTAAGACCCTTGAGCAAGGCACCGAACCACCAACTGCTCCCCGGGTGCCGCAGCATAAAAGGCTGCCCACTGCTCCGGGTGTGTGTTCATGGTGTGTGTGTGTGTGTGTGTGTGTGTGTTCGCTGCTATGCATGTGCACTTGGATGGGTTAAATGCAGAGCACAAATTGTGCCACATTTGACGTGGCCACACATCACGTCACTTTCACTAAATTAATTTATGTCTGGATGCGCAAATCATTTTACTCCAAACTACTTTCTGAATGAGGGACAATTCAAGGCAAGTTTTGTTTAAAAGTTAAAACTAAAGGATGGATCAGCAACCATTGTTCATGATACAGCTGCACCTCCAGAAGAAGTCTCCCACTTATATTTTTTTATGATTATCTGCAAATTGCCTTTGCTCTTCCACAGAAGAGAGGGGCGGGGTGAGCAGAGCTCATTAGCATGTAAAGAGATATGCACTGAAATGAGTCACTGTGTTCTTTTACACGCCCACCGAGACCATTTCAATATTACCCTGAAGAATCATACCAACTTGTGGAAAATGGGCATCTGATGTCCCGTTTGAAGCACAGCCACCTCAAAATCAGACTTACTTTAAAATCATTATGAGGTTAAATACAGATTTAAAATCATAACAAGAAATAGTTTAATAGCTATGATACTGATTTTGAAATCAAATGTTTGCATAGCTATGACATGAAACGCTGGAAACTAACGATGTTTTAGAAAAAAAACAGTTAATCTTAAAAAAGCATATACATAACATGGCTCTAGACTAACTTTTTGCACTGGTTGCACTGGTGCGCCTAAAAAGTTAAAAAGCACAAAAGTTAGGTGAAGCCAAATTTTCATATAGGCAATATTGACTAGTAAACGATTAACTAACAATCTGGTCAACATAAAGTTATTTATTTGAAGCACAATTCTACAAGAAAGGTAACTTACTGAAAACGTGTTGGTGCTTAAAGTGCTTCACTGAGTTAATATTTAAACTTAAAAACATCTCAAGATAAATTAAATAAAAAGAACATCTAAACTAAGTGTTTTAAGGTTGTCAAACTGAACATCTCATGGCTCTATGTCTTATGGACTATCCATTGCAGTCACATGCCCCTCGGATGGTCAACTCCTGTAGTTTGGCCTTTCTTGATCTTTGGCCTTGTCTAAACCCGCTGGCCACACTCTCTCTAGCATCAACATCTTCCAGACTTGGTCTCTCTACACTGATTCTGATCAGATCTTCCACTGTGTCTGAATGAAGGGATGCTCTAGTGCAGTGCTTCTCAAACACCCCCTCCTTAAACCTATACAAAAATCCAGTGCCCCCATCCCACCTCAGACTACCAAATAATTTCACTAAACATTATGAAAAAAAGTAGTTACAGAAAAACTATCCTGTTCTGTTCTGTCTAATTGTCTCTCTGTGCTCATACTGTACAGCCAAATTCTCAATAAAACTGTTTTACTTTATATATTTTACTGTTTCTCTTGTCAGTCAATGGGATACATATGAAATAGTGACTGAAACGCAGCCCTTTAAGAATTCATAACCAGCTCTCCCTTCCAAGAAGCTAGTCTGCACAAAAATCCAAATTTATAATTTTATTGAGCCGTTGTCTGATGAAATCAAATAATACACAATATAAGACAAGACAAAGACAATTCCTGTGCTGTGATTTCGGCTATATCTGCATGTAAAATAAGAGAAGCAATAATATCTGTTTTAACTGAACATGCTGCTCCTCTCAGACCAGTCTCTCGAGGATTTTGCGGGACTTTTTTCAGATTTGTGCGGCCTAAAATTACTGATATTGTTGCGGCTTTTCTAAAAATGTGCGTTTCTTATTGTTTTGCAGTGAAAATATACCACAGACAACATTCTTCTAATATTGTTATGACTTTTCTGACTTCGAGACACATTGTAGGGCTCCAGACTAGCATTTCAGGACACCAGCAACAGTGCCTTTAGTTCTACAGAAGGTGGCACCAGCACCTGACAGTAAAGCACTCACCCTAATCGCACATGTACATCTCGGAGATGTCTATTTGATGTCTGCATTTACATATTCAAGAGGTATTTTTAAGAGTATTTGCTCATCTGCAATACGTCTCTAATATTTTTCCAGTCAGATGTCAAATAGAGATTTATTAAATGCATGTAAAACTGCTTCTGAGACGTTTATCAGATTACACAGCAGATGTTTCCCAGATCTTTAGCAGACGTCTTACAGATATACTTGTGCTGTCTGTGTAGTTGAGATGCAGTTCAAAATTAACTTTTATCAATGTCATTCATAATGTCTAAATATAATTTAACAAATACAATATAAATAGTATATATATATTTTAGGGTGTGGAAATGGCTGATAAGCCTATAAGTACTTCTATGCAGCCATCTGATAGTGGTAATTTATTGTATTTTTAATTTTTAAATAAGTGTTTGCTTTCCTACATTATGAAATTTTAGTTTTATAAATGGGGCAACCTATGAAGGATGAACAAATAATGTCATCACATTAAAAATACCTTTTAAAATTCGGTAATACTTAAAGCTTTGAAGTGCTGGGAAAAAGTTGTGTGAAGCATTTAAAAACGCTTTAAGACATTAGACCATTTCTGCCACAAGTTGTTCCTGTAGTTTATGTTAAATCCATGGTGAATGGTGGAGATGTGTTTATTGAACAATGTTTCTCCTGGTTTCCACATCAGTGGCGTTTGTTCTGATGTCTAGCTTTAACATAATTACGTAAATATGTTAAATACGTAAATACGAAAGATTTGACAGAGATGTTATTGATTCCGCGGTGAATTCGACTGCTTTATTCACTGTATCTCCCAGCGCTGTGCATAATGGTGTCGCGTGTGTATAATGGTGTCGCGTGATCGAGAGCAGCCCGCTGCTCCGGTCCGAGCAGATAAATGGTCTGTGCCGTAGGCTATAGCCCAAACGAGTATCGTGGATTTGTTCCGCTTTCGGCTCGTTTGTCCGATGTAGCACTTGTAAATCAGACATGAAGAGAACGCAAAGCTGCTTATTCCATTTTTGGAACTGAGAAACAACCTTTCTTTGACTGAATGAGCATTGTGATGATGTTACAAGACGCGTCTAAGTGCAAAATCTGTGGAAAATCTGCGGCAATTTGGAAAATAGAGGAGTTTGCTTGATTTTGCGATAATTTCAGCAATCGCAGAATCCTGGAGGGACTGTCAGACACTCACTGAACAGAGCAGATTCAGAGAAAGAGCTGCGGGCATCTCTACTACTCTCCTCTATGATGGAGGCTCTATCTCTCTCTGTCTGACTGCAGCAGCACACGCATCTTCAAATGTACACACAAGTACAGGAATATCTGGACCACGGCCAATCAGAGGGGGGTCCGCCCTTCACTATCTCTGATTGGTTTAGACCAATCTGGTTTAGACTAATCTTTAGACCAATGAGCCTAACATGTCTGTTGTTGAACAGCAGAGAGACTTTCTGAGTCGTGGAGACTTCAGTTTTTTTTCTCGAATGGCTGGACGCACCAGTGCGCCCTCAGATTTTTTTTTGTCACACCCTTGAGAAATTTGGTCGCACTCTAGAGCTCTGCATAAACCCATATAGGAAATATAAGAGATATCGGAAAAGAATGTTATAAACTTCAGAAACATTGGTGTTTCATATTTTAGAGCAGTCACTGCAATTTATGAAAGAAATCAATTAAATCTGTTTGTAGGAGTATGTGTGAAAAAAATCAGATGTAACCCTCTTTGTAATCCTTAACATTTTCATAAGTAACTGTAATTTAATTACACATATTTTCTTAGTAACTGTAACTAATTACAATTACTTTTATTTTGTAATTATATTACGTAAATACGTTATATGTAACTAGTTACTCCCCAACACTGCTGATTAGACAGCATGATTATTGCACAAGTGTGCCTTAGGCTGGCCAAAATAAAAGGCCACTCTAAAATGTGCAGTTTTATTACACAACACAATGCTACAGACATTGTGGATCAAGTGGCTCATGGTGGCAGTGGGGTTATGGTATTGGCAGGCGTATGTTATGGACAACGAACACAGGTGCATTTTATTGATGGCATTTTGAACGCACAGAGATACCATGATGAGATCCTGAGATCTCCAAGAGATACAACCATCACCTTATGTTGCAGCATGATAATGCACTGCCACATGTTGCAAGGATCTATACACAATTCCTGGAAGCTGAAAACATCCCAGTTCTTGCATGGCCAGCATACTCACTGGACATGTCACCCATTGAGGATGTTTGGGATGCTCTGGATCGGCATATACGACAGCGTGTTCCAGTTCCTGCCAATATTCAGCAACTTCGCACAGCCATTGAAGAGGAGTGGACCAACATTCCACAGGCCACATTCAACAACCTGATCAACTCTATGCGAAGGAGATGTGTTGCACTGCGTGAGGCAAATGGTGGTCACACCAGATACTGACTGGTTTTCGGACCCCCTCCAATACAGTCAAACTGTACATTTTTAAAGTGGCCTTTTATTGTGGCCAGCCTAAGGCACACCTGTGCAATAATCATGCTGTCTAATCAGCATCTTGATATGCCAATACAATACAACAATACAAAAGTGTTGTTTTTATAATTTTGTTCAGTGTATATATATATAACCTCAATAAACTGGTGGGGGGGAGGTGTCAGAACTGTGTCCCCATGTCCTGTGTTTCCCCTCCTCTCGGGACAATATTTGGTCAGTGTCCTGTTCTCGTTTAGTTCTCATCATTAGTTCATTAGTTCCAGGTGTGTGTCATTCATTATCTTGTTTACTCCTCGGTTAATAAGCCCTGTGTTCCCTGTGTCTGGTGTCAGCTGTTATTCGTCATTCCTGGTGTCCTGTGTCTCCTGCAACTCTTACGTTCAAGGTATTGAATTAATAAATACTGTTTGTTTGAAAAGTTCCTTGCCTCCTCGTTCCCTTACTCCAGAGAAACGTGACAGAACATCTGACCTTAACTGTTACCTCTGCACCGCGTTCCCCCGTTTATTTTTTCCCCATTTTTTGAAAAGTTTTTGGGTTGTTCCTGGCCTTTTCCTGCGGCGATAGAAGTCACCGCTCGCTTCATTGCCCTTGCCTGCCTAGATCTCCCATTCAACCAATACTCCTGGCACTTGATGACGCCACCATTCTCTCGCTGTTCTGGCACAGGGCCAATTCCCATCATCCCGTTGACCTCCCAGACACCATAGGACTAAGATGGAGGGAAAGGATCCTCCGGTGTCTGGAGAGTGTCCTGCCCCGAGCCAGAACCAGCCCGCCGTAGTCCGCGGCTCTCCTCACCCTGCCGTCTGTGGGGAAATCCCCCCCAAAAAACAGCATATGCTGGTTAGGTATTGAAGAATGGGAGCTGATTTTAACTGGTTTTAGTTGGTCCTCAGTTGGTCCTGAGCTGGTTTAAGCTGGTCCTGAGCTGGTTATGAGCTGGCCTTGTGCTGGTCCTAAGCTGGTCCTATGCAACTAGCTCCTACTCAGGACCAGCTCATAACCAGGTCAGGACCAGCTTAAAGCAATTCATGACAAGAACGGACCAGCTTAAACCAGCTCCCATGCTTCAAAACATACCTAACCATCATATACTGAGTTTTTTTCAACAGGGAAAGCATGGCAGCACAGTTTAGGTTTGCAAACTGTGCAAGTTGACATCTGAACAAACCATAATACTTCTAGAACAATTTCCTTTGAACAGACGAGATGTTTGGCAATAATGCATAGTGCAACATTTGGTGAAAACCTAATGAGCATATCAGCACAAACACCTGAAAGCAAAAGTCACACATGCTGGTGGAGGGTGATTATTTTAGGCTTGATTTGTACTCACAGGACCTGGGCATCTCACGTGCATTGAGTTGACCATGAACTCCTCTGTATACAAAAGTATTCTAGAGTCAAATGTGAGGACATTCATCTGACAGATATAGTCGGGCCAAAATGTTGGTGATGGAACAGGACAATGATCTCAAGCACACCAGTAAATCTACTACAGAATGGATGAAAATAAAAGAAAGGTGCTGCAATAGCCCAGTCATAGTCCAGATCTCATCCTGACTCAAATCATGTGGTGAGAGCTGTGTGTAAACAAATGCCCACAATCCTAAATAATCTGGAGCAATGTTTTAAAGAAGAGTGTGCCAAAATTCCTCCAGATCGATGTGAGAAGGGATGGCACACTGAAAGCACTGAAATATATATGGGGGTTTTTTTCAGTAATTAAACACTGCGTCGTCAGAGTTGGTATTGTGGTTTTATCAGACACTTTCACTTAACATTATATGATAATCAAGCTCAAATGGAGTTAACAAGTTTTTTGCCCAGCGAATGATGGAGATCTGTGTTTTGTCTGTCCTTAGAGCAGCTGTATCTGAGTGCATTGCATTACGCTTTCATCAACTTAACGTTGCAGGTTAAAATGTTTATTGTAGCTATAACGTACAAATGTACATTGGCTACAACTAGACAGCAAATGCAACTCTTCTCCACTCTTCAAGCACACAAAAACTAGTCTTTAATTAACCAGACATAGAATTTAAGTAAAGAAAACGCTGTACTATTCAAACATCAGTTATTTATTTACACTTGCATTGCGACCAAGTGGAGATCTGTCTCCTCCAGGCTGTGCGCAACGTGTCAATCTGAATGGAGGTGGGGTGAAGTTACGAGGTTTCGCTGATAATTTGAGGATCCAATGGCGTTACGAAGTTTTACTAACAAGCTCTTTGAATTGCTTTTCATTGGTTAAATATTTGTAAAGCCCTCAAAAAGACTAAGGAAGACAAATAGCACTGATTTAAAATGATATTAATTAAATATTATAGCGATATGAATAATTTTCCATGGTACACTTAACCGGGCTAGGGTATGGCGACTGACATACGGAAACGCCACGCCTGCTCACATTGATCTGGATGATTTTTGGCACACTCTTCTTTACAACGTTGCTCCAGTTTATCGAGGTGTGTGGGCATTTGTTTACACACAGCTCTCAACACATGATTTGAGTCAGGATGAGATATGGACTATGACTGGACTATTGCAGCACCTTGATTATTTTATTTTCAGCCATTCTGTTGTAGATTTACTGGTATGCTTGGCATCATTGTCCAGATGCATCATCCACATTTAATAATAATAATAATAATAATAATAATAATAATAATAATAATAATAAAGAACTAACACTAGCTTTTCTAATCTTTTGTATTCTATCTGTTTTCTTTTTATTTATTATACAATTAACAAAAGCAAAAAAAGCCCTCTAAAACTAGCTTTCTCTATTCTTTTCTATTCTGTTTTATTTTGTATTATATAATACTAAAAAAACCTTGTTATGTTTACTGCGACAAGCTAACTGAGACTTGTTATAACACTTGCATACCATTGCTCTTTTGTTGATTTTGATTGCTTCCATTGTCCTCATTTGTAAGTCGGTTTGGATAAAAGCGTCTGCTAAATGACTAAATGTAAATGTAAATGACTGCTACTTACCATCTTATTCCTGTTAACAGTAAGGTGTCCTAACTTTGTCACACACAGCTTTTTCATTTTGGCTTTATTTTTGTTAAATACATAATAAAATGTTTTAATTTGTCATGTATTGTTGTTCATCTGAGGTTTATTTTACAAATTTTGAGTTCTGACAAAGATCAGATCAAATGTATTATGGACTGATATAAAATTATGGAATTCAATAGGGTTTCCTAAATTTTTCATATGACTATATATAATTCTTAATTACACAATCTAATTTGGTGTTCATTTTATTTTGTACAATTTACAAAATGTTTTATTCATTTTGTTTTGAATAATAAGTAAAACTGCTGCATTCATAAAAAAAGTGTCAAGTGTTCGTGTTTGATTTTTCCCCCAGATTTTTTAGTTAAATGACTAAGTGATGTAGCAGCAAATTATGGAATGTGTTGCCTTTTATAGCATCTGATTTAATTTTCTGTACGTCCAGATACCAGCTCCTTCCTTATCTACAACGAGGATCACAACAAATGTGTGAATGCTGTGAGTGCTTCTGTAGTACAGACAGCACCATGCGATGTATCTTCTGAGGCTCAGCGTTTTCGATGGATTTCTTCTTCACGAATTATCAGCCTCTCTTTTAAACTCTGCTTGGGGGCCCAGAACATCAAAGATTGGGTCAAAATTATCCTTCTGCCATGCAATGAACTCAGTCCTCTACAAACTTGGGAATGTAAGAATGAGACCTTGTTTGGCTTAAAGGGACAGCCATTTCACCTGAATTATGGAAATCGAAATGAGCCAAATATGATGTTGTATAAGGGAACAGGTCTTTGGAGTCACTGGCAGATTTATGGGACCAAAGGAGATTTGTGTTCTCGTGGATACCAAGGTATTAACAAAAGTCCATATAATAGATAGGAAATCTGAAAAGCTATTAATACATTACAATAATACAATTTTGATGATGTTTAATTTATATTTAATATTTCTGTTATGAATTTCCACATATGATGTTAGCATGAGTTAAGGGGGACCTATTGTGCATTTGTTTTAAAGGGTCATGACATGAGAAAACAAAATTACCTTGATATTTTGAGGTATTTATATGCTTAAAACTTTCTGCAAGTTTCATAATTTAAAATTTCCTCATTGGATTGTCCTCATTAACTTTATTATTTATAATTAATATAAGTAAACCTCAAGTAATATATTAAAATAATGAAAAAATCCATGTCATGACACCATTGCTTTGATTAATTAATTAATTTAGTTTGTTTTGTTTGCACAACAGCCCTATAATAGTACAAATCCACACACTTTGGGACATTGGGATAAGCACTGGCCACGAATGGCGATGGAATCTGCCCTATTAGCTTAGATCCTCCCCTGAGTAAGCTGTACATAGTCCCCCATGTTTTCTCTCCTCACTAGAGCAGCTATTGGTGTCACAAGAATGTTTTGGCTACAGTATGAAGAGGTGTTCATTTACTGTTGGCATCTGGGGTTAATTACATTTTCTTATTTAAAAATTTTATAACCCCCAGAAATAGTTAACATTTGGCATCCCATTGCAGATCTCACATGAACATCTCTACAACAATTAATAAATGAGCATGACACAACATAACCCCCAATCCATTGCTGAAAAGTGATTTGAAAAAAACTGTTACATTAATTTCATCAATTAACCATCCAGAAATGTCCCGATACATTTGTTATTTCTGCCATAGTTGCTCCTTCTTCAGGTCTGACTCCAGTTCATACATGTAGGTTTGATTTACAGAATTTACAATAGCAGCAATATTGGTTGTCTTGTTTTGTTATTTGCCAAAGTATCAGAGGCATGAGCTAGAAAGCACTCTTCTGGATAGTATGGTGGGGAGAATAATTTTTTTCTTCATTTGCATTTAAAGCTAAAAACAAAAATAGAATATTTTTCTTCCACCTAAAATGGAGCATTTACAGCATAGCGTTATTAACAATCTGTGGGTGAAAGACCTTAGCTCAAAGTATTGCATTCATTTGAGTTGTTAAGATCTATTGTCTAATGTAATATTTGATGTTCTGTAGCGTTATATACAATAGGTGGAAATTCATTTGGGAAACCATGCCAGTTCCCGTTTAAATTTGATGACAAGTGGAATGCCGAATGCATTGTGGAGGGCAGGGCAGATGGTCAGCTATGGTGTTCCACTGAGACGGACTACGACACAGAGAGAAAGTGGGGCTTCTGCCCAAATAAAAGTAAGACAACACAGCACAAAAAACAACAACAATTTTTAACTTTATAAAAATATGAAACAACTTTATAAAACTAACTTTATTTTTAACTATGTATTATTTATCGACCACTACTGGCACTGTGTACAGCATTGTGAACAGGATTGTACTGCATTCAGTATTTTTTGTTTTACTTTTTTTTGTTTAAATGTTATATAATATTTGTATCTGATAACAACATAGTTGACATTTTATGAAGTTATATTTGTAAATCAAAATGGTAACACTTTAAATGAATTCTGTATTGATAATGCATTAGTATTATTAGGTATTACATTATAATGCATTGATATTCAATACATTTCTCAACATTAAAAAGGCCTCCATGAAAAAGACATGATCTGGATAGAACAGTTGTTGTTACAACTACATACAAATTGTTTACAGCAAAGTAAGCATTACAATTATTCATAATCTAGACTTAGTAAATTGAACACACAAGGAACATTTAAAAGTATATGTACTTAAATGCATTAATATAAGAACATGAAAACCTACAAAAAGTTGTAGTTGTTGCAACAATGAAGTGACTGAAAAAAATATAATACACAGAAAAAGTGTCAGATCTATTAGATATGTTTTTAAATATAGTATCAGATTTTTTTAATCCCTTCTGTTACTGTGGTTATCATGTCAGACATCACATATTTAATATCAATCCAGACACTTGTGGCAATGTGTAGCTAGTAACATTGAACGGGGTGCAAGCTTGTCACCTTTCGGCGAAATTCGCCATTTTCACCGTGAAATAGGTAATTCACATGAATCGTGTAGATCTGTAAAAAAAAAGGGGGTTCGTAGTATCTGCAAATCATCTGTGTAAAATCACCTGTAGCGTTCGTTCCATGTTGGCAAAGGAATGGATCCGCCCTACTCTGCCTCTGATTGGCTTACCTTAATGTTCTTTCCCTCATCCAACCAATCTCACTCCTGAAGCTTAACTTTTAGACACTGAAACTGGGCTGCAGGCGACTGTCATATAGATTAGTCTGTTTGTAGCTAGCTAAACTAAGTTCCCGTAGAGCAGGACAGAATGCATTTGTTCGTATCTGCTGTAAATTATGGTGTTCCAGTGTAAATGGCGATTACCGCGTGAGGCTGCTGTTTTTGTTTTGTTTTGTTTTGTTTTTTTGCATGAGGCTGCTGTTGCGATAGCTATGCAGATTGTACGTTACATTATGGCTACATTACTACCCTTTGCAAAAATGCTCCTTAGTCTCAACCTTAACATTTGTCTCACATATCAGCCATTACTCTGACGTGAAGTCGATTTGAGAACTGTTCGACCTACAAGTATAGCATAGTGTTTAATGTACAGTAATATTGGTATCACTCAGCTCAAGTGGAGGCTGCGCTAGCCGCTAAGCCATAGCTTAGTGTCAGCATGTAACAGACTGTTTCAAGACTGAGAAGCACCTCACGTTTAGCCCGTCAGCTGCTTCAGAAATTCGAATGCTGAAATTAAGATTTACAGTGGTTTATTTGCCCTGGCTAAGTTCATGTAACATCTTAACAGTCCAAATATCTAAACATTCTTAAATCAAGAAGAATTTTCCAGACAAGTAAATTATTGTTTTGTTTTCAGAAAAAAGTCTAAATTAAGTAGTTTTTCCTTAAAACAAGCTAAATAATCTGCCAATTGGGTAAGCAAAATCATCTTATTTTAAAACGAAAACAAGATCATTTTGACTTTTGACTTGTAGTTTGTCACTTTTTTCACCCCTGACAAGTTTGCACCCCTGTTGAAAATATGACTAATTTACTAGACATTTACTGGCAGTGAGTGATGCTGTCCTTGCAGTAAAACTATTACCTATGACCTCCACTTATAGATTGCAGATTGCAGATTATAGATTGGAAGGTGGAAGGAAGAGAAATTTAGAGAAATACTATTTTTTGCGGATGTAGATAGTGACATTCTTTTATTTTTTTTTTGGTTCCTGCCCATGAACAACAAAATGCAAGCAGGACAATTGAAAGCTGGCCTACTGATGATCCTATGGCAACTCAAATATTTCCATTTAATCTCACTATTTGTAATATTACAGTTACAATCAAATCGGCAGATTGTGATTAATTTAAACATTTGGTGATTACTTTAATAATAACTAAACATTTAATAAATAATAATTAAACAAGTCTAAATTATTTGGGTTTCCATAGTTTGATAACATTGTTAAATCATGATACTGTGCAAAGTATTCATTCTTATTCATTTAGGAACTCACTTCTACCACTCTATATAACCTACTGTGTGCAATAGTCGGCTCAGGTTGGGACAGCGATCCAGTGACTGGTGTGTTATATCAAAGGAACATGCAATCTGCACTAACTTGGTATCAGGCACGAACAAGCTGCCAGCAACAAGATGCTGATCTTCTCAGCATTTCAGAGCTGCATGAGCAGGCTTATATATCAGGTAGACTCAAGTACTTACCTTCACAAAGAACCCAAAGAAAATATATTGCATGCTCTGTTTTCACAGTCACAGATTCCACAATCATTCTGAATGATTATGCATTTTTACCAATAATGTGGTATAAATGAAAAAAGCATTTCAGTATATCAGACACTTTATATTTCAGGATTGACAAATGTCTTTGGCCCCACGCTATGGATTGGGCTTAACAGTCTTGACTTTGAGAGTGGCTGGCAGTGGAGTAATGGATACCCCTTCAGATATCTAAACTGGGCTCCGGGTAAATAAAATCCAAGTACATACAACTGGGCACAACTTTATACATGCACCCATATATAGGAAGTCCAGGTTTACAGTAAAAAAAAAAAAACCTTTGATCCCCTGCTGATTTTGTATTTTTGTCCACTGACAAAGAAATTATCAGTCTATAATTTTAATGGTGGGTTTATTTTAACATCGAGAGACAGAATAACAACAAAAAGTCCAGAAAAACACATTTAAAAAATGTCATACATTTGCATTTTTATGAGTGAAATAAGTATTTGATACCTTATCAATCAGCATGATTTCTGGCTCCCGGGTGTCTTTTATACAGGCAATGAGCTAAGATTAGGAGCACTCTCTTAAAGGAGTGCTCCTAATCTCAGTTTGTTACCTGTATAAAATACATCTGTCCATAGAAGCAATCAATCAATCAGATTCAAAACTCTCCACCATGGCCAAGACCAAAGAGCTGTCTAATGATGTCAGGGACAAGATTGTAGACCTACACAAGGTTGGAATGGGCTAAAAGACCATTGCCAAGCAGCTTGGTGAGAAGGTGACAACACTTGTGATTATTCGCAAATGGAAGAAACACAAAATAACTGTCAATCACCCTCTGTCTGGGGCTCCATGCAAGATCTTACCTTGTGGAGTTTCAATGATCATGAAAACAGTGAGGAATCAGCCCAGAACTACACGGAAGTATCTTGTCAGTGATCTCAAGGCAGCTGGGACCATAGTCACAAAGAAAATAATTGGTAACACACTACGCTGTGAAGGACTGAAATCCTGATGCACCCACCTAGCCAGTCTTCAGACCTTAATTCCATATAAAATCTGTGGAGCGAGCTGAAGGTTCGAGTTGCCAAACGTCAGCCTCGAAACCTTAATGACTTGGAGAGGATCTGCAAAGAGGATTGGGAGAAAATCCCTCCTGAGATGTGTGCAAACCTGGTGCCAAACTACAAGAAACGTCTGACCTCTGTGATTGTCAACAAGGGTTTTGGCACCAAGTACTGTCATGTTTTGTGTAGGATTTATTCTGTCTCTCGCTGTTAAAATAAACATACCATTACAATTATATACTGTTCATTTCTTTGTCAGTGGGCAAACATACAAAATCAACAGGGGATAAAACATTTTTACCCCCACTGTAGTTGTGGAATTGATTGAATGCATGCTCTAACCTTCAGGTCACCCTTCCCTGGAACCAGGCCTGAACTGTGTAGCATTAAATGCTGGTAAAACATCAAAGTGGGAGAGTATAGCCTGCAGTAAGAAATTAGGTTACATATGTCGCAAAGGCAATTCTACAGATAACACACCTCCACCAGGTAGGCTGCCCACACACTACAATTGTCCTAGCATGACATTTTTGTGTTATCTTAAAAAAATGAATGAATGTAGGAAGTCAGTTCCCCTCACATTTCTTTTTTATACAAGTGTCCTAGGAATAGTTAATTGATTACCACATAAAACATAGACATGTTCCATATATGTTTGACAACCAGAAAGTCTTTTTGCACTTTTGCTTGAAAAGTGTGCTTGTGTTTTCTTTACAATAATGGCTTTTAATAAATGATCATTTTGTGTGTGGCTCAAGCAACCAAATATGTTTTGGAGACACTATGCATTACCACACACTATACTAAAGGTATACATTGATACATCATGTGCAGGTTTTTACAAGGATATGTTTCTTTTTCTCTTGCAGGTAAAGATCAGCCCAACTTCTGTCCTGTTGCATGGGTTCCATATGCTGGTCATTGCTATTATCTGCAGCGGACCAAGATTATGTGGAGTGATGCGTTAGCAGCATGTCACAGGGAAGGAGCAGACTTGGCCACTATACACAACATAGAGGAGCACAGTTTCATTATATCACAGAGTGGGTATTGTAAGTATGTGCCATCTCAGTGTCCACTATACACAGACACATTTTGGGTTTCCATGTTTCCATATTCTATCCATTCACTATAACCCTACCTCTAAACACAAGCCTCACAGGAAATAAAACACACAAAAAACATTAATACCACCAATCTGAATGTTTGTTCTGCAGTGCCTACAGATGAACTCTGGATTGGACTTAATGATCAGAGGATTCAGAACCTGTTTGAGTGGTCAGACAGAACACATGTCACCTTCACCAAGTGGCTTGCTGGAGAACCCTCACACATAATAAATCGCATGGAGGATTGTGTTCTCATCAAAGGAAAGGTTGGTCCCCCTCAATCCTTTTGGAACAGAGCCAAAGGGTGAGGATCAATGTTTAGAGTTTAATAGATCAATTATTCCAATTATTAAAGATCAAAACCCATATCAAATCTAAAATAAATATTTTAAAAAAAATCCTAAATAGCAGGCATAAAGTTTATAAACCACACATGAAGTTTATAGATAAACAGATAACAACATGAGAACAAAATGCTCACAATAGGTGTACTAACAATCTGACTTCAAACAGAAAGTGCCATCAGCAGGAATACATTTCAGATTGCAGAAGATGAAGTGGTGATAGTGTAGAGGAGAGATGGCAGAAGCAGGCATAGAGTCCCCTGTTCTAGGAGCACCTCCAGGTGAAAATCTCTGTCTGGGTCTACCTATAGGTTATGGAACATGATGAATAGGGTGATCTCGGTGGAAGTCCAAAATCAAAGAACGATCTAGGATAATATTTGCTGATATCCAAAAATACTCGACTTGAAGCAGGGACTCGAGTGCTACAGCTCTTACCTGGTTCCACAAATGGGCAGGAGGAGTGCTCTTGGGCAACCCACTGCTGCCTGCTGGCGAAAGAAGAGGAAAGTGATCTTGTGATGCACAGTTCACCACTGTCCTCCTCTTGAGACCCAGCTCAATACATACAGTAAAGAATATGCAGTGATTATTTTGATACATTTTGTACATTTGATTTTTTGTTTTTCTCTATTTTTTATGTATTGCTGGATTTATTCCAAATGTTGCACAATAACCCAAATATATGAATTAGATAATTTATAGAGCTGGGGATTTAATGCAGTAATTATATTAATTAACTATGGTGAAAATAACGCATTAAAATTATTCATGCATTTAATTAACTTGCCCCACCCCAGATCCATGTGAGTCATCTGAAATTTCATGCAGCTGATTGATGACAAATGTGATGCAGGGCAACAACTCCCTGCATGTTGAAGCATAGAGAACATAGTTAGAGTGTCCATAAAATTCAAGATATGAGGAAAAAAAATGCCCATTTGAGTTTTTGTCTCCTATTTACATCATATACAGGTTCATCTCAATAAATTAGAATGTCGTGGAAAAGTTCATTTATTTCAGTAATTCAACTCAAATTGTGAAACTCGTGTATTAAATAAATTCAGTGCACACAGACTAGAGGTCTGCTCGGGCTTTAAAGTGAAGCCCGAACACGGCCCGTACCCGAGATCGTCTGACCCGACCCGAGTGGCACAGTTAAATTTAGAGCCCGAACCCAGCCCGAACCCGACCCGAACCCGAGATCGACTGACCCGACCCGACCGGCACAGTTAAATTTAGAGCCCGAACCCTAAATCTTTTTCCCCCCACAACGAATAGCCAACAAAAAAAAAAGCTGCATTTCACGATTGCATGCAACGGTCAGTAAACAAATATACAAAGAAACAGATTAATCAAGGCTCATCATGAAGTCATTTCATAAGACAAATAAAAAACACTTACCAGTTATGAAAGTTTGTGAACATCAGGTGCAGCGGTCGCATATTTTGCCGAGTTTATGAATGGTTGTATGGACAAGATGATAATTCTTCCACTGTGCAAATTATCTTTATTTTTGTCAGTTAAAGGAATCTTTAGCATTCGGCCTACTTTAAATCAGGCTTAAGATCTTAAATAAGATCGTATTTATTTGAATTAATTAATACTTTCTTTGAATTAGCAAGAGAGAGATAGAGACAGACAGACAGAGAGAGGGATGAAAGTTGAGCGTGCATGTGAACCTGCTTCTGCGCGTCTCTCTCTACAAGCAATGAGGCTTAGTTACTTCAAAAACAAAATTGTACCCCCTCATTGCAGAGTAATATAATGTTGCGACTTGCGAGTCAGTAGCCTATCGAAGCTATTTTACTAATAAAAGTTTCTGTGCTGTTTGTGCGCTGCATGATCTCTGATATCTGTGTGTAATAATGTGTGCGTGCATGCTTCTATGATAGCAGCATAGCCTCTGTATATAGTTTTGGTTTAGCTACAAACCCGAGCCCGAAGCTATCCATTAAACATTAACCCGACCCGAAACCCAAAAGTATTTCGGGTCCCGCGGGGTCGGGTAGCAGACCTCTAACACAGACTGAATTAGTTTAATTCATTTGTTCTTTTAATTGTGATGATTTTGGCTCACATTTAACAAAAAAACGACCAAATCTTTATCTCAAAAAATTAGAATATGGTGACATGCCAATCAGCTAATCAACTCAAAACACCTGCAAATGTTTCCTGAGCTTTAAATGGTCTCTCAGCTTGGTTCATTAGGCTACACAGCCATTGGGCAAGATTGTTGATCTGACAGTTGTCCAAAAGACAATCATTGATACCCTTCACAAGGAGTTTAAGCCACACACATGCATTGGCAAAGAAGCTGGCTGTTCACAGAGTTTTGTATCCAAGCATGTTAACAGAAAGTTGAGTGGAAAGAAAACGTGTGGAAGAAAAAGATGCACAACCAACAGAGAGAACAGCAGCCTTATGAGGATTATCAAGCAAAATTGATACAAGAATTTGGGTGAACTTCACAAGGAATGGACTGAGGTTGGGACTGAGGTCAAGGCATCAAGAGCCACCACACAGACGTGTAAATGAATTTTGCTACAGTTGTCGTCTGAGGCATCGTACCTGGGCAAAGGAGAAGAAGAACTGGACTGTTGCCCAATCTCCTCTTTTCAGATGAGAGCAAGTTTTGTATTTCATTTGGAAACCAAGGTCCTAGAGTCTGGAGGAAGGGTGGAGAAACTCATAGCCCAAGTTGATTGAAGTCCAGTGTTAAGTTTCCACAGTCTGTGATGATCTGGGGTGCAATGTCATCTGGTGGTGTTGGTCCATTGTGTTTTTTGAAAACCAATGTACCTGCACCCGTTTACCAAGAAATTTTGGAGCACTTTATGCTTCCTTCTGCTGACCAGTGTAGAGACCGAATCAGACAAATTTAAGATGCGATCAGAACATTGAAACCTGAGGAGCCAAAATTCCACAGAGGCCCAATAAAACGGCAGGAAGTCGTAAATCAGATCCCTAGCTCCAGCCCGTCTGAATACAGCCTAACCAGCAACCCTCTTTCAGAGAAAAGCTTGCAATATTAAAACAAAAGGAACACTTAATGATAATTCCTCAGGAAAGAGATTATCAAGTTTGGGGCAAGTAATCAATACTGATCACATGTGTTCCACGATAGAAATCACGAGCTACAGACTTTCTTTGATTGAATTCCCCCAACCAACCGGCTAGCAAGACAAAGAACCTGACTGAAAATCCTTGGTTCGCAAAGACTGTCTGCAACCATATGCTCCTAAAATATTAAAATAATTTCATTTTCATTTTTAATGAAACTAATAATTTCTATGCATAACTGCATATTTGACTATCCTTGTTTTAATCACTCAATGTGTATGTCGTGCTTTTAATAAGTATTGAATAGCTTAAGCCTTAAGGGTTGATGGTCATGTTTGGTATGTATGAGTTTGACCATTCTAGCTTGAAAAGTTTCTTCCAATTGATTCTCTGTCAAATGTATTATATTCTGGTTATAGAAATCACATCCAAAAGTATACTTTGCAAGAGTATGTAAAATTCAGACAATGTGACTGACCATGGCATGTTGATTTATTGATTGGGTGGAGAAACAAAGCAGCACCCAGAGCCAGGATAGGATCTAATTGGTCAAGACAACCATTGGGAGGTGTCTGAAAGCCGAGTTTAAATACTAAGGACACCCTCTCTAACTCTCTTACAAGCTCTCTCAAAACTTTCTCGTCTAACTTTAAGCCATGCTTCTTGTCATCACCTTTTTTGGCTCTTTGAGCGCCATGTGCTCTGGCCTACATGCCAGCTGCGACCACAATGAGAAGAAACGCCACCTAGTCTCTTTACATCCTTTTATTCTTTTACTTTAGTTTATTTTCTTTCCGTTGAGTTCGTGTGCTAAGTTAAGTTTGCCAACGACCTCGAGCGCCCGTCTAACTTCAACGACTACTGACTGCTGAACTCTAAGCCAATCAGCGACTTCGGAGAAACCCTTTTCTGCAAAGACGGATGACAAAAGGGAATCCCTTAAACACAAAAGCTACACAAATACAAACCCCAGATTCTTGCTGAGCTGATGTAATTTTAATATAGATTTTTGCCTCATTGAAAACTCAATGCGAGGGTTAAATAAGTGATTGATGGTTGTTCAGTTCTATGCAATTGCACATATTGCTGTAAACGTGGGATATCACATTTCCATTCGCTTAAACTAATCCTTTCCTCACTTTCTCTCTTTCTGCAACGTGTGAATGCTTGCGTTCATGTGTAGACTATTTTACATGTCTTAGATTTATATAAATAAAGTCTTATTTATATTGAAAAGAGAAGTATCTTGTGTTTTGTGCTCACAAGTTAATGTCTTAATCTGCTGATTTTGCTACTGGGCTATTTAATAGTGTTTTCACTATATTTTGGGATTTTAATATCCAGTGCAAACATCCAGAGTTTGTTATACGGCTTGTTCAGCAATTGCCGTGAAACAGTGAGTCTGTTCAAATTCCCTATAAAACCATTAATGATTCCCTTTGAGCTAAATTGAACCGTTTCCATTATAAATATATATATATATATATATATATATATATATATATATATATATATATATAAATATATATTACCCTTACACCAGATTTTTAACCATTTAAGCTGCGCCAGGACACCATTGCATTGAATGCTCTTTGTTTGCACATGCCATTGTTTACAAATAGATTAAATGAAACGGGACACAATTAATCTTGACAAACTATATATAATTCTGAAGGTCTAAGCCTCAAGCATCGACGACACATCGCTGTTTTTAGATGGAAAGCATATAAGGAATGTATTTGCAGTAATATCAAAACATCCATAGTACAAAAGCTGTACATACCAGCTTTGTATAATATTGAGTCACAAACGCATCCACTGATGTAAATCCCGGTTTAGTTCGAGAGTTAAGGATCCATTGAACAACATCAGATCGTGTATTTTAGTCCAATGAATCAATAATGTTGTTATATGGATGGATATTCCTTTGTTTACGTCTCCTTTCTTCAGGGATAGTTATTGTTTGTATCCGTTTTGGAATAGCTCATGCTCAAAAAGCTGTGTCTTGGTTGTAAAAAACCTCATGGTTTTGTAGGATAGTGTTACACACAGAATGAGACCATCCCCCAAAAAAGTGACATTTTTTTCAGGCACGCTGTGACGTCCCTGTCATTTGATGGAACTTCGACTCTTTGGACAAAATAAACCTTTTTTTCAACATTTTTAATATATGTGTATGAGTGTTTTGTGGGGAATGTGGCTGCAACTGTATGATTAGTATCTGTGTGGCTGATGATTCATACAAAGCATTTTTTTTCTTTCTTTCTTTTTATTACTCAAATTATTCTTATTGTATTTTTTAATGATCAAACAACTAACTTATATGATTTCTAAGATTATGTCTATAATAATTGTAAATTATTATTAAACAGTAAATTAATTGTAAACAGTAAATTAACATACTTTCCAACAATTCATTAAAAAACATTTTTTTTATTGGTCTTATGAAGTATTCTAATTTGTTGAGATAGTGAATTGGTTGTTTTTTGTTAAATGTGAGCCAAAATCATCACAATTAAAAGAACCAAAGACTTAAACCACTTAAGTCTGTGTACATAGAATTTATTTAAAACACGAGTTTCACAATTTGAGTTGAATTAATTAACTTTTCCACGACATTCTAATTTATTGAGATGCACCTGTAGTTAAGCAATATCACACGAGTGTTAGAGAGAAGGTAGGTCACGTTGTTTCAAAAATTTGATTGATGAGGGTGTCATAAAAATTACACCCCCCGCCCCTCCCACCCATCCATAACTGGACACCTGTTCATGTACACCCCCACCCGTCTAACTGGCCATCTGGTTCCACAGTGATCGCAAGGAATGCCTGTTTTGGGAAATGCGTTTTTGTGTGAAACTGTTATTTGCTTTAAACTTTAAATTGTAAAATGGTGTTAAATGGGGATAAAGGGCAGTTTTCATTAAAGTTTTTCACACATATATCAAGAAAAAAACATCAAACATACATGTAAAATGAGCAATGACTGTTTTTTTTTCCCAGAAAAGAGTAAAAACAAGTCAAGACGAGCTAGTGTTGTTAAAACAATTTTGGGAAAAGTTAGAGTTTGTTACAAGTTGAATAAAAAGTACTAGAGCTGAGTGCGCCCGCGCATCTAAAACAAAAATGCATCAAGTGCATTCGTTAAACAAAATGGGGGGTTTTTCTGTTAAAATTTAAAAGCTAGCCTATGTCACAAGTTAGAAAAGTTAAACAAAATAAAAAGAACCGAGCATCTCGCACTGATCCCCTCATGCTGCTGTCAAAACTCAGAATGGTGACATCCGTTCCCGGTCAGACCACAGCTACAGCCAGCCCCTAACACCGTAAGGAGAGACCGACGCAAATATTTAAATGTTAAAATAATTAAAGTAATGTTTTAAAACTTGAACGAACATTAATTTTAATAACTCTAGCATTTCTTAATTAATTAAACAATTCATCCTTCATCCTAAAGCTTTTCATTTTTTTAATTAGGTTAGCCTATACAAATTTTCTTCTGAACAATCACGTCTAAGCTACAGGCTTTTATTTAATTTAGATATTCACACTTAATTCACCTATTCCTTTAATCTGTCTTTGATTTTTGTCACTTCTGACGTGTTATATAACCCAGACTTTTTCACTTTTAAAAATTAGTTTAGACAAGTTTTCTTCTAAAGAATTGCCTCTAATCCACAGGAAAATGTAAAACAGAACTGTTTTAAGTAGCATAATTCCTTTATTTACTCTTTGATTTTTGTCAAGCTTAAGACTTCTAGCATGCTATATCAGTTCAAACGTATACACACATTTGTGTGCGCAAACTGGTAAGAAGGCAAATGTTTCGGGGGTCTTGGGATTTTCAGCCGTAATTAGACACCTAAACTTTTTACAACATTGCACGAAATGTAAATATTTGGTCTCACGCAATGCAACGAAATGAGAATGGCACTGCGTGTCTGGGGCATATGATTACTGATGTGTACATTAGGGCTGTAGTCAAGTCCACCTTTGTCGAGTCCAAGACAAGTCCAAGTCCAAAGAGGTTCGAGTCCGAGTCAAGACCGAGTCCAAAGAGGTTCGAGTCCGAGTCAAGACAGAGTCCAAAGAGGTTCGAGTCCAGGTCAAGTCCAAGTCCAAATGAGACGGTCAAAACAGAGAAAGTAAAAAATAATCTTCTTCAAAACCACATACTTAATTATTGATAATTTATGTAATACGAGAGAAGGCATATCTTCTATTCTAATATAATAATTTTGCATTATTGTTTGTAATGATCTAAAACCATGTGCAGCAACACTGTAGGATGAAATTAGGCAATTTTATTTCTCCTCATGGGACCCAGCTATGGAGTTTTTGCTTCTGTAGTGGACATTATATTTGAGTGTATTTCTCTGAGACCTCACATGTCACAGTTATTGTCATGAATCTGGTTACCACTCACTCAAACTGCACATCACCCATGGACTACATCTCCCATCATGCACTGCACTCACACATTCCCGTCCACCATTACACCAATCACACAGCTGTCACCATTCACTCATCAACCCTGATTGCCTCACCACACCTGCACCTCATTCACTCACTCACATAAAAGCAGCACACAAACACTCACTCACTGCGAAGTCTTGTTTTGCACCAGCTGACATTCTGAGCGTTATTCTTCCTGCCATCTCTGTGTTTGACCCCGGACTGCCCGACCTTGGAACTCTGAACCTGTGCCTGTGACCTCGACCCCTGCCTGGTATTGTTTACGTCTCTGCTCTGCCTCTGATATTCCTGTTTTTGCCTGCTGACCATTGCCCGTTTGTTTCTGCCTCTGCTCATATACATCTTGCTGCAAGTGAATCCACTCGCCTCAGACCAGTCATTACAGAAGACTTCGCCAAACGAGGATTCAGCAGCTTTTCCAAGGAACCCTGGCCAGGTATGGATCCATTCGACCAGCTGCTCGACCTGAGACAGGGGAGTTCATCGATTGTGGACTACATCATTAAATTCTGTGAGATAGCCTACAACGTACCCTTTGATGAGGCCATGTTAAAGGACGTTTTTCGTTTTGGAGTAAACGAGCCTATTAAATCATGCTTACCTGCCGGGAAATTTAATTGTAGTTTAAAGGACTTTTTTGACTACGCATTGCTGTGTGCTGGCTCCTCACTTACTGTGGGTGTCTCAGAGGAGGAGCTCGCAGAGTCCGCTCCAGAGGCCGCTCCGTCCCAGGAGCTCGCAGAGTCCGCTCCAGAGGCCGCTCCGTCCCAGGAGCTCGCAGAGTCCGCTCCAGAGGCCGCTCCGTCCCAGGAGCTCGCAGAGTCCGCTCCAGAGGCCGCTCCGTCCCAGGAGCTCGCAGAGTCCGCTCCAGAGGCCGCTCCGTCCCAGGAGCTCGCAGAGTCCGCTCCAGAGGCCGCTCCGTCCCAGGAGCTCGCAGAGTCCGCTCCAGAGGCCGCTCCGTCCCAGGAGCTCGCAGAGAGTCCGCTCAGAGGCTCCGTCCCAGGAGCTCGCAGAGTCCGCTCCAGAGGCCGCTCCGTCCCAGGAGCTCGCAGAGTCGCTCCAGAGGCCGCTCCGTCCCAGGAGCTCGCAGTCCGCTCCAGGGCCGCTCCGTCCCAGGAGCTCGCAGAGTCCGCTCAGAGGCCGCTCCGTCCCAGGAGCTCGCAGAGTCCGCTCCAGAGGCCGCTCGTCCCAGGAGCTCGCAGAGTCCGCTCAGAGGCCGCTCCGTCCCAGGAGCTCGCAGAGTCCGCTCAGAGGCCGCTCCGTCCCAGGGCAGCTCGCAGAGTCCGCTCCAGAGGCCGCTCCGTCCCAGGAGCTCGCAGAGTCCGCTCCAGAGGCCGCTCCGTCCCAGGAGCTCGCAGAGTCCGCTCAGAGGCCGCTCCGTCCCAGGAGCTCGCAGAGTCCGCTCAGAGGCCGCTCCGTCCCAGGAGCTCGCAGAGTCCGCTCAGAGGCCGCTCCGTCCCAGGAGCTCGCAGAGTCCGCTCCAGAGGCCGCTCCGTCCCAGGAGCTCGCAGAGTCCGCTCCAGAGTCGCCTCCGTCCCAGGAGCTCGCAGAGTCCGCTCAGAGCCGCTCCGTCCCAGGAGCTCGCAGAGTCCGCTCAGAGGCCGCTCCGTCCCAGGAGCTCGCAGAGTCCGCTCAGAGGCTCCGTCCCAGGAGCTCGCAGAGTCCGCTCCAGAGGCGCTCCGTCCCAGGAGCTCGCAGAGTCCGCTCAGAGGCCGCTCCGTCCCAGGAGCTCGCAGAGTCCGCTCCAGAGGCCGCTCCGTCCCAGGAGCTCGCAGGAGTCCGCTCCAGAGGCCGCTCCGTCCCAGGAGCTCGCAGCTGCTGACCCTTTCCGGCTCTTCTTCGTCTCCGCTGGTCCCGCCCAGCTCTCCCTCGTCTCGCTGGTCCCGCCCAGCTCTCCTTCGTCTCCGCTGGTCCCGCCCAGCTCGCCTTCGTCTCCGGTCCCGCCCAGCTCGCTGTCTCCGCTGGTCCCGCCCAGCTCTCCGTCTCCGCTGGTCCCGCCCAGCTCTCCTACGTCTCCGCTGGTCCCGCCCAGCTCTCCCTCGTCTCCGCTGGTCCCGCCCAGCTCATCGATGCCTCCGCTGGTCCCGTCCAGTTCTACCGAGCGCCCAAGAGAGTCAGAGCCACCTGAGTGCCCAAGAGAGTCAGAGCCGCCCGAGCGCCACCGAGATTCAGCTCCAGAGTGCCCCCTCGAGGTGGTGGAGTTCACCAAGAACTTTCATGGAGGGAGCTCCCCTCCATTGCTCACAGAGACCCCGGACCCGCCATGGCCCATGAGGTTCCCTGAGCCATCATGGCTGCCCGAGGCCCCGGATCTACCATGGCCGCTTAAACTCCCTGCCTCGGTTCCTGAAACCAAATGTGCTCTCTCTGCCTCTTGTGTCCTCTAGGTCCCAGTCTCGGCCAGTTATCTCTGCTCCGCCCTGGTGGGCGTCTGTCTCGTCTGCTCCGCCCTGGTGGGCGCCTGACCTGCCAGAGTCACCTCACGTCTCCGCCGACCTGCCAGAGTCACCTCACGTCTCCGCCGACCTGCCAGAGTCACCTCACGTCTCCGCCGACCTGCCAGAGTCACCTCACGTCTCCGCCGACCTGCCAGAGTCACCTCACGTCTCCGCCGACCTGCCAGAGTCACCTCACGTCTCCGCCCGACCTGCCAGAGTCACCTCACGTCTCCGCCCGACCTGCCAGAGTCACCTCACGTCTCCGCCCGACCTGCCAGAGTCACCTCACGTCTCCGCCGACCTGCCAGAGTCACCTCACGTCTCCGCCGACCTGCCAGAGTCACCTCACGTCTCTGCTGTCTCCTCCGCCCCGCCCTGGTGGGCTCCTGTCTCATTGGCCCCACATGGACTTGGCCCTCCGTCCCCTCCCCCGGTTCCACCTCCGCTCCACCACCCTCCTGGAGTATGCTTTGTAAGCTGCCTGGAAGCTGCTCTTTGGGGGCTCTGTCATGAATCTGGTTACCACTCACTCAAACTGCACATCACCCATGGACTACATCTCCCATCATGCACTGCACTCACATTCCCGTCCACCATTACACCAATCACACAGCTGTCACCATTCACTCATCAACCCTGATTGCCTCACCACACCTGCACCTCATTCACTCACTCACATAAAAGCAGCACACAAACACTCACTCACTGCGAGTCTTGTTTTGCACCGCTGACATTCTGAGCGTTATTCTTCCTGCCATCTCTGTGTTTGACCCCGGACTGCCCGACCTTGGAACTCTGAACCTGTGCCTGTGACCTCGACCCCTGCCTGGTATTGTTTACGTCTCTGCTCTGCCTCTGATATTCCTGTTTTTGCCTGCTGACCATTGCCCGTTTGTTTCTGCCTCTGCTCATACACATCTTGCTGCAAGTGAATCCACTCGCCTCAGACCAGTCATTACAGTTATAAGCCTGGATGTCCTGTACAGAGCACATTCAGGGCTTTATAGAGATACTAAATCTTTTTTAAACCCTCTCATATGTCTTTAAAGATGGCTATATTTAATTTAGTGAAAAATTGTACATCCTTATGGAAATATGATTATATTCTGTAATGTCTTTTACATCTGAATCATTTTCAGATTGTTTGTCATAAAGCAACATCTCAGGAAAATGTTATGGGTTTTCAAATTCAAATATGACTTCCTGTTATGAAACAGGACATTTTATACATGTTAAATGTAGAGGACACCAGGACTAAAAGCATGTTTATTATGCATTTTGGGAGACAACAATTGAATAGGGAAATAAATTATATATCAGTTTGCTTATGAAATATTATATATTATTATGAAAATCTGGCCATGTATTACTCCCATTATGAAAATTATTTTTCAACATTCTGTCCCAACAGCAACACATTAATAAGACAATTAGATACAGTGTATAGGTACACTGTGTTTAATGGGAAACCAGTTTATGGAATTTTTTACACATATATTGCATAAAACAAAATGGTATATCAAATAATTTTGTTATACATTTTAAAACATAGTTGAGAATCATCCTTAAACAAAGTTTAGTATAAAAATATTTTAGGTTCAGCAATTTCACTAATATTTGACCAATTCTCGATTTTGTAAGATTTTTATCTAGTCAACTTGAAAATGTAACTACAACATGATTCAAGCTACTTTCTCTTTATTAACCCTCTAGTTAAAGAAAAGTATATTCTAAGTGCACCACACATGACGTTGTCTTCATGATGTAAATGTTAAACAAATCACTAAATATCTTTGCAGAAAAGATGAACTACAACTTCATCTTGTACAAACTTATATTATGCATATTAGGCTATATGTTTTGAAATAATACAAGACAAATGCTCCAAAAAACTCAAGTAATTCAAAATGACTGAAGGTATAACACCTAGAGTGCTATTATTAACTATAAAGGCTCTGTAAAACAATGCACATCCGTTTTCAGCCTGTCACCAGGATGCAAACCTGAAATATCAGATATACAGCAGTAGGTCATCACAGGTTTTGTATTTGATTACGCTGCTGTTCCATAGATTTTTTCTATGTAAGCATGGACGCGATTGACTGTTGCGCTCGCGTCTCTTGCAGCGTCTCGTGCATGAGCTTTCACGGCATTCTAAAAACGCGGCACTCTAGTTATTAAAAGATGTTTAACTCACATCTTCTTGTATTTTTTCTATTCCACTGCCCGCGTCAACACAAAAATACACTCTGTGTGAATGGCACCAGAGAGCATGAGCGGTTAATCATGTGCATCGACATGCGGTTGGGTTGTTCTTTTCTCTGTTATTATCAAAGTGTCTAATTCTAGCGTTTGGTAATATTTCTATTCAAAATCGCGATTCCTCGATTTATAAAAAATCTAATTGTGGCAAAACATTAAATTCGAATTAATCGATACAATCTGATAAATCTCCAAGCCATCGCCACAGTGTTTGCTTATTTTTTACTTTATTTACATTGTGTAATTTATTTTATTTTACATCCAGTTGTATTCCGTGCCTCCGGGCTTTATTCGTTTTGCTCTTATTCGTTCTTTTTCTTATTCATTTGGTGCCACGGCGTTTGATGATTGTCAGTGCTTTTTTTTTTTACATTTAAACATTTTGCAAGTTTGTAATTTTATATTAGGCTTATAGCATGGTAATGGTGTATTTTTATTCGTTTTGTTAATTAAAGTCCCATGTTTATTGCAGAAAATGTGTCATTGTAAGTTATATATAAGCAATTGACCTGAAATGAAAGTCAAAGCAAAATGTGCACGGGCATTAATAAGGTATTTAAAAGCGAAGGAAAAGGAGAGGGAAAACTCCAACGAACTTTGTAAAACCAAACTGTATTATGCAACTTGCGGACAGCGTGTCTTTGGCCAAAATAAAGATTATTTATGCCTCCACTCAGCGCGCACAGAATACATCTGGCTATCCCGATCATCCTTTCCCACACCTCTCCCATGTGAGAGGAGTGTGGAGCATTGAATGTCCAGGTGCAGCTTCGGTTCTGCAAGAAGCCTTTCAGCTCCGAGTTGCTACTTTTGATTTGAAGTTCTTTCACTGCTCCAACAAAATTTGTCCCTCTGTCTGAACGAAAATGCTTCACTGGTCCTCTGTGTCTTAGGAGTGTGCTATGCTGCGAGATTTTACCATACTTGATCAAACTCTCCAACTCCTCTCTGTACACTTCTCACTGTACAGTTTTAATTATAGTCGACTTAGCTTGTAATGTCTTTGTACACCAATGCCACTTTCGACAGAGACTGTAGAGATTGTGAGAAGGAATTTGCAATGTGAGTATGAGTAGTTAAAGCTCTCACCAAAGATCTCCAACTCGAGAATCGTTGGAATCTGCTTGAGTCTAGAGACTGCTCAGCAATGAAAATTGCCAGGGTGCTCACTTGAGGGCGAATTTCAAAATCCTCTTCTGATTGGACAAGTCCATAGGATTCCTCCACACTACATTCTATATGACGACATTCCCTAAGGAAGTCCGGACCTGAAAACCAGTTGGTAAGAGGCAAGTGGGTTGCCGTCACGAACCTGGTGGCATGATCTGCTGGATTCTGTTCAGAACAGACATAGTGCCATTGACTAGGCTCTGTGGCTTCCCTTATGCATGCAACTATATTAGCCACATACATATAGAATCTGCGTGTTACATTGTGAATGTAACTGTCAGTATAAAAATGGATGTTGTGAATTCAATTCAATTTCTCCTTTAATAAGTTCTATCAATTCTACAGCCACCACCACTGCGCATAGCTCAAGGCGTGGAACAGTATGAGCTGGAAAGGGGGCTAACTTGGATCTTCCCATTACAAACTCCACATGAGGCTATCACTCGGAGGTATGCTACTGCAGCAATAGCTAGAGTAGAAGCATCCGAGAAGATACACAGCTCTCAAAGTTGAGCTCAGCACACCGAGGTTGGGACATAAGGGCATATATTGCGACTGCTGGCGACGGACTATTGCCAAAGACGTGTACAGTCATTCTGTAGTCAATGATCTCCTTTTCTGCACAGTTGTACTTGTGCCAAAGAAAGCGAAGATAGTTGCGATGCTGCTCTTTTACTTTGACACAATAGAACATTCGTTCTATGTCTGCCATTACAGCTACTTTCTCCCTATGGAAGCGCAACAACACACCCAAAAGTGTATTGTTGAGTTCAGGACCGCTCAGTAAAAAATATAATTGAGGGAAACCCCTCAAAACTGAGCACTTGGATCAAAAACAACCCTAATTTTGTCAGGTTTGTGGGGGTGGTAAACACCGAAAATTGGCAAATACCAATATTCTTCCCCCGATTGCAAGGGTGGGGCTAGTTCTGCTTGTTTATCCTCAATCACCTTTTGCATGAAGTAAAAGAAATGCGTTTTCATATTTTGTTTCTTTGAGAGAGTGCGCTGTAAAGACATTATTCTCTGCTTAGCTTGCTCTCTGTTGTTTGGGAGTTGAATCCTTGGAGAGCGGAAAGGAAGTGGTGCCACCCAGTGGTTATCCTCGTCAAGGAAGACCTCTTCGTTCATTTTGTCTAGAAAGACTTTATCCTCCACAGATAGAGCAGCTTTTATTGTCCTCTGGAGATCTGAAGAACACATTCTCCTTCAAACTCTTCGGATAGCTCTCTTTAGATTTGAGAGAACATGGTGGGTCAGGTATGTATGACAAGAGCGGTGACTCACCTCGTTCTACAACGTTAATGCCCTTTGTGCACAAAGAGAAGTATGAAGTTCATCCATTGAGAAGTATGTTGATCTTGTAAGTGTTCACGCTGGATTGAAGATGAATGCCGTCAAGACAAACTTCTCCCAACCTCACACAGCCCAGATCCAAGCGCTGTGCATATGGAGTGTCTTGGGGTCCATTGCGTTGTTCATGCACTTTGTGCACACTAAGAACATCTCTCCCCAAGAGGAGAAGGATAGGAGCACCAGGATCTAAAGGCAGGATTTTATCTGACACTGCAGTGAGGTTGGGAAAACGCACAGCTACCTCAGGCATAGGAATTTCGGATCTTTTTGTTTGAGATGCACAAAAGTTTTTATAGGTCAACATCTAGTCCATCTTCTCTGTGAGTTGCAACCTCATAAACTTCTGCTTCTGTAGATGCTGCTACAGCTTCCTTCTGCAGTTTCAACACATACAATTCAGCCTCAACCTCTGCTCTCCTGCATGTAATTTCAGCTAGTGTTTTTAGTTGATGCTCTTCTGGTTGATCGCTCTCTCTCATCATGATGTCTTCTTTCTCTGCATAGGAGGCAGTTGCACTAGCCGAAGATCTAGCAGAGCGATGCGATCTGCCTGACCGTGATCCTTTTTTCATAGCTTGCTCAGCTTCCTCGGGTTTCTTGCTAGGCTGAGACTCATTCATCTTGATGCTACAGTGTAACTTGCTAAGATTGTGCTTGCTTGTCTTCTCCCGCCGTGCAGACTGCCCTGGCAGTGGTGTTCCGAACCAAAACGTTGACAGATAGTTAGCGGAAATAAAGCACCATCACTCGTTCTTCTTGCACATGTGATGCATACTTTACTTAATTTTCTTGTAAAGCTAAAAAAGAAAAAGGTAGAAATTACAAAATGATTACAAAATGTCATAAATAACAAACTTACACTTTTATAAACATTCACTAACATATTTAAACAGCTAAATAAGCAATCGAAGTGCATTCGTGATGTGTACATATTCGAAAACGATTGCACAGCTGTTGGCTATCAGATTACGATGGATTTCAGGACAGAACAATATTGACCCTTTTATCAAACTAACACAGAGGAAGTATTACAGATATTTTCAAAATGAAATTAGTGACTTACGGTCATATCTACCAAAAGGACTGAAAGCAAACAACAACACATCTCTCGATGCCGATGACAGTCACTTCTTCTATAACCTTTTAAACTTCCGGTTACATTCTAGAGAATAGTGCAATAACATTTTTCACCGCTAGATGTCACAAATGAACCTCTTAAATAAAGGCACAGCTTACAAAATGAAACAAACATTATAAGGAACACTGTAGAAAAAAGTAAAATTTTTGTTAATTTAGTTCATTTTACTTAGTTTTGTTATTTCTTTTTTCACTCATATATTTTTCAACTCTCAATACAAACATACACTGCAAACACACACACACACACACACACACACACACACACACACACACACATAAACAAACCCCTAAATTTAAACATTTCGACTTTTATGATGTCTCATACAAACCTTTTACAAATAAAAAAACTTAGAATCACACAGGGTATCTCTACAAGATGATGCAAAGCAGCATGATTAAACAATTATATAATTATTATTTTAATAAATAAGTTTTTATATATAAAAAGAATGCGATATACTTATGGTAAAACAGACTTGACATGTATATGTCGAAATGGAGAGATATCATATGTGATTCTAATAAGTTTTTTATTTGTAAAAGGTCTGTATGAGACATCATAAAAGTCTACATTCTTAACTGTATAGGGGTTGTTTTGTGTGTGTGTGTGTGTGTGTGTGTGTGTGTGTGTGTGTGTGTGTGTGTGTGTTTTTATGTGAGTGTTTGTGTTTTATTATACTATGTTTGACAGTAATATTGAACTTTACACATTTTTTACACATACTTAACATCTTAACACATATTTATCAGTAAGATATTTGTCACAAACCGTCAGAAACATCAGGTGGGGTTGATAAGTTGGACTTATCGATTATTTGAATTATTTCCTCTGTCAATTTATTATTAGACCAGTTGTTTTTATGGAGGGATGTGTTAAATTAATACAAAGTCATAGTAAAGAATTGTATTGTTAGAAAAACATGTTTTTAAAAAATGCTGCTCTTTTTAACTTTGTATTCATCAAATAAAAATGTATCACATTAAAAAAAAATATATATGAAGCAGCACAATAGTTTCAACACTCATAAATCAGCATATTAGAATGATTTCTGAAGGATCATGTGACACTGAAGACTGGAGTAATGATGCATAATTTAAAGTATATTAAAATAGAAAAAACAATACTAGAAATTACAATATGATTTCACAATATTACTGTTTTTTCTGTATTTTTGATCGAATAAATACAGCCTCGAGGAGCAGAAGATGCTCCCTTTAAAAAAAACGTAAAAAATATATGTATTGCATTGCTGTAATTTTTTTGTTTGCCTCTGCAATAGGACGGCAGATGGGCAGACCATATGTGTGAGATGGAGCGTGGCTACATCTGCAAAAAGAAATCATCTAGCAAGCCTGATGGCACCCTAGAGGTTGTTAGTCCTGGATGCCTAGCTGTAAGTCTACTGTGAATTCTACTCCATGTTTACATTTTTTATAAACAAAATAGAAAATAAAATATCAAAAATATAATAAACAAAATAAAATTAATCATTAATGAATTAATAAATCAATCTGTCCATCATCCATCTATTATTATTTGGGTATGTGCTTCAGCCTTCTGCTATCTTAAATAGCATTATTATGAACTACATTGTCTCAACATTTTGTCACTGATGTAAAGTATTACTTTGTCACTATATATATATATATATATTTTTTTTAAGATGATTTTCTCTATTTCACAAGTCAGCACCTCAGCATATGTGATTAATAGTCAAAATTAATTGTGTTTAAATCCAGAGTTTGTTTCAAAAATCCCCAAACAATCTTTACTTCTAAATGGTATAAGATGTATGAGGAATTGTCATTGTGATAAAGTTATGTCTGTCTGGCTCCCATAGGGTTGGGTTAGGTACGGCTCTTACTGTTATATTATTGCCATGGAGAGCAAGTCTTCTAATGAGGCCAAACTGAAATGTGAGCAGACAGGAGCTCATTTGGTTGATGTTGCCAACAGGTAATGCAGATTACATTTGTAGGTAATCATATAGGGTAACAACTGAACTAAAGGTACACCTCATAAAAAAATTTGATTTTCACTACTGCCATAGTGCATGACTGTAGACAATATAGTAATATTTTTTTTATCACACATTGATTGAGTAACACGTGTGGGGAAATATATCATAAAAATGGGTTGTTTAATTTTACTATATTTTGTATTTACCTGCTTTGGAAACATTACATTAAACACTGCTATTAGAGATAAAGGAGCGAACCTGAAAAAAAAAGACTTGAAAATTCAGGGAGAAAAAAAACAAGAGATTCTTAGTGAATTCCAGAATATTATTTATTATAAATTACATCTATGATATATTACCCAGGTGTGCCTTTAGCCCTGCTGTACCCTACTATGCATTATAGATATGCAATTGCCAGCGATTTATTGTGCAGTTCAGAACATTCTTTGTTTAGTGCCTGTTTGATTGTTTCTTCCTCTGCTTGAATTGTTTGATTTGATTTACTTTTTGGATTCCTACATTGCTTTACAATCTTGTTTTTTCTGTATTAAGTATATTTTTAGACTACTTTAATTGTGCACAATTGTGTATGTAAATAATCTCTGTTCATGTGGAGTTATTATATTCGTCTTTGTTTACTGTAGCTTACTGTCTGTAGGCAAACATTCATATAACATTCTTAAATGCTGTCTTTAATTAGGTATGAGAATGCTTTTCTCATTAGCTTGGTCGGTCTTAGGCCTGAGAAGTATTTCTGGATTGGCCTAAGTAATACTGAACGACTTGAGCGCTTCCAGTGGAGTAATGGTGATAAAGTCAAATTTACACACTTTAATGTTGGCATGCCAGGTATGTCGATTAGTAATCACAGTTTTTATGAAACTTTAGGTTTTTATGAAATATTAGTTATTATGCTTTTATTGTGTGACATAAAGTGTGAATCCAAATCCAGTCTTTGTTCTTTTGTCTTTTCACTTTGTAGAAAGACACAGAGGTTGTGTTGCTATGCTAACAGGAACTTCAGCAGGATTATGGGATGTACTGGACTGTAACAGTAATCAGAAATACATCTGTAAAAAAATGGCAGAGGGTGTTACTACCACGCAAGTGCCCCCAACTACACAGCCTCTCAGCTGTCCAGCTGAGTGGACTAAAAAAGATCCAGGGAATTGTATTCAGGTAAATGTGCACAAATACATTCCTTCTTGAAAGAGTGACATGTAACACTCATACCAGAGGTAAGTTTAACAAGAAATGTTCTGCCATGTACTAAACTTAATTTGCCGATATAAAATATGTCCATTATTTATAATGTGCTCAGTGGTTAAATTGAACATAATAGACATTCAAAGTGCTTTATATAAAATAATACAAACTTAGTAAAAAAGTAACTGAATATAACAGAATATGGTTATAGGCATGTGTTCAGGACAGGACTCTTAACAAACATGTGAATTATGGTGCAGATCGGACATTCTATGCCTGAATTATAATAACTTCCTTTTTCATGGCGAAACATCGAAGTTTGTCGGGTGGTCATGGAAACACTCTTCAATGAAAACTCGAGATCATCGTAATTTAGCGTCACAAAGGGCTTTAGATTACACTGACAAAATTTGGCATTGATCTGTTTAAATCTCTAGGAGTTTGTTAAAATACAATGCCTGAAAATGGCATAAAAGGCGCAAAATGTACCAATAAAATTCAAAATAGCAGACTTCCTGTTGGGTTTCAGGCATTGTACCATTTGACTTTTTTGTAGGTATTGATGTGGTACATGTGTCTACCAAATTTCATACATGTGCATGAAACATAGCTTGAGGGGCATTTCGTTGAAATTTTATAGGTAGCGCTATCGAGCCATTTTGCCACACCCATATCAGATGTACATTTTCACCAGTTTTGGCATGTGTGCAAAGTTTCATGAGTTTTCAAAAATGCCATTCATTTTGGAGAAGAAGAATAATAATAAGAAGAAGAATCTGAGCAATTCCAATAGGGTCCTCGTACCACTGGTGCTTGGGCCCTAAAAAAAGTTGCTAGGCAATTCAATAAAAAGTACAAAGGCCGCTCTCTGATATACAGCATTGAATTTATATAAACATGAGATTTTGCCAAAACTATCTTCTCTAGAACAAATAATAGCTTAATGAGACCAAATATTGCCCATTAGATTTACCTTAAATTAATGATATCTCATGTTTAACCACTATAGAGATGTCAGAGCCAGCTGTAAATACCCAGATATCTGGTGAGGCGCTCTCAGCGTGTTCATGAGCACTGAATGGCCGCTGACGTCCCGGAGCTCGCGTCTCCGAAAACATTAATGCTAAATTTCAAATAGATGTTATCTGTATTAACAAACAGCATATTTGAACTATAAACAAGTACATTCTCACTTGAAAACCTCTTAAAACTACACAAAAACAGTACTATTTATAAACTAATACTGGATTTGGGCGTCGCCATGACACTCGCTGTAAGTACCACAAGCGGAGTGACATGATTACTAACTGTGAAATGGCTGTTGGAGTTCTGATAACACTCTAATATCACACTCATTTAAGCCAATCAGATTTGAGGACCAGAAAGAACGTCTTGGGTTACTTGATTGTAACCCTGGTGCATTTAAATAATGCTAATGAGAACATTCTTTGTTCGACCGGTTGTGAAGCATGTGTGTCAAACACGCCAAGAATTGGCTTAAATAACCTCAGTAGGTGATGTCATTTGATTACGTGCACCAGAGGGTTATAAATAGACGTGAAACCCAGGCACACCTACATTGCGGCATTGAGAGACAGCATCTCGTTCCCGCTTTTTCAGGGAACAGGGTTACAGTCAAGTATCAAAAAGCTACTCTCAATGCTGAGTTTCAACAATGCTAATGGGAAGGAGAACACCAACACTGCCACACTGGAAGTGTCTGGGCCCCGCAAGGTTATGTAGTGTGTGTGCACAAACATTGAAGTGGCCTCAAACATGACTCTAGGATATTGACTCAAGAACATGTGAGCCTGGAGTAGCATGGACATCCAAACTATATAATCTTACAAATGTGTGCAGAGAGGAGCAGCCTGGTGCATCACACACTTACTGCAAGGGAACACCTCATGCCGAAACCATAGAAGATGCAACCCCTCTGGTTGAATGGGCCTGAACTCCTAGAGGCGAAGCTCGACCGCGTGCCTCATAGGCTAGGGCAATAGCATCCCTCACTCAATGTGCCCCATAGCATATGAAAAGCTGTTTAGCTGTCACTGGCTAATGTGGGGGATGTAAAGCTGAAGAGCACGTACTGGACACAGTTAGTGAGGTATATCTTCCTCCAGTGAAGTGAACGGAGGAGGTAAAAGACTTCAAGAATGACCGGATGCGTGGTCGAGAATTGATTTTAGGAAGATAGTTAGGGTGAGGATGCAAGATGGCTTTGACCAGCCCAGGTGCAAATTCTAAGTAGGATGGCAAGACTGACAGAGCCTGCACATTCCCAATTCTCTTCAGAGAAGTAATGGCTATGAGAAAAAACGTATTTAGTGTCAGAAACCTTACAGTCGCTGACTCTAGTGATTTGAAGGGGTCCCAACCAGACCCTCTAGCAGTAAGGCTAAGTCTTACGAAGGGACTGTTATTCTGAAACAGTATAAATATACGGTCATACTTTATATTAATTGGCCTTAACTACTATAGACTTGCGTCAATAAATAAGTTTTAAATAAATAAGTTTAAGTTCAGTGGTCATTTACTTGCTAACTGCATATTGCCACTTAGGAGGATCAGCACCTGGAGACAACCTCTACAGCCCTGACCGTCAGTGGAGTCTAGGACACATAGATGAGCCCCAGAGACAGATCTCCAGTGAGGACCTCGTCACCTAGACATCCATCGGGGAAAGACCCCTGGAACCAGTGGACCACTTACACTCTGACTTTGCTGCAGTTGGAACAAACTACTCATTCGTCTGGCGGAGGGAACTGGCCCCGACTGAGCTTGGTTTCTCCCAAGGTTTTTTCTCCATTCTGTCACCGATGGAGTTTTCGTTCCTTGCCGCTGTCGCCTCTGGCTTGCTTAGTTGGGGACACTTCATTTCCAGCACAATTATCGACTTGATTGCACAGATATTATTTAAACTGAACTAAGCTGGACAATGCCATTACTAAATTCAATAATGAAATGCATTCAGCTGATAATTGAGTGTTAAATCCTGTCATTTTACATTATTGACACAATTTGCCTATTTTGATATTGTGCAGTGCTTTGTTACAATTTGTATTGTTAAAAGCGCTATATAAATAAAGGTGACTTGACTTGACTTGACTTAATTTATGGTTGTGCAGTCATTTGTCATATTTTTTTCTTTTAATCACTGAGTTAGAACTATATTGTTTGTTTAATGCTAATTATATAATAAGATATATCACATTATTATTTTTTTTAGATATTATAGAAAATGCAGATCCATAACTAAAGTATAAATATATTAGAATAAAATAAATATTATCTTGTATATATATATGACAATATAATAACATATTATAATAATATAATATTACCTTATATAGTACTTATAATAGTAATAGCGATTGTAATTAAAAAATCATACAACTATATATATATTAGTGGTGGGCATAGATTAATTTTTTTAATCTAGATTAATTTGGAATTAATCTAGATTAATCTAGATTAAAATGGCTCATTTGAATTCTGCCGAAGGCATTCAGAATATGTGTGCTACCCAAATAATGCCTAAAAGTAAGTCTTTGAGAATGGGTTTCTCAAGCCAGGTGGCGCATTAGACCAGGGGCTCATCTCCTGTTTCCAAAATGCATCACAAACTTTAATCTCTTCCCGTCCCAATCCCACGAGAAAAACTGGGGAAAATCCGTCCCGTCCACTCCGGAAGAATGACTCCCATTCCCTCCCACTCCCGTGTTGTTGTTTTTTTTTTTTTTGATAACTGTCAATTACAGTAAAAATATAGTACAGATCACAGCGTGCCCACCTTATTAGTTGAATAAAAACCCAAAATTTCGTTTTTTGTTATTATATTGAACTGAAAGCCATTTTATGCACAGTGTTGCACAGATTACATTTCATGTAAATCATCCATGCTAACACACACGTCTTCTATTTTAATTTTTTAGACATTTCACTCTCTATAGATATATTTTTCAAAGACGGAGTTACGAAGTTTCTCGCTCAAGTTCACATGAGACCTAAAGCGGATCCTGTTTGCTTAAAAGTGCAACGTTTCGTTGTTATTCTGAGTGCACACAAATAAACGTAGAGTCTTTACAGATTCGAAAGATGTATTAGGCTACTTTTATCTGTATGACCAAGAATGACGGAGATGTAAGAGCAAGTGAGCGCACCGGAGCCTGTCCTGCAGCAAACGCGCTTCCACACAAACACTTCAATAGCGCACATTTCTCTAGGTTAACATCATATTGAGCGGCCATGTAAAGTTGCTACTACATACATCTTTCAGATGAAAAGCCATATTTGAGGTTAATGAATGATAGGTGAGCGTTTGGATGTTCTGCCCGATTGTATTACCACATAGACCAGCCGTTAACAATCTGTCCATCACGGACTGCGAGCCTCTAGTTCGAAGACTCGTTCTCGCCCCCTACAGTGCAGTTCGGCTAGGTATACATCCGCGCTAAAATATCAAGGTGAAAGTCATCATAGCTTGCGTAGTATAGACCCAGCTCCCAACCCAACTTTGAGAATAGATTAACGGCGATATTTGTTTTATCGCCCGATAAGAGTCTCACGTTAATGCCGATAACGGCCCACCACTAATATATATATATATATATATATATATTCAGTAGGTCATGTATGCGCTAATAGGGCTGAAGTAAACTAACCCTGAAACATAAACTCCGAGGCAAGTTATTTTCAGAGAATACGTTGGTATGGCTGCACGACCTGATTTTGCTGAGTTAGATGTGTTCCTGGGTCAACACATGTTTTTGGAACCGAACCCCAAAAGAGTTCCGCTTACTTACTCTTGAACATACCCGGGTATGTCACAAAACGTACGAGATATGGGAAAGAGTACAACATCGAGTTTCGACGCTGTATAGGAAAAACAATTTTTCCTCTTCAACTGAAGCCTATTTCAATCATCCAGTTATAACTGCACATTGATTGGGTCGTGTAGGATTAAAAAACAAACCAATGCATGGCGGTGGCACGCGAGCTAATGGCTATGCAGCCCACCATAGCCCGCCAAAATGGGAGGGGAATCTGGCTATATAATCAGCTGCTCTGCTACCGCATCTCAGATTTCTTCAAAGGAAGCAACCATGGCGTGCTGCTCATAGCACGGCCAGGGATGCAGTACTTGTTCCCATATCTCAGGAAACCAAGGTTAAGATAGTAACCAAGTACATTCCCTTTTGATATTTCACTCGTATGAGTTCGACGCTGTATGGGAACCAGTCCAATCATGCCGTGCTATGACGCGGAACGACTCGAAACCAAGACTCACATGGGATTAGACCCAGGGGAGTTAATAGAATACACCAATTACAGGGTGAGCCTTGAGGGTCATCCGTGGCCTGGGTGTTTACCCGTAAGTGATACCTGGCGTCCATATTGTATGGACAGACCAAGCAAAGGAGGGGCTTGAATGATGTTGGTTCAGTGAACCCGTAAGATTGCTACTTAAGCAGAAAGGATTCTGGCCTGCAAGGCAGGGACATCCAGGTTGTAAATCCTTACAAGTGTGGACGCAAGGACCACATGGCCGCCTCCCACATGTCTTAAATGGACACCCCGCTGGACCATGCCCAGGAAGAGGCAATGCCTCTGGTGGAATGGGCTCTGACTCCGATGGGGCACTGCAACCCCAAGGAGGAGTATGATAATAAGATGGCATCCACTAACCACCTAGAAATTATCTGCTTCGTAACAGGGCCACCTTTAACGCGGTTACCGAAGCCAACAAAAAGCTGTTCTGACTTACTGTACGAGTTAGAACGCACAATGTATACTTCCAGGGCCGTGACGGGGCAGAGCAGTGATTCCTGGCTGCCTGTTGGGGGATAAAGCACGGAAAGCGCTATGACCTGGGCTCTGAACGGAGTGGAGAGCACCTTTGGTACATAACCCAGCCTTGGTTTCAGGATGACCTTGGAGTCGAATTCCAGGCAAGCAGGGTTGACGGAAAGGGCCTGCAGGTCTCCTACTCGCTTGACCGATGCCAGTGCCAGCAGCAGGGCGGTTTTCAGCGAGAGTGCTCTGAGGCTCGAGGATTGTAATGGTTCAAACAGTGCGGTTGGTAAGTCCCAAGGTGGAACTGTACGAGGACGCGGGGGATTCATTCTCCTGGCGCCTCGTAAAAATTGAATTACCGCACTATCTCTGCCCACAGATTGGCCAGCAATAGGGGCATGGAAAGCCACAATGGCTGCCACGTAAACCTTGATGTGGATGAGGAACGCTGTTTATCCAGCATCTCTTGCAGAAATGACAGAACCACTGACACATCGGAGGTGACCGGATCTAAGTTGCGGTCTTGACACCAAGTCGAGAAAATGTACCATTTCAGAGCATAGAGGCGTCTAGTAGACAGGGTTCTAGCTTCTACCATAGTGTTTAGGACACTGTCGAGCAGCCACACATGCAGGGCCCATAACTCGGGCCGTGGATGCCATATCGTGCCATTCGCTTGAGAGAGGAGGTCTCGTCTCAAGGGGATCAGCCACGGGGCTGCTTTCAGCAGCTGGAATAACGCCGACACCCACGGTTGGTTCCTCCAGAGGGGGGCTATTAGAATAAGCTTGTGCCATTGTTTCCTGACCCGCCTCGGTAATTGTGGGAGCAGAGCGACTGGAGGGAAAGCATAGAGCGGAAGGCTGGGCCATTCGTGGGCTAGGCCGCCCTGGTGATTTATGCATGACTCCACGGACCTGCTGTTTGAGCGTACTAACACATGGTGTCTCCGTATGTACGGCAGGAAGAATTGACAGGCCTGACACACTGCTAGCATTTCTAGGCAGTTGATGTGTAGGCCCGACTCCTCTTCGGACCAAAGACGAAGGTCGGTTTGCTCTCGGACAGCGCTCCCCAACACTTGTTGGAAGCTACTGTCATGACAACCTTCCTTCTGTTCACCGTGTCTAAGATCACGCCTTGCTTTAGCCAGAAGGGGTCTCTCTAACAGGCCAGGGCTGATACACAGGCCCGAGTCACCTTTACGCAGTGGCGTCCCTGATGCCAAGCCGCGGATGGAACCCTCTGCTTCAGACAGAACTGGATGGATCGCATGTGAAGCAGACTCAACTGAAGTACCAGCAAAGCCGCTGCCATAAGGCCCAGCATTTTCTGGAAATCTTTGAGCGGACGGGCAGTACCTTCCCTGAAGGAAGCCGCGTGGTGCTGAACTGTCGTGGCTCGCTCCGTTGAGACAGTTGCTGTCATCTGCACTGCACTGCACATCTGAGTCGATACCTGTGCCCAGGAACAAAACTCGCTGGCTGGGTGACCATTTTCACTTGGCAAAGTTGACCCTGAGCCCCAGGCAACCTAAGTGGCTGAGGAGGAGGGTCTTGTGCGATGTTAAAACCGCCTGCGACTGGACCAGAATGAGTCGAGGTAGTTGAGTATGCGGATTCCCATCTGTCGCAGAGGGAGAGAGAGCCACATCCATGCATCGTGTAAAAGTGCGGGGAGCCAGGGACAGCCCAAATGGCAGGACCTTGTATTGATATGCCACCCCTTCGAATGGGAATCTCAAGAATCGTCTGTGATGGGGCTACCAGGATGTGAAAGTACGCGTCTTTCAGATCCAGCGACATGAACCAGTCCCCTGAGTATATTTGCGAGAGGATCTGTTTCAAAGTGATCATCCTGAACCACCTTTTCATCAGGGCGTAATTCAGGAGTCTGAGATCTAGAATAGGTCGCAGGCCGCTGTCTTTTTTGGGGACGAGGAAGTAGCAGCTGTAAAAGCCTGAATCGCGCTGGGCTGGAGGAATTATTTCTATGGCTCCTTTTTTCCAGCAGATACATCATCTCTGCGCGGAGGACTTGGGCTTCCTCGTTGCGCTCTGTGGTGACGAGCACACTGCAGAAACGCGTGGTCTTCGAGCGAATCGGAGAGTATAACCTCGTCTTACCGTAGTCATTACCCACGCTGACACACCGGAGATGGCCTGCCATGCCTCGGCCTGCGTGGCAAGGGGTTTAAACGGTTGTGCAGACTGGCTGCATAAGGGCAGGATGCTTATGGTAGGTAGAAAAAGATTTTTGCTCTCTTTTTGAAAATATGTGTTTTACTTTGTCCGCTACCACAGCGGCCGGACACATGGGCACTATCGTGGGCCCATGAGAAACCAAAAACCCACTTTCCTCTGCACCCAGCATTAAGCGAGGTGGTGAAAGGCATATTAGAGCTTGCATTACAGCTTGTGGGCTGGTCCAGCAGTAGCGAGACTCGGGCCCCTTCTCTTTCTGCCTGGCTGGTGCCGGGTCCAAGGCAATCTTGGGCCGGTGTCCTTGGCGCTTCGGGAAGGGGTAGCATCGTGCCGAGCGTGAGCGCCCTCTATCTCGTTGACCCTCAGGAGGTCGGGGCTCAGGGGTGGCTGGCATTGGTTTAGCTATCTGCTGAGTCGGCGCAGGTCTGGGGCGACTGGAACCAGTAGAAGAAATGGTGCGCTTAGGGAGGAAGTGTTGCATCGACTGAGACGACTTATGAACCTCCATGAAGCGTTCAGCAAAGCCCTCCACAGCTGGTCCAAACAGGCTGCCTGACAAAACCAGAGCGTCGAGGAAGGGAACTTTGTCTGCCTCTTTCATCTCCGTCATCGTGAGCCAGAGGTGGCACTCCAACATTATCAGGCTGGACATCGAACCCCCGATGGCCTGGGCAGTGGCTTTGGTAGAGCTAGGTCTGTTGCGCTCCACAGGTCCCTGAGTGAGGCTGTATCTAGACCGGCTTCCTTATTAGCGAGCATTTTGGCCTGGAAGACCTGGAGCACAGCCATAGGGTTTAGCGCTGAAGCCGCTTATCCAGCCGCCGAGTAGGTGCATCCAGCGAGTGCAGATGTGGCTCTGCACGGCTTGGACGGATGGCTCGCCCTTGTCTTCCATCCGATAGCTGTTGGTGGGCAGAGATGTGCGGCCACAGACTTATCCAGAGGAGGCAGGTGCTCGTACTCCTTTTCTTCTTCAGACCGGATGAGCTCTTCATCTGCTCTCAGTCTGGTGTTGCGTGAAGCAGATGACGGCAAGAGGGCGGGGTCAGTCACAGTGCCCGATAACTCTTCCGCGTCAGACACCACCAGAGAAAGGCTGTCATCCAATTCGTTGTCGGTCGCAGCCGTAGAGGGACGCTGATCGTGTTGGGTGAAGAGGACAGGCGAATGCTCCCTCTGTGGTGTCGCTTGTCACACACTGGCTGCTCAATTCCTCTTCCTGCTGTTTTTTCCTCACTGGTCCCTGGGAGGAAGAAAACGGGAGGGCTTTAGGGGTGTAGTCTCTCTCTGAAAAGAAAGCTATCCGTGATCGCAGAGAGGCAAGACTGAAACTCTCGCAATGAGAGCAGTCAGTCCCGCTGAGCGCAGCGTCAGCGTGGGATTTCCCCAAGCATGACACACACTCAGCGTGAGTGTCATCAGCATGCAGGGGAGATCTGCACATCTTATAATGACGGCGTGACATTTGCAGCTACGCCGTGAAATTTGTTCTTTTAGTGAGTCTCTTTGGATTGACGCCAGATGGCGGCAGGGGATGACCGAGTCTGCAAGCTGGTCGCTACGAAAGGTCCTAAGCCGGATGCTTGAGGCCTTTCACAGGCGGATCCAGCGAAGAAGGGTTTTCATCGCTGAAGAGAAGAAATCTGAGATGCGGTGGCAGAGCAGCTGATATATAGCCAGACGCCACTTCCATTTTGGCAGGCTATGGCGGGCTGCATAGCCATTAGCTTGCGCACCACCGCCACGCATTGGTTCATTTTTTTTATCCTACACGAACCAATCGACATGCAGTTATAACTGTGTGATTGAAATAGGCTTCAGTTGAAGAGGAAAACAGTTTTTCTCATACAGCGTCGAAACTCGAAGCAGTACAAGTGAAATATCGAAAGAGAAGCAGATAGGAACCAGATTACAGATAACCTGGGATTACACAAGATTTGTATTTTAACGAGAACCAGTTTGATGGATGAATAATTTGCTTTTTAATTTCGAAATTCGAATGGCATGACAATTAGAGATTAGACTGTCCAGAAATGTAAATCTGCATGCTAATACACACTATGTACACATAGTCATGCAATGCTGATGTTGTTAATACTAACAATTTTGACAACAAAGTATAACAATAATAATAATTTGCATGGTTTGATGTGATATGAGCTAACCGATCATTGGATTTAATCACCATTGGTATCACAATTTATTGTAATGCTTTCTTTCCTCAGTTGGTCAGAACAAACACAGCAGACTTGTTACTTGTTCAGATGACAATTTCCAGTGAAAATTCTTATTTGGGTCATATATTCCAAGACGTAGGCTAGAATCTGTGATTCCTAAGTACAGTATCTACACCGCGGTGATTGACAGCCACACATACTCCTCAAAACATTAGATTAATCCGCGCTGGAGCTGTGCCGGTGCACAGCCCACGCAATAAAGATAATTGTGCACATAACTGCAATTGCAGGTTTTCAAACAGAGATTTGGACAAACTTATGGGCAGCAGCTTTAAAGTTAAACTCGGTTCAACTTTTTTAAACTTTAATGTCAATTACTTTATTGTGCTTAGTTGCCACAACTGTCCATGCCCAATAGTGTTGGTGCAGAAAAAAACATGAAATTAACTATTTTCCTGTCTTCCAGAAAATCTAAATTTTAATTTCTACGTTTTTAGATATACCAGAGGCAAAGCGATGAAAAGAAGACTTGGTCTGAGGCTCGTGATTTCTGTCAAGCCATTGGTGGTGACTTGGCAAGCTTCCACTCTCAACGAGAAATCAACAAGTTACCGTGAGGGCTCACAATAAGTTTTGTACTGATAAAATTCTGTATTATTATTTGTTTTACAACATGATGATTTTATAGGTTACTCCAAGGAACTCCATAATGGTGGGAAACATGTGTTTATTCTGCAGGTATATAATTGGAGACCAAGCATGGATAGGTTTCAATATGCTGAATAGTAATTCTGGTTTTATGTGGACTGATGGAACCCCTGTGAGTGTTTTTTCCATTACTGCTCCTATTTATTTCCCCCCCCATTTGTGCCACTTTGAGGTAAAATTTATGATATACCTGCTGAGGTGTAAAATTATAAAAGTTATTCAATTCAAGCTAATGTTTTAAACAAGGGAAGGGGGGAAGGAGGAAAAGGGAAAGGAGGGGCCTATAAGGCCATGATGGTCATTATTGCAAAATTACCCAGGACAGGGTGATCTGAATCAAGATTGAGTGTGTGTGCAAATTATTGTTTAAATGTAGATTTCCCTGCTTAATACATGGCAACTCACCCAATAATTATAAATGAGAAGATAATATATTGTTCCCTTTCAGTCGGTCACTCCGAGTCACGTCGGATGACCGACGAATTGGGATCTCGCCAGAGAGACCTATCCACTTCGAGTGTAACTAAACGAGCCAATGGACATTGGCATGCGATCATTGCATCCAGCTGCCGCTGATCACAGCGTGAGCATAAGAGGCAGCCGGTGAACCGCATTAATCATCCTTTCGCTTCGGAGCCGAGCGGTGGTGTATCACTTCTGCTCTCCTACCCTGCGAGTGAAGAGACTAGCGAGCGAGTGCGGGCGTTACAGCACAGCAGCGGTGGTCGCGGTCTCACGGGAGAAAAGAGAAACGGTTCCCGTGAAGACAGTCACACTAGGAGTGTGCGGTGGCCAGCTCCCCTGCGTGCTTCAGCACTGAAAGAGCATATTTCTCTGAAAGAGTACACGGGTGATCGCGTCTTTTTAAAGATGTCTTATCACCCGTGCGTTTCTGGGTGCAGTCGATCTCTGGCGCCTCAGGACGGTCACGATCACTGCCTCACGTGTCTGGGCATTCAGCACGCTGAGGAAGCATTCGTGGAAGGTTGATGTTCTTCTTGTGGGGACATGACCATCTCGGAGTTGCGCAATAGACTCCGCTGTGTCAAACATGGCGGGGTCCCTCTGTCTCTGCCGCGATCTGGCATTCGTCCTGGCACACGGGGCGGCACAGCATCCGGTGGAGTCAGAGGTGATCTGAGGATTACGGTGAGGGCTTCCCCAAGTGGAGTTCCTCACCCCTCAGGCACTCCGCAGCCGGCGGGGGTGCCGTTGGTTCGGACTGGGGCCTCTACTGAGTGGGGTACCCCACCCGTTTCCTTCGGTGCCTCCCCTGTTGACCATATGTCGGTCGCTGCATCGGAGGGCGAGCCCTCTCTCTCCGGGGATGACGACTCGGCTGCGTTGCCCCCTTCGGGTGTGGTAGCGTTGTCCGAGCCAGACCCAGAGATGACGGCTATGCTTTCCCGGGCCGCCGAGAACGTCGGGCTCGTGTGGAATCCTCGCGTCCCGACCCTTCTAGGTTGGACGAGTGGTTTCTCGGGGGGGGTCGCACTGGTTTTCAGCGCCCCCCTCCGGTGCCATTCTTTCCGGAAGTGCATGAGGAGCTTACAAGATCATGGAAGGCACCTTTTACTGCCCGAAATAAATCTTGTGGCTCCTCCCTCCTCACCACCCTCGATGGTGGAGCCGCTTTGGGGTACACGGGCATCCCCTCTGTGGAGCGGTCTTTGGCCATGCAATTGTGTCCAACAGTCGCTTCCACTCTGTGGGGTGAACCGTGTCTCCCCTCACGGGCCTGTAAGTACTTGTCAGGCCTCACTGGCAGTGCTTATAGAGCCTGTGGGGAGGCGGCTTCTGCCCTACACGCCATGGCGTTACTGCAGGTCCATCAGGCCAAAGCACTGAGAGACCTGCACGAGGGTGGGCACGACCTGGCGGTTCTACATGAGCTGTGTGCTGCGACGGACCTCGCGCTCCGAGCGACGAAAGTGACCGCACAGTCTCTGGGTCGTGCGATGTCCACGCTTGTGGTCCAGGAGCGCCATCTCTGGCTGTGTCTCACTGACATGAAGGAGCAGGAGAAGGTACAGTTCCTGAATGCTCCCGTGTCACAGACCGGCCTCTTCGGCGACGCTGTCGAGAGCTGTGCCAGGCAGTTTTCGGCAGCACAGAAGCAGACTGAGGCGATCAAACACATCATGCGCCGGAGGAAACCCGCTGCTGCTTCCACTCCGGCTGCAGCCCCTCAGCCTGCTCGTCGCCGTGGGCGCCCCCCTCTGGCCGCCCCCGCTCCCACGCCGCGGCAGCAGCCTTCCACCGTGCGGCGTCATGGAGCCGGTCACAGGCAGGACGCCCAGCCCATCCAGGCCCCCGCCAAACCCGGCGGCAAGTGCAAGAGGCCCTGAGACGGGCGACCCAGAGATGGAGGGAACTGCTCGTCGGGAGATGGTGACCGCACCACTCCCTCCCCCGGAGGAGGGAGCCGGGTGTAGAATCCTTTGTTTCGTTTTGTTTTTGTTCCGCCGCTGGCCCAGCAGCCAGCGGTACCCAAAACTTCAATAAAAGAGCAGTTTCCTCAGTCTCTGGGTCTCAAGAGGAGTGGTGTACCGTGCATCACGGGATCACTTCCCTCCTCCTCTCTTGCCAGGCTTTGGGGGGTTGCCCAAGAGCACCCCTCCTGCCCATTTGTGGAACCGGGTAAGGGCAGTAGGACTCAAGCCCCCGCTACAAGTCGTCACACGCAAGCCGGGCTCCTGTGTTTCCCCCCACACGAGGAGGAATCAGTTGAGTGTTACACTACACACCCAGACCCCGCCCCCTGCCATCACAGGCCAGGCCGTCACAGACCCCGGGCCGGGTCCCTGTGTTCCACATCGCTGCCCCACCACGTGTATGTCGGTGACCCCGTTGGTGCCGCTGGCACAGTCTCTCGGAGCCTGGCTAGCACTCCCCAGTCCGTCTCGGTGGCTCCTACGGACCATCAGACTCGGCTATGCGATTCAGTTCGCCCGGCGTCCCCCCAAGTTCAGGGGCATCTGGTTCACTTCAGTCAAGGCCGCCGATGCTCCTGTCTTGCGTGCGGAAATCGCAGTCCTACTGGCGAAGGACGCGATAGAGCCGGTCCCTCCAGCCGATATGGGGTCGGGGTTGTTCAGCCCCTACTTCATTGTGCCCAAGAAAGGTGGTGGGTTACGACCGATCTTGGATCTGCGAAGTTTTGAACCGCACTTCACAAGCTGCCGTTCAAGATGTTGACGCAGAAACGCATTTTTGGATGCGTCCGTCCCCTAGATTGGTTTGCAGCGATCGACCTGAAGGACGCGTACTTTCATGTCTCGATCCTCCCACGACACAGGCCATTCCTGCGATTCGCGTTCGATAGTCGGGCGTATCAGTACAAGGTCCTGCCCTTCGGGCTGTCCCTGTCGCCTCGCGTCTTCACCAAAGTCGTGGAGGCGGCCCTTATCCCCCTGAGAGAACAAGGTGTGCGCATTCTCAACTACCTCGACGACTGGATCATACTCGCACAGTCTCGCAGGCAGTTGTTTGCACACAGGGACCTGGTGATCAAGCACCTCAGCCTGCTGGGCCTTCGGGTCAACTGGGAAAAGAGCAAACTCGTGCCAACGCAGAGGATCTCTTTTCTCGGCATGAAGTTCGATTCGGTCAACCAAACAGCACGCCTCACCCAGGAACGTGCTCAGTCAGCACTCACTATCGCTTCAGCACGGGCACCGTCCACGAGACGGGCCTATACTCTGAAGTGGAACCTGTTCGTCGAATGGTGTTCCTCCCACCAGGAGGACCCCCAGAGATGTTCAATCAGAGCTGTGCTTTCCTTTTTACAGCAAGGGTTGGAGCGTAGGCTGTCCCCTTCCACCCTTAAGGTTTATGTGGCCACTATTTCCACTCACCACGACCCCGTAGAGGGGAAGTCGGTGGGGAAGCACAATCTGGTTGTCAGGTTTCTTAGGGGGGCCAGGAGGTTGAACCCTCCTAGGCCCCCCTCTCTACCCTCTTGGGATTTGGCTTTGGTGCTAAGAGCCCTAATAACTGCGCCCTTTGAGCCTTTGCAGTCAGTCGAGTTGAAGTTTCTGTCTATGAAAACCCTACTCCTGACGGCATTGGCCTCAATCAAGAGGGTGGGGGACCTGCAGGCATTTTCGGTCGACGATTCTTGCTTTGAGTTTGGGCCGGCTGACTCCAGTGCAACACTGAGGCCCCGGCCTGGCTATGTGCACAAGGTTCCTACCACTCCCTTCAGGGACCAGGTAGTGAACCTGCAAGCGCTGCCCCCGGAGGAGGCCCAGCCCTAGCTTTGCTCTGTCTGGTACGCGCACTGCGACAGTACACGGATAGAACTCCGAGCTTTAGGACCTCAGAGCAGCTCTTTGTCTGTTACGGAGGACAGCAGAAGGGGAAGGCTGTTTCCAAGCAGAGGATGGCCCACTGGATAGTGGATGCTATCACCTTGGCCTATGAAGCACAAGGTGTGCCCTGCCCGCTCAGGTTGCGTGCTCACTCCACTAGGGGTGTTGCATCGTCCTGGGCGCTGGCTCGTGGCGCCTCGCTAGCAGACATCTGTAGAGCTGCGGGTTGGGCGACTCCCTACACGTTCGCTAGGTTCTATAGCCTGCGTGTCGAACCGGTTTCCACCTGTGTTCTCACCTCAAACGGGTAGTGGCACTGAGAGGCCCTGTTCAGAGTCGGCTTGCGGCGTCTTAAACGCCTTATTCTCCAGAGAGTTCCCTAACCGGGCAAACCCTGTCGAGTCCTCCAGCACTCCGGTGTCCAGACGTGGCGGAACGTACGGCGCCAGGCCTTTCAGCCAATGAATTCTTGAAATCTGGTGTGAGGCTAGTGCCCATATGAGTGACCCTGTTGGGATCCCATATGTGTTTTCCACGGTATTCTTATTAGAACCACGTTCCCCAGGTAGACCATGTTCTGCCGTCTCTAATGATGCAGCCTGAGCCATCACAGAGACTTCCATGTGCATTAGGGCCCTACGGGGTTACTTCACGTGAGTAATGTCACTTAACCCCCTCTGGGAGGAGGTGACTCCGCAGTGTGCCTCTTCCAAGTGGAAGGGCACACTTTCCCAGTGTTATTCAAGTCCTACTGGTTGGGTTGCTCTAGGGACAGCAGTAGTCGACCTTCTCTGTGTAGCCCGGTCCTATCGTCTGCCTTATAGGAAGGATCAGGAGGTCTACACAGGGCGCTGGAAGGGGCAGCTCCTGTGGCACTTTGGTAGGGATCCCAATTCGTCGGTAATCCAACGTGACCGACTGAAAGGGAACGTCTCGGTTACGTATGTAACCCTCGTTCCCTGAGGGAGGGAACGGAGACGTCACGTCCCGTCGCCACAGTTGCTGTACCACCACTGGGCGGCCGGGTCTCCGGCTCGGCTCCTCAGCGAAAACATGATTAATGCGGTGCACCGGCTGCCTCTTATACTCACGCTGTGATCAGCGGCAGCTGGATGCAATGATCGCATGCCAATGTCCATTGGCTCATTTAGTTACACTCGAAGTGGATAGGTCTCTCTGGCGAGATCCCAATTCGTCAGTCATCCGACGTGACGTCTCCGTTACCTCCCTCAGGGAACGAGGGTTACATACGTAACCGAGACGTTTTGAGTTGGAATTACTTTAGAATCTGTCTTATCTTATAACTTTTGGAGTGAAAATAATTGTCTACTACATTATTCCAACCCACACCGTTTTGCATTTTGTTCTACTGTGTGTGAATGTTTGTTTTTATTTCTTCTTAGTCTGATTTTGAGATCTGGGGGTTTGGAGAACCAAACAACTACAACAATCAAGAGCACTGTGCAGAAAGTGGCCTTTATTATGGACACAAGTGGAATGATCGTGATTGTGAATCCTATAATAACTGGATTTGCCAGATACCAATAGGTACACATGCATGGATAAAATTGTGAATTAAGTCTTGGGGTGTAAATGCAAACTAATGGCCACAAATGCAAACCTAACACTTGTTCTATGTAATATGTTAATTTGGTTCTTTGTTCTTTTTGTGTTTCTTCATTTTCTTTATTCTTCAAAGAACTTGCCTTGTCTATTGACAATTATTAATCAAACAATGTATGTATGAAACACAGCTCACACATAACTGATTTATATTTTGTATTCTGACATAGATCTGACTAGATCCATGCAACATACACATTAACAAATGCAAGCACAATAACAGTAATTAAGTAGGTAGTTAGTTAATTCGTTTTCTTTCTTCTTTTTTTTCTTCCCTCAATAGGCACAACTCCAAAACCTCCACCAACTACTGTAACCCGGGGTAAGGAGTCAATCGCTGCATATACATTATTCATTATAATTCATCTGTTTTCAGTTATTTTCTATTTAAATATTCCTTACATTAACTTCATTGCATTAATGTTCTTGTTTTGGAACATGTACTGTTCTCCACTGTCCTAACACAAATACAATTCAACTGATCATGTAATAAAATATGTATGATACTTTAATTTGACCCTGCTGCCAGTAGACATGCCTTAATAGCCTTCTCATGGACATTTCATTGTTTTTTTTTCTTTCTTATATCTCATTATTTCTTTTATTTTTTTTACCTATAGAAGAAAACCTGCTTAATAATTACGCATATCTTAGTATAAGAAGTTCTTCTCTTCCAGTTCTTGTTAACAGTTACATATAATTTATGTAATATATATATATATATATATAAGGATGCTCCTCTAATCACAGTGCACATGTGTTTGTTTATTTATTTCTCACATTTTCCTTTGCTATTTGTACATTCCATTGCTATGGTTTTCACTGTTTAAATTTTAATGTCTATTTTGAGAGGGAATCCCAGATGTCATTCTTGAAACTTCAGCATGTGTGTCCAAGAAACAATACATTTTTTTTTTGTTTATCTTACTTCTGTGAATTGACTAAATATAATTAAATATAAGCCAAGAAAGCTCCTTTTATAATCACTAAAAAAGCTGTTACGCACTTGAGTTCATCGAGATCTTATAAAATTAATTTATAATGAATTCATCTCTTATTTAAGTCACTTATTAAGCCCCGTTCACACCAAGAACAATAACTATAAAGATAACGATATAAGCATCCACACCAGCGAATAATCGTCTGTTTATTCTAAGTGCAGGCTCATCTGCCGCTTTAAAATCTCGAGCTCGTTATAGCATGGTGGATTCTGATTGGCTGTGGACTCTGCTATTCTTTAAAATTGAGAACTATATCTTTATCATTATTTTTATAGTTATCGTCTTTGGTGTGAACCGGGCTTTACTCCTTACTACTTGCTTTGTTTTTTATAATGATAGGATTCACAAGCTTGCATAAATCTGAACAATGACTCAGAACAAACTTAAAACCTCTGATTGTCCATTGTGTTCAAAAAATCAATAGTCTGTGATTGGCAATATATTTTTACAGCTTCTAGTGTGTGGGCATACAATGGAATCTCAGTCAGTGCCACCTATCGTGCAGGCGTGAATTATCTGAAGGTGCTCAATCGTTCGGTGTGAAAGCACTGTTTGTCCACAATTTGCTTTATTGCGTTGCACTCACCGATCAGTTGGAATCAACACACACAGTTTCTGCCAATCTCATGTTAAACTTTAGTATCGATAGAGTAGTATTGTACCCTTCATATACAATAACCCAGCTCCTGGGACAGGACAGTCGCAACAACAGAGGGATTGTAATGAGCGCAGATATTTTGCATCCTTTTCAGGTAAAGAGTAGTTCTCCGTGCCACCAACGACTTGCATTTATGTGGTAAAATATTTAGTCCCTGTTTGATTTGCATTAAATAAAACGATTTACAGCAAAGAAAATCGTTTTATTTAATGCAAAGCAAACAGGGACGCAATAGCATACATGTATACATGTTTAACCGGTAAAATAAGTTGTATTAAGAAATGTATGAGGAAAATAAAGGCAATTATTCACAATTTGCAAGGTAATATTAGCCCAACGTTTGTTCCGTCCTATTTATTTGTTTTTATTTAATTTGTTTTATTCTTTTTTGTGTGTGTGTTTGTTTTAACCCAGTGGAACAAACAAAAAACACAGTAGACAATATATTTAACACAGCAATGCCACAGAAAATTAAGATAATGTCATTCTTACCTTTCTTTTTAGTTGTTTAAAATGGACCATAAAACAGGCATCAGTTTATCCTCAGTCTCTCCAGATCGTGCTTTGCTTCTGGAGTCTTTTGCAGTCCTGTGACCCTTTGAAATCCATGACCTCACATATGGAATTGAGTTGAACTGAGATTATGGACCACCAACAAGGCAGATAAATACAAATTATTAAATTGAGGAGGTGTGGAAAGATGCTCGGTTGGGACTGAACATTTATTTAATTTGAGAAAAACCCCTCTCACACTATGCACTTAAAATTGTAACCGTGGTAACAGCAGCCAGAGGTCTTTTAAAGGGGTCATATGATGTTGCTAAAAATAACATAATTTTTTGTATTTGGTGTAAGGCAATGTTTAAGTGGCTTGAGGTTCAAAAACCTCAACCTCAAACCCTATTATTTTCCACATACTTTACATTATTGTTGCTCCTCTATGCTCCGCCTTTCTGACCCACATCAATTTTTAACAAAGCTCATCGTTTTGAGAAGCGAGTTGTGCTCTGATTGGCAAGCTATCCAGTGCATTGTGATTGGCCAAATACCTCAAACGTGTGATGGAAATGTTACGCCCCTTACCATGTTGTGATGCCGTGTCCTGGCGCAATGGGACCAAAACAATAAGACTCACTATAAACGAGTCATTTGTTGCATTCAGTGAGGACATAATTACTGATTATAATGACTCATATGGTCTTTTTACGAGATGCGTCATGTCACGTAAACATAACACCATGTCTGCATTTGTGATCATAGAAACGCCAAACAAGCACTCCTCTACACTGCTCAAAACTCGCGTTTGAATAGTCAGTAGCAATTTCTTGAAATATCAAAATGTACTTCTGAGAATCACCAGACTGTCCTTTCGACGTTGGAATTGCACCACATTATAGTTTTCACAGCCATTCATTGTGTTCACATTGTAAGCTACTCTCTCCCAGCTTCAGGAAACAGTCCTCTGTAAAATGCGCTGCCCACACTCGAATATTTGCATTGTACTGTTCTGGAATTGTGTTGTAAATATAACTCAACCACTGATTTCTAGTTGTGTACTCATTTGGAAGGAGAAACAAAGTACTTTCGCTTTCACAATGAAACACATAGCATCTCCACAGCATGACGGCGGCAACAATAATATTACAGCCAGAATAAAAGTTACACCTTCTTTCATTGCCTACACATTTGGGCGGTGTTATGCAAATATTCCCACATTGTGGCACAGATATGTGGGGGTGTGTTTGAATGAGCCATTTTAAGGCGTGGCAGAGTCTTAACTTTTATAAAGACTATATCTTTGGGTTTGAGACTTTAATCTTTGCAACTTTACATATTTTTTATATTTATATTTATGCATTTAGGATTTAGCATATCTTATATATATAAATATATATATACAAAACAGGTTGTAACACTCCAAAGAGAAAGGACAACATGAAATCGCATCACATGATACCTTTAATCCTACTTATATTCCCTAATAGCCCAAAATGCAGTTCAATGCCAAAATGTTAACAAAGAGATTCAGTTTCTTTATCACCATATGTTGCTCCAGCATCCTGAGGGCAGTATTCAGGAAAAAAGCAAGTATATCTCTTCAATGAATTTCCCTTTCTGCCCCTCTGTATGATAGCATGCGATTCTCTAGGCTTCTCACCAGACTCCTACAAAAAACACTTGTGATCTATTCATTTTCCTTGTCCTGGATGCAGAGGAATGCCTTGGAAAATGCTGTCATTTACAGAATTTTGACTGATTTGGCTATAACATCCAGGGCTCTCAGACATTGCCTCAAACACCCTTGCCTTGTGACAAATAGCTCTATGCGTTGCGATAATTGTACAGTCTTGCTTTTGGAGCTCCAAGGACATCTCAGACAATCCTTGAAATGCATTGAACATGAGGCCGAAATTTTGGATGAAACCGTAAGAGTACCATCGCTTAGCTAGGCCACTGTAGCTCGCACAGGTAATGCTGTAATTTTTCTTGACTGATTCGACAGCTCTAAAACTCTATGCAACCCATCTAGTGCCCAAAACCTGGCCAATTCTGCACAATTGAAGGTCTAATTCATCAGCACATTTTTAAGCTCGATTCTGTTTTGATGTTCTCTACAAAGTGTATAATTTATCCATGAAAATCCTAAAGAGATTTATTTACCCCAATTCTTTCATCGTATTGCCAACTGCGAGCTGCAGTCGATGCACTGAGCAGTGTCAGGCCATCATATTTGGGAAAAATTATTGCCACTCCAGACTTGCGGCAGAGTTAAGGTTTTAGACAGAAAATCATGAGTAAAATTAACACACTCCAAAGCACGTAACAGCACTATTCCTTGGGTACTTTTATCTTCCAGTTCAAAAAGTTCAACAAAATGTTGAGGCGGCTCCATGTCGGGCAGCTGAAATCTGACTTGAATGATAAAAGCACTCTTTCTGCTTAAGCTATTTGCTTCATCAAGCATCACAAAAAAATTAGGAGTGCAAGCAACAATCTTTTCAAATAATTTATTTTGTAATTTCTTAATTAATTTTTTTTTAGGTCCCAGGCTTCCAACATTTTTGCAAACAGTCCAACTAGGGTTGCCAGCCATCCCTTTAAAAAACGAAATCGTCCCTTAGGCTATTTAAAGGTAAAATTATGCGTACCGTATTAAATCAAATCGGTACGTGATTTTTCCTGTATTTTACAAAGGTCAGGCATATTTTAATAAATACGTTTTTTGTTCTGTTTATAATACTAATAGCAATTATAATGAAATCAATTCCATAAGAGGCGATGGGAGTCTCCAGAATGCGCACCGTTAAAGTCGATTTCACGTGAGCGCTGCATGCAGTAAACATGCGGGATTTTAAAACATCAAGGACTCACATCTGCCCTTTGAACACAAGACTCTCCAGTTGTAGAGCTGAATGGAAAAGTATCAGTGGTTTCGGTCCAATATCTAATTATGAATGCGCAGTTTGCAGAGAAGCATTTGCTGATGGAGGGCTGTCTGACTTAAAGGGATAGTTCCCCAAAAATTTTAATTTTGTCATCGTTTACACACCCCCATGTTGTTCCAAACCTGTAATAATTTCTTTATTATGTTTAATATAAAAGAAGATACTTTGAAGAATGTTAGTAACCAAACAGTTTCTGGTACCCATTGACTCTGAGGGTATTTTTCTCTACTATGGAAGTTACTGAGGACCAGCAGTTGTTTAGTTACCCACATTCTTCAAAGTTTCTTTGTTTGTGTTCAACAGAAGAAAGAGCTTTATGCAGGTTTAGAACCAACTGGGTGAATTATGACATCATTTTCATTTTTGGGTGAACCATACCTTTAAAGTGACAGAAACATCCATGCTTCTAAAGGTATAGGCCAATTGTTTTATTAAAATTTGGGTAGTCTGTTAATATAATATTCCATATCAGAGCTTGGTAGACATAATTATTTTATTTTTAGGCATGATTAGACAGATGAATTAATATATTATAATTAATGTTAGACCCTATTTATTAATTTATCATTTATATTAACCATAAATATATTGTTATGGAGCGAGTGAGACGTGCAGAACCATTTGAAAGCTTTATTCCAAGACATGGTCACAAAAAGGCAAGAGTCAAACAATGGCAAACAGGTATAACACAAGCAAGACAAAGAGTAATCCTAGGGCTAGCGTGGGTCTACAATCGACGAACAATATCCGGAGGGCTTGACATGAGGGGTTGATCTAATAACATGAGCAATAGTCTAGGCGAGGTGTAAACAGAGTCCGAAACAGCAGGCAAAGGGTTAATCCAAGATACACTGGCAGAAGATAGAGATACAAATGACTCAGCCAATAAACTAGATAGACTCAGACAACACGGAAGGGCTCCATAATGTAGCTATCACTGGGAGAGTGATAAATGATAGACACTACTTGGTGATCTGAACAGGATCTGAGTGGGTGTTATATAGTGCGTGTAATAGCTCTCAGGTGAGCGTGTGATTGTGACAGCTGTGTGTGATCACTTCAATGCTCTGCCATGACGCTTTAAGCTTGAAGTCGACTAGTCGCTTGTCCTATATAGGGCGCAATAGGATAATAAATACACATTTATGCTCCGTTTCCAAACAGTTCAAATTACAAACTAATTCATACTCCGAATGCGCTCCACAAGACTTGTGATTATTACTGGATGCTCGAAATTGAACGACAGAATGCACGTTTTAAACAGCTTATTGTACAGGTAAGTTAATCACATTCTAATCTAATGCGCTGCTGCACTGTAACGCACACACATAGGCTACAGACAGTAGCGCCCAGGAACACATCTAACTCAGCAAAATCAGGACGTGCAGTGCATACAATACATCACGCACAGAATCATTCAGCGCAAAAATTTATTGTCAACACTGTTCTGTGATTTCTCGGTAAAATAGCTTAGGAACTAAAAAGTTCAAGCATATATTTCTTAATAACTAAATCCCACAGCTTCACTACTAGTAGAGACGCTGCCAGGTAGAATTAATTCACACACGCAACTGCTCTCACTAATGAATGCATTCATTTGAATGTAATCTTTACTGTACTACTTATCTGTATCTGATTTAGAACGAGCAGGAATCTGTGAGAAAAATAACGACCCAAAGACTAAAGAACTGATAAAAATAAGCTGTTATAGGTGCAATAGTCATGTGGGAAGCCCTGTGTCATATTTCATAGCTGTGCACAACGCGTTTGTCACAGCTCCAGACTTATTTGATCATTAATGACGTCATCAGCGACTCGTCGACTTTGACTTGAATTATCACATAAAAGCCGACTTAAAAAAATCTGAAGTCGTTCAACCCGAAATATGTGTATCAGTCAGCGGTGCAAGAAGCGAGCAGAGAAAAAGTTACTCCTCTCATAAAATGTACAAATAAAGGTAATTGTAGATGTTGAATTACTATATGGAGCATTGGAATCACTAGACGAGGGCTTAAATAACACATTTTTGTGAAAACCTGAAATTTGACCAAAATGGACGTTTCCCACTTTTTTGTTAGTTTTTTTGCTCAAAATCGGCCCATGCTTGCACATTCCGAATCATTTTGCCAGCAGGGGTCACATTTGTTCACAAGACTTTTGAGAACAGGCTGTGGTAGACTAGAGTTTTTGCTATCAAATTATGTAAAAATCATAATTGAACAGTAACACACCTTTGTGCTATTGATGACAACAGATACTGTTGATTTTTTTAAGTACATATTTTTATATGAAATTAATTGCGATTAATGTTAATGTAAAGATAAATTAATGTAGACACAACATAAAGACAGATCATTTTTATATTTTTTTAGTTCCATCTTTTCTATGACTGAAGTGTCACTGATACCAATACTACTACTGATGTCCCTTTATACAGTGGTGTGAAAAAGTTTTACCCCTTCCTGTTTTTCATTTTTTGCATATTTGTCACACTTGAATGATTCAGGTCATCAAACTAATTTTTACAGTGGGGCAAATAAGTATTTGACTATATACTGCCGATTTTTCAAGTTTTCCCACTTACAAAGAATGGAGAGATCTGTAATTTTCATAGTAGGTACACCTCAACTGTGAGACATTGTATGATTTTTAAATAATTAATTGTATTGCATGAAATAAGTATTTGATACAATTGAAAAATAGAACTTAATATTTGGTACAGAAAACTTAGATTACAATTACAGAGGTCAGACGTTTCATGTAGTTCTTGACCAGGTTTGCACACACTGCAGCAGGGATTTTGGCCCACTCCTCCATACAGGTCTTCTCCAGATCTTTCAGGTTTTGGGGCTGTCATTGGGCAACACAGAGTTTCAGCTCCCTCCATAGATTTTCTATTGGGTTCAGGTCTGGAGACTGGCTAGGCCACTCCAGGACATTGAAATACTTCTTACAGAGCCACTCCTTAGTTGCTCTTGCTGTGTGTTTGGGGTCATTGTCATGCTGGAAGGCCCAGTCACGACCCATATGCAATGCTCTTACTGAGGGAAGGAGGTTGTTGGCCAAAATCTCGCGATACATGGCCCCATCCATCCATCCTCCTCTCAATATGGTGCAGTCGTCCTGTCCCCTTTGCAGAAAAGCACCCCCAAAACATGATGTTTTCTCCCCCATGTTTCACGGTTGGGATGGTGTTCTTGGGATTGTACTCATCCTTCTTCCTCCAAATGCGGCGAGTGGAGTTTATACCAAAAAGCTCTATTTTGGTCTCATCTGACCACATGACCTTCTCCCATGCCTCCTCTGGATCATCCAGATGGTCTTTGGCAAACTTCAGACGGGCCTGGACATGTGCTGGCTAGAGCAGGGGGACCTTTCGCGTGCTGCAGGATTTTAATCCATAACGGTTTAGTGTGTTACATCTTCAGCAAGTGTTTTGAGAAGCTGATCAAAACTCACATCTGCTCCATTCTGCCTGCCTTAATTGACACTCTGCAGTTTGCATACAGGATCAACCGCTCCACCGATGATGCCATTGCTTTCACCCTACACACACTGCTCTCTCTCATCTGGACAGTAAGAACACCCATGTGAGAATGCCATTTTTGGACTACAGCTTCGCATTCAACACCATATTGCCTGCTAGACTTATTATAAAACTCCAGACTCTAGGCCTAAATTAATCTTTGTGCAGCTGGATCCTGGACTTCCTGCCAGGCAGACGTCAGGTGGTCAGAATGGGTAACATTACCACATCTCCGCTGATCCTCAATACTGGTGCTCCTCAGGGCTGCGTTCTCAGCCCACTCCTGTACTCCCTGTACACACACGACTTTAAAGCCACACCCAGCTCCAACGTCATAGTCAAATTCACAGATGACACGACGGTAGTAGGCCTGATCACTGACAACGATGAGACGGCCTACAGAGAAGAGAAGCATGCTCTGACACGCTAGAGAGCATACCGTACATCTCCTGTCCTACGAAAGGAAATCGACAACCAAGTACAGAAACTTCTTGATGCTGACTTAATTGAGCCTAGTCATAGCCCATGGGCCACCCCTGTGATACTTGTCCGTAAGAAGGATGGCTCTTACAGATTTTGTATCGATTATAGACGTTTGAAATCAATTACAATCAAAGATGCACACCCACTTCCACGTGTGGATGACAGTTTAGACGCCCTTTCTGGAGCCACTTTGTTTAGCACTCTAGATTTGTCCAGTGGCTACTGGCAAATTCAAATGGATGATGCTAGCAGGAAGAAAACTGCCTTTACTACAGGTGATTCCCTCTATCATTTTAAGGTCATGCCAATGGGTCTTATTAATGCCCCTCCAACATTTCAGCGATTGATGGAGCTTGTTCTCCGTGGCCTCCATTGGTCCAAGACTTTAGTATATCTTGATGACATAATAGTCTTCAGTAAGACCTTTAAAGACCACATTCAGGATCTGTCTGAAGTGTTTGGTAGATTACGGCAAGCTGGCCTCAAACTCCATCCTCAAAAGTGTCAGTTTTTTCCAACTACGCCTACAGAGGTTAGAGCTTTCATAGGCCTCTGTTCCTACTATCGACGTTTTATCAAAGACTTTGCTGAAAAGGCAGCCCCTTTACACAGCCTTACGAAGAAACATGCCAAATTCGCATGGAGTGAACAATGTGAGGACACTTTTCAGTATTTTCAGCATGCTCTAGCTTCCCCTCCTATTCTCACCTACCCTGATTTCAGCAAGCGTTTAAACTGTATACGGATGCATCTCACCATGCCATTGGCTCCGTTCTTGCACAACAACAACAGGGTGTTGAAAAGGTAGTAGCCTATGCCAGTCATGTGCTAAGTGCAACAGAACGCAACTGGTCCACCTTTGACAGAGAATGATGGGCTATTGTTTGGTCCGTTAGACATTTCTCACACTACTTGCAAGGGTGCCCCTTTGAGATCGTTACCGATCATCGCCCCTTGTTAGGTTTAAAGAAAATGCCTATCGATCGAGATCCAACAGGACGTAGGGCACGCTGGGCATTGGAGCTAGATGTGTACGATTGGGTCATAAAACACAGGAATGGCGCAAAGCACACAAATGCAGACTCGCTATCTAGACGCCCGACTCAAAGTGATAGCACTCCTCAGCCTACTTCTGATCCCTTCATATCATGCAAGTCGGAACCTCCTTTAGTCACAGCCCCTCTTACCGCTCATGCTGTCATAGACCTTTCTCAGACTTTGTCAGTCGATATTGCACAGTGTCAAAAAGATGATGTCACACTGAGGACAGTGAGTGAGTGGTTGAAAGACGGAAGGAGACCTCCAGCTTGGGCTCTAAAGAACGGTTCGGCAGAGCTCAAAGTATACTGGCGACAGTTTGATAGACTGCATTTGCAGGATGGGAAAATCTACCGTTTTGCCTGTAACAAACCAAAAGAGTCACCTACTCTTCATGTAGTCATTCCCAGCAAAGTTGTCCCCCAGGTGTTACAGTTTCTACATGGACATTTCACTGTTGGTCACCTTGGTCATAAAAAGACACTTGCAAGAGCTAGAGAGCATTTCTACTGGCCATACATGGCTAGAGACATAGAGAATTACTGTCAACAGTGTGTCCCATGTCAGTCAAGATCTATGCCAGTCCCACATTGTGTAGCTCCCCTGCAGACTAATCATGCCAGTCGTCCTTTTGAAAAGGTGGCAGCTGACATTACCGAGCTTCCTGTGTCACCATCAGGCCAAAAATACGTCCTCGTTCTCCAAGACTATTTCACGAAGTATGTGAATTTGTTTCCTATGAAAGACCAAAGAGCTGTAACGGTTGCACAATGTATTTTTGAACAGTATGTGACAGAGCAGGGTGTTCCTGAATGCCTTCATACAGATCAAGGCCGTCAGTTTGAGGCAGATTTAATCAAGGAGTTGTGTTCCAAGTTGGGTGTTACCAAAACCAGGACTTCTCCTTATCATCCTGAGGGAGATGGTTTAATCGAAAGATTCAATCGCACACTGAAAGATCAGTTGAGTAAATGTCTTTACCAGCAAACAGAGCCATGGGATACCATGTTAAGGGCAATCCAGTTGTCTTATAATACTAGTGTGCACAGCAGCACTGGATACACCCCTTTCTTCCTCGTTCATGGACGTGAAGCCAGGTTGCCACTTCATTTACTCTTCCCTTGTCCTACTGAACCTTCCGGTGCCTCTGCAGGCACCCCAGCAGAGTATGCTACATCCGTCTACAGGAAATTGCAGCATGCGTTCAAGTTCTGTCAGGAGAATCAGGAACATGCTCATGAGCAGCAAAAAAGCTCAATATGACAAAAAGGCCAAATATACCTCATACAATGTGGGAGACTTGGTTTGGTTGAATGATCCTGCTCATTCCCGGTGTAAACTGGCCCCACGTTGGAAAGGACCCTACACTATAAAACAAAATGTTCAGCCTGCTGACGGTTATTCTGTACTCTATGCTATTCAGCCAAAAGGTTTTCCTGAAAAGACACCGCAAGTGGTACATCATAACCGTCTTAAACCTTACCTGTCTTCCACCTATCAGCTTGGACAAACCGTTTCGGATGCATCATCTCCCATTGTACAGCCTGTTGGAAGGGAAGTACCCACTAGTACTTCTAATTCCTCTACACTTGCTGTCCGAGAGAACTTGCCTTCTGTTGTCTTTACTGGTGAGGTTCCCAGTCAGAGTCCAGCTAGCTCTTTGATTTTGGGACAGTCCCCCCTGAACTTAACTCAAAACACTGGACAGTTTACTGTCACACAGCCTGATGACATGGACAATGTATCCTCAAAAGTGAACCATCCTACTATGGCTCCGCATGGTGTGCTGGACCCTAGACCGTTAGGTCGCAGGCCTGTCAAATTGCCTGCAAGATTTTAAGATTATGTTGTGAAGTAAAAAAAAAAAAAAAAAAAAAACACCTTTCAGTTATTTGTTTTATAACCTTTGCTGCAGTATGCATAAACACCCCGTAAAGTTTATTAAAAATGTTGGTTTTATTGTACCAATAATCTGCACATTGTTTTGTCTGGTTTTAGGACATTGTTATTTTCTGTATATTGAAAACGTGGACGTTTCTTTTCCCACAGGGTAACTAATGTGAAGTCGTTTGTTTAATATTCATTGTATTCTTTTTCTGGATGTTTTGCCAAGGACTTTTATTTTGGTGTTGCGTCCACCGAGAAGGAGGGGTGAGATATGTGAAAGGAAGTGCGGGAGGAGGAGAGAGAGTAGAGTGTGGCCGGCACGGAGACTAGTCGCTCTTCTCCCCGGTTCTAGGGCTTTGCTCAAGTTATATAGCCTTCGATATATTCAAGTCCACCGTCTTTATTCACATCAACCCACGGGCAGCTAAAACTCCACGCCTTACAATATGTTAAAATTAAAATGAAAACAGGCAATGTTTGATATAATATTTAGTTTCATTGTAGTGTATGTACTTGAACTACATTTATGCGGCTATAAATATGTTTAAATGAAAACGAAAAGAGGCAGTGGTGTTTGATATATTTCGTCTGTACATACAGTGAGGAAGATTGCAGTAGCCGAGGCGAACTGACTGATGTTATCAAGTACGCTGCTATTTGCAGAATTAGCGGACTTTCGTCGTTCTGTCCGCGGGAGCTCACACTCCGGAGTCTAACTCGTGAAGTCCGAGCTTCCAAGGAAGCAAGTCCGAAATTTGCATACTTGGTATTGAGAAAAACGCGCAGACCTAACGCTAAGTCACCAAACTATTTGCCTAATCTTCTTGGTACTTAGACTGCGATGGAAACGCAGACAGCAACAGGTCTGGAAGAAAAAAACTCCTGGGACACAGTCCAGGTAATTTCGTTGTAAAAAGCACCTTATGTTTCACAGAACTAAACGTTGCCTAGGTTGCGTAGGCTATGTATATGTGGGGCGCATCTATCAAAATAGGGGCAAGACACTTTTGTGGTAGGGGCGTGTTTGTTTCGGTGATTTCAAATATCAACATTGGCTTCCAGAAATTGCTTACCTTGCCTTTAAGCTATTTAAGTATTAAACCGCTAGCACCGTCGGTAGCACCCCATTATTATCATTAGTTATAATACTGTGCTAAATGACATAATTATCGATTGAAAATTTACATTACATTATTAAATTTAGCAGGCAGATATTCACATGTATTTATTGTATAGAAAGGGAGGGAGCTAGAGCAAACAGCAACACAAAAATATCAGTCAGCCCAAAAATACAATAGTGTGTTCAGTATTAGGATTTTCAATGTAATAATTTTGGCATTAAGGCACTTTAAGATTTTTTTTTAAATGTATTTGTATGTTATAGGTTTGTTAAATCTTGTGTATTTAAGTCATTTAAGAGAAATAACAACATTTTATGCAAACAAATTGCAATGAGGTGGTTGTTTTGCAACAAGGTGAACACAGTTCTGTTAATAACAGATACCTGCTGGTAAAGAAGTAACAGATACAAGAAAAAAGGGAGTGACATAGATATTGGAGAAAATGAAAATGGAAGTGAATGTGCATTTCAAAAGATAACCTTTAATTATTTTCCATGGCCCCGACTAATGACTTAGACCTTTTTATGTGATGGTCATACAAATAGGCTAATAGGGTTGTCCATGTTTCAGAATTTGTTGTGGGTGTATGGGATGGCCTGGATGAGTGTGAGATTTACCGGCCTGAAATTTTGTCCCAGTCCACCCCTGACAACGCAAAATAGTTATCATATTGCTGTCAACTGCATGATTTGTAATTTTTGATTGGCGGGCTACATACAGTATAACAGCCTATGTTTCAATAGACAAGCTGTGGGTCATTTGAAATTCATCCACTGTCCGTATTTGCCCCGTGGCCGGACTTTGGACACCTCTGTCATAGATGCTAATTAAAGTGAAAATAGTTATATGTACAGTTTACTCCAACTAACAATATCAGCATTTTAGATATGTGCTATTTACACTAAGTGAAAATAGCCATTCTATTTATGTTTTGTAAAAGTATCAGATCTTTGCAATAAGTGTAAATATTAGCTAATTAGATGCTATATATGCTTGTAAACAGTGGTGTAGTCTAGCTTTTTGTAGTGAGTATACTGTGCTTTTTTCCCCTCCCAGCCTCATACGCACCCATCCCAGAGCGACACCCCATGGCACCACCACACTCACTAATGCATAAAGTATGCATCTACATGTAATTGAGAGCATTATTAAAGACTGCTTATGTGTTATCAACATTCCAATTTATTATAAACAACAAAAGACAGTCAGCTGATAAAACCTGTGCTCCAGGTACCATATTCATATAGTATCATCATTCTTAAAGGTATAGTTCACCCAAAATGAAATTTTTATAATTTCCTCACCCTCAAGTTGTTCTAAAACTGTATGAGTTTCTTTCTTCTGTTTAACACAAAAGAAGATATTTTGAAAATGTTGGTAATCAGACAGTTGGCAGCACCCATTGACTTTCATAGTCTATATTTTTTCCTACTGTGGAAGTGGCTGTATTGGTGTAAATGTTTTAAATTAGACATGTGCCAGTATCTGTAATACAATACATCACGATAATGAACATGCACTATATTATTATCGTGGGCACTTCAAAATATCGTGAATAATTATTTATTGCGAATTCTTTTTATTTTTAGAATGCATTTTAAGAATACATTTTCCCCATTAACCATTTAAAATGCACAGCACCACTGTATTCTAAGTCATTTAATTACTTGCAATGGCAACATAAGTGTTGACCAACACCAAAAAAGTTATACTTGAATGTGTGAGGTTATTGATGTACAAAACATTAAAAAGTCTCTGTTTCATTGTAGGGCTGTGCTCATGTTTGTGCTTCAAGCTTACAAGCTGATATAGTCACATTACATCTCTGCAGATGAAAATGCGGCCGAGATGTCCGTACAGTGTGTATGGCTAAAATAGTACTGTTAGGATATGGGTGATTAAGCAAGCACAGTCCCAGGAGGTTTCATCATGCCGTATAAAAGCATAAAGGTAGGGTAGGCAGTTTTGTAGTGATGCACCGAAATGAAAATTCTACCGAAAATTTAGAATGCAATTGGAAAAACCGAAACTGAAGCCGAAAATGGCCTCTTTTAAAACGTATACTAATATATATATATATATATATATATATATATATATATATCATAATATTAAATTATTGGGGTGCTAATTAATTGTGTTAATTAACAGATGTGTAATGTTTGATTGTGTTATGATGCATTAATTCGTTTAATAGCCTAAAATCGAGATCAGTTCAGACAGTTCTCGTTTATTGTCATCTTATTCTTAAGGTGTTTAGGCGAACCCTGCACGAACACTCAGTCACATCATCATTCAGATCACTGCAAGGGGGGCAGGAGATCGCCGGTCCTGCGCTGACATGACAATCTTTGATAGGCAGACGCGTGATAACAGCTTGATCGTGAGTGAAACCTAAGCGCTTGCGCACGGTTGGGAGGGGTGGGTGACATTCATTTTCGGTTTACATTTTCGCCTGTTTTTTTAATTTCGGCCCGAAACCAATAATGCCATTTTCGGCCGAACATTTTCGTGTGTGCTGAGCAGCTGATATCTACCTAACTTACTGTCTATGAATGAAAGTTCTGTCACAAAACGATGTTGTTACGTATCCTCACGTTTTTTAAGTGGGTATACGGAAATCCTTTGACTTTCCTAGTGGGTATACGGCGTATACCTGCGTATCACGTAGACTACACCACTGCTTGTAAATAGTGGCAGATACTATTTGCACCTCAGTATTGTTGTACATTAACAGGATGTAATAATATCATTGATTTTATTTATTGAATTTATTAAATAGATGCTGCCTTATTGGGACATCAAAGCCCTCCCTATAGATTTCCTATCCCTATTTTAATACATTATTATTAAACACTCGTTAAGCAATTTATTTCCACTTTTCCGATGTGATATGTAATGAGAAAAGGAAGAAAAGTGAGTTTGGCAATAGACGTACTCAAACCCCGTCAATCGTATCATACGTTACTCCCCAGAGCATTACTCTCCTAACTATTATTCTTATTATTATTATCTTTCACTCAGTGATTAAAGATTAATGGAATGAAAAGTAAAAAAAAAGTTATTGCACAACTACCAATGAGTTGGCGAAATATGCACAAGATATGTAAATGGCCATTGAACAGGAGAAGAAAAAATAAGCAGTATGGCGTGCTTTTTCTTAGCGTCATTTTTCATGGTTATCCGTCGCTCTGTTGAGAATGTCTTGCATGTTAACTGTAAACATACTCTGATCTGACTGAACTTGTTTCCGGAAACATTTTTTGGACCAGGGTTAATCAACCGAGAGTTCAGGTTATATGTGAAGGTAAGTTAACCTTGTTTTCTGGAATACATCCCAGTTCTGTGTTGGTGTCAGCCTGTGAGTACCCTTCCTGTCCTGTCTCTACCATAGGGGCCATATTTGATATTACAGTCTGCCCTGACATGAGCAAGGAGGTAATTACTGAGCTCTCTGTTTTCCCTGTCACGTCCAGTGATGACATCGCTAAACTGTCTGCCTGTCCTTTTATGGCTGCAAAGGCCACTGTTAACCTCTCTGTGCTCTGTATTGCAGTCCAACCTGATCCACCTTGGTGGTCCTCAGCTCAGCTACTCACATTACAGACACATTTCTAACCGCCATGCATCTCGCTGTGATCAGTTCTGCACAGATTTTGCTAAATTCAAAGGAGCCTGATCTTGGAAGTCAGGTGCTCTCTCAAATGGAAGGACATATTCTCACTAGGATTTGTCCTTCGTTTACTATTCTTTCCGAGGCTTCAAGGCTAGAATGTTTCTTAACATTAAATGCTAGAATGAGAGGGTGTAGTAAGTGTACATGCTATGCATATGTTTCGGGCCCTATGAAAATATCACATAAATACTATTACATTTATAATTAGAAGAATACTTGAGAATATTTGAAATTGTTATATATACTGACTTTCTACAATACAATATACAAATTAAGCTCGGATGAGCTTTATTTGTCACATACACAATTATACAGAGTATAATGAGGAGTTAAATGTGTTCTCTGCATTTAACCCATCCAAGTGTACACACTTGGAGCAGTGGGCAGCCGACTGTGCAGCGCCCGGTGAGCAGTCGTGGACTTCCTGTCGGAGCCTGGATTCGAACCCACAACCTTGGGTTACCTCGGGTTTCAAGTCCAACGCTCTATCCATTAGGCCAACAACTGCCAGAACTCTATGCATTAGGCCAACGACTGCCAGATTCTATTAATCCAGTATAAGTAATGAAAACCATCTGTGGTCTCATATTGGTTAATATTACTTATACTACATGGCCGTTGAATACTTGAATCTGATTGGCTGACAAACATTCTGAGGTGTGCAATCCTTTTCAGGGAAACACATGGTGAACGTAGTTCCAGGCAGCTCTCTTGACTGCATTACAGTTCCGTATCACTTTGCCAAATGATTTCTGTTATCTCAAAGATCTTAACAGCAGAAAAATAACCAAAACCCACAATGACACTGGCCAAACAAATAAATACAGTAAACAAAAGGATAAAATCAACAGATCTTGTTCATGTTTTTGCCACAAAATTATGTTTTATTATGTACGGAAAGCACATAGCCTACTCTCTCTCTCCCGCTCTCGGTCTCTCCCTTACAGACACACATATAGTTTGCACACACCTTAACATAATCACTAATGTAATTAGCACTACTGACGATTTTATCATTAATAGTTTAAGAACTTAAAAACTACATGACTTCTCACAAGCGATGTAAGTTAGCAACAATGGCTCTGTTTTTCAAGAAAATTAACTAAGAGTCTCACTATAGACATTTCTGCCGATCACTGACTCACAGAGGTAACATTATCACCTCTGACCACTACTTCATAACATGTAACCTAAATCTTGCTACCTCCGAGCCACCAACACCCACCAACACCTCTACCAGTTATCTTTAGGCGAACTCTTCGTTTCCTTTCACCCTCACATCTTACCTCGGTAGTGTCCTCCTCTCTTCCCTCACCTATCCATTTCTCATCTCTGCATGTGAACACTGCAACTGACACTTTGGGCTCCACTTTAAATTCTTGTCTAGATTATATATGTCCTCTCTCCTCCAGGCCAGCACGTGCTTCCCCTACTAACTCCTCTCTATCCGATGTTCTTAGTGAACATCGCTCCAAACTCAGGGCAGCAGAGAGATAATGACGCAAATCAAAACATCCGTCAGACCTGAGTATCTATCAGTCTTTGCTTTCATCTTTCTCTGCTGAAGTCCACACTGCCAAGGCTTCATACTTCCACAACAAGATGAACAGCACATCTGACACACGCAATTTCTTCAAAACATTCAACTCTCTCCTCTGTCCCCCTCCACCACCACCCACCACCTCATTAACAGACGATGACTTTGCCACTTTCTTCACAAACAAAACTAGCTCAATCAGTAGCCAGTTCTCAGCTCCACACATGCAGAAGCTCAAACCAACCACATCTATTGCTAAAACTCCCCTCTTTGCCTTCTGTCCCCTCACTGAGGCAGAAGTATCCAAACATCTCCTCTCCAGCCACCATACAACATGCCCTCTTGATCCAATCCCCTCATACCTTCTCCAAGCTATCTCTCCTTCACTCTTACCAGCACTCACACACATCATCAACACATCTCTCCTTAGAGGCACCTTCCCCAATGCATTCAAGCAGGCTCGGGTAACCCACTGCAAAAAAAAGGTCTCTCTCCTTCAATTCATTGCGAAAACGCTTGAAAGAGTTGTTTTCAACCAGTTATCCTTATTTTTGCCAAAGCATAATCTACTGGATGCTAACCAATCAGGATTCAGATGTGGACATTCAACTGAGACTGCGCTACTCTCAGTCACTGAAGCCCTGCGAATTTCCAAAGCTGATTCCAAATCATCAGTTCTCATTCTGCTAGATCTATCTGCTTTTTTGACACTGTTAACCATCAGATTCTTCTGACCACCCTCTCATCACTGGGCATCACAGGGATTCCACTTCGCTGGTTTGAATCCTATCTCAATGGCAGGTCTTTCAAGGTTGCCTGGGGAGGAGAGGTATCCACAGAACATCAATTGGTCACTGGGCTTCCTCAGGGATCGGTTCTTGGACCCCTTCTCTTCTCCACATACACTACATCACTGGGTCCCATCATACAAGCACATGGTTTCTCATACCATTGCTATGCTGATGACACACAGCTCTGTATCTTTCATTTCGACCAGATGATCCAACAGTAGCTGCACGGATCTCAGGCTGCCTGGCGGACATCTTGGCGTGGATGAAAGAACATCACCTACAGCTCAAACTGGCAAAGACTGAGCTTCTTGTCTTCCCTGCCACTCCAACTCTACAGCATGATTTCACCATCCAGCTAGGTTCTTCTACAATTACCCCATCAAGTTCAGTCAGAAATGTTGGTGTAATTTTTGATGACCAGCTTACTTTCAAAGACCACATTGCAAAAACTGCTCGATCTTGCCAGTTTGCATTGCACAACATCAGAAATATCAGGCCCTTCCTTACACAGCATGAAGTACAACTTCTTGTCCAGGCCCTTGTCATTTATAGACTGGACTACTGCAATGCTCTTCTAGCTGAACTTCCATCATGCACAATCAAACCTTTACAGATTAATCAGAATGCAGCAGCACGACCGGTCTATAGCGAACCTAAAATGGCCCATGTCACACCTCTTTTTATCTCCCTGCACTGGCTCCTGGTTGCAGCTCGTATCAAGTTCAAGACACTGATGCTTGCATATATATTTACATTTATGCATTTAGCAGTGTTACGTGTATGTGTGAAATTTATATTTTAAGTCCATAGGTGGCGTTGTTGGGGATTCCCATTCCGAGAGTCGCGTGACGTCATCAATGACTCCGGATAAATAGGCTGCGAGGCACAATGGAAGCTCTCTGTTGCTCCGCTCTCCCATTCTTCTCGCAATCGTCTCTCTCATTGCCTCGTTGGGGCTATTTTGTTATTTTTTTTGTTATGCTTAGGTTCACTTTGTGAATCTGTGTTTTGATATGTGTTATTCTTATTTTCTTATCGGCAGCGGGTAGAGTGTTTATTTATTAGCTCACGTTTTGCTTATTTAGTAAGAGCTGAGCGAGGGAAGCAGGTGTCCGGAAGACTCACCCGTTCTTATTTTTACTTCGGGAGACAGGTAAGAACTTTGTTCCGAGAACAGGTGTAGTTAGGGGTCTGTTTTCTTAGCTTTCCTACCCGTGAGTTGATTATGTATTAGATTGTTTATAAATATTCTTTGTGAATTGCTGTGCATTCCTTTTTGAATGTTTGAGTTGAAATCAGTACTTGAATTAAATAAGAGGCGTTTTGAAATTCACATCAGGTGTTGTGGTTCTTTAATATGTTCGGCCTGTGTCCTTTAATTGATTGTTTGAATTAACGAGCCTTAAAGTGGTTATGGGCCGTAACAAGCAGACACTTTTATCCAAAGCGACTTACAGTGCATTCAGGCTATACATTGTTTTGTCAGTATGTGTGCTCCTAGGAATTGAACCCACAACCTTTTGCGCTGCTAACGCAATGCTCTACCACTGAGCCACAGGAAAACATATAGAACAGTGACAGGCTCAGAACCATCCTACTTCCATTCACTTATAACAATCTACATCCCCTCAAGAATTCTGAGATCTGCAAGTGAGCGTTGCCTCGTGGTGCCATCACAGAGGGGTACAAAATCACTCTCCAGAACGTTTTCATTCACCGTTCCTGGCTGGTGGAATAAACTTCCCACCCCCATCCGGAATGATGAATCCCTGACAATTTTCAAGCGACAACTGAAAACTCATCTCTTCCGTCTTCACTTGACTTCATCTTAAAAAAACTTCACTCTCTTTCCTTAACTTTGCTCTCTTTCCCTTAACCTCTCACTGTCTGGCTAGAATTTGCTCTGAACAATGCCTAGAAATTAGTATTACAATCACTTCCTGTGTCTGTTTGCCTCTTGATAATGTATTGCTTATTGTATTCCTCAATTGTAAGTCGCTTTGGTTAGAAGCGTATGAATGTAAATGTAATCTCTCTTTCTCTATCTCATAACTTAGTTATTAACTGTATTAACTGCATTAGTCTGCTATCAACGGCTCAAGCCTCCGTTACGGTTGAAAATTATGTTTTGGAATTAGCAAGGGAGGTGTTGGATGATATGCAGAAGAAATAATCCTATTAACAATAGTGATTGAAGTAGAAAAACTGGAATGCCTTGAAATATATAATCTGATCGATGTCTTGAGGTGTGGAAACCATAGTATAAGCGGACAAATTGACTCCGAAGCCTTGAATTATTGTAAAAATAATGCACACCCAAGGTGTAATGGTCACTCCGCTTCGTGTTGTGACCGCATCACCACCTCGTGTGTGCATTATTTTTCCAATAATTAAACGGCCCGTCGTCAATTATTCCTTACATAAAGTTTAAAATAATACATTTACAGAAAAACAGAAGAAAACACCTCACCTCCAAAATCATTGTTTGTCTTTGCATATCATAATACAATTTAACAAGCTTAGTGTCAATTCATTTTCAGCTAATATATCTTTAATGAATAGGAATCTTTGCTGTGGATTGTGGGCGACTGAAGTGTGTGAAGGATACACTTGACGTATCTTTCAAAACAGCCAGAATGAAGGTGTCACAGTGCAGTGTAGGAGAAACACACAAATACAAAGAATATCATGTAAACAGTCTTTAATACATCCACATAAAGGTAGGCAGGATACACACACAGAGGTAACATTAAGACCAGACGACATGCACTGAACAGACTGCATCTTAAATAGGAGGGCTGATGAGGGACAGACAGGTGAAGAGGATGAACTAATAATGGCATAACGATAACAGGAACATAACCAAATATTGACACAATCAAACATGAGCGAAAACTAGATCACACAATGCACATGGGGAATGAAAACACAACAAACTGTCCTGGGGTGTGATAGAAGGACACTAACTGCGTACAAAGGATATTTCAAATCAAGAAGAGCTTAAAGGGGTCATCGGATGCTAAATTCATTTTTCAAGTTGTTTGAACATGAATGTCTGTTGGAAGAGTGTGTACACATCCATCCTATACTGGTAAAAATCCACCCAGTGTTTTTTTTTTATCCCTATTTTAAAATCCCCTTTCTCAAATCGGGCTGTTCTGAGAGCCCTGTCAGAATGATGTAGTCCTGCAGAGGCCGCACCCATGATAGTTGATTGACAAGGCCTTCTTACCTTAAACACGCCCTGAGTGAGCTGAGAGATGTCCGCTATTGAGTCGATTCCATTGCAGGGCAAGACAATATATTTCCGATTAAGCAATTTAGTTGCTCTGTTGTTGGATGTAATAATGAATATAGCAGTCGTCATTTACTCCAGACATCTGAGCCACTGAAGACGCAGAGGATTAACATTACTTTCAATTTGAAGTGAATTTGCCGATCCCCAATCTGCATAAATGCATCTATATCCAGCCACACTTGGAAATCCTTCATTCCAAAGGGCCCTTTGAAGGGGCTAGTTTTGATCACTTCGGTTTGGAACAACTCTTCAATATGGCGACCATGATTGTAAGAGGACACTCCCTGCATTCCATTTGGAAAGGGCTCATTCCTATGCCCTAATCCCTTCAAAGGGTTTACCCTCCAGAGTGAGAAATCTGAAGGGTGTAGAGGACCAAACTTCTTGAAGAGCACTTCTGCGTCATCATCCCATGCCCACAAGGAGGCGCCATCATCATGTAAAGAATCTGCACAAAGGATCACTGGAGCCTGAAGTGTCCATCTACTGTACCCTTCGAAATCCTTCATTCCGAATGATCCTTTGAAGTAACTTGTTTTGAGCGCTTCGGTTTGGAACGACCATTCAATATGGCAGCCATTTTGGTTTTCACTCCGAAGTGCCCTTCAGAGGGTGATATATCCCGTTTGGAACACACGGACTGTGTCTTTTGTGTGAGCACATGGATTGTTGTGTGTTTGTTAGTGCCATGTGCTCTCCTGTCTATTGTCTGACCCCGCCCATCTTGTTACCTCGTTGTTTCAGTGATTCCACCTGTGTCTCCCTCATTACCTGCCCTACTTAATCTCTCATTGTTTGCTGCCCTGTGCTGGTTCATTGTTTTTCGTATGTACGTGTGTTGTATGTACCATTGTTGCTAGAGATGGGCAAATGAAGCCTTGAGAAGCTTTTAAGGCCTTTTCCATGATTGTACCAAAATAGATTCAAAGCTTCAAAGCCTCAAAAACAGACCCTACCAGTGACATCTAGTGGTCAGCTGCAATCATAGCAGCCACGTTCAAATGATACACACATCGTGTTGATTCCAGTTTCAACACAAAAGCAATACTCAACAGCTGTGTATTCATTCTGAGAGTCATTGTCCACACATGAAAGTGTTACTATGTTACTATGAAGCATAGGAGGGAACACCAAGCATTTCACATTTCCTTATAATGGAGGAAGCCGTGCCAAAGATTCGAATCAGTCACCTCGCTTTAGGTGCTTCATTTTGACGTATGAAGCCTCAAACGTCACCAGTCACGTGTGACGTGCCTCTGGGCTCATTCTGCTTTAGCCAAATGTGGGGCGGGGGGTAATCATGTGAAACACCTGCAGATAACTTTAAAAAGGGTTTTGGACCTCTGTTAAGCCCACTCGGTTACCCTCTTTGGTTTTCGTTATGTTGGGCTGTTCTTTTGTGATTATTTGTTTGCTTTATGCATTAATTTAGTTTGGGATTTATGTTCTGCAGGCCTGTTGGTTATGTTGGATTGTGATTATTATATTGCGTTAACCTAGTCTTTATTTTACATTCCCTTAGTGTCGTTTTTACATTTACTTATTATAAGCTGTAAACTTTATTTTTGTAAATAAATAGTTGTTGATTCATTTTGCGTTCTCATTGCCTCCCTCATTTGTCATGGCTCTGAGCTGGCCGTGACAAATATGGGGGCTCGTCCAGCCATTGTATTGAACACCGGTTTCTCCTTTGTCATTATCTTTGACTCCGTAAGCGAGTGCTCCGCATGTGCTGTTTAGCTTGTTTTGGAGGCTTCGAGTAGCAATTGTTTGGGAAATAAAGTAGAAGTTTCATTTGAAAGTTGAGTTTGTAAGGTCTTGAGTTACCGCTGCGTGTCATTTGAAACGTTTAATGTGGTAAGTTACACAAATTGAATACTGATTTAATGTTTAGGATATATAATGTAGACATTTATCTGTGTTTTAGAATTTTGTACGTTTGGTAATTTTTTTTACGTAGCAGAAATATAAATCATGACCTCCAATATTGAAGTGTTTATTAGTAATCCGTCGGAATATCTTTTAAATGAATATATGAAAGATCAATTGTTAGCGCTTGCAAATCATTATGTTGTTAGTCTTTCTGTTGTGGATAAACGATTAAAAGAGATTTTGAAATCAATTTTGATATTTGCTTTGGTCGAACAAAATGTACTTCAAGCTGAGCAGATAGTGTCGACTGTTCAGTCTAGCAGAATATCTTTGTCTTATGAGCAGCAGAAATATTTAATTTTGATAGAAACAAAATCTAAGGAAAAAATCGAACAAGAAAAAATAGAAGCAATCTATGAAATTGAAAAGGCAAAATTATAGCTTGAGCGCTATAAATTGGACTTGATTAAGGCAGGGAAACTTTCTAAGGAAGATAGAAGATGGTCTGCTGAGGGTAATGATGATGATTGTCATGATTTTGATGTGGTCACAAATTTACGACTTGTACCCAAATTTGATGAAAATTATATTGATACCTTTTTCTCCTTGTTTGGGCGGATAGATGATGCTAGAAGGTGGCCAAATTCAGCGCGTACTTTATTATTGCAGTGTGTCTTTACGGGAAGAACTCAGGAAGTTTTTTCTTCTCTTGATACTCAGGATTCAGAAAACTATGTTTGCGTGAAATCAGCTGTTTTGAAAGTGAATTGGTACCGGAAGCATATAGACAGCGATTTAGAGGTTGGCAAAAATTTGAAAAACAAACACGTGGAATTTGTGAGAGAAATTCAAACTCATTTTATTCGCTGCTGTTCTGCTTCTGGTGTCAAGACTTTGAGTGATTTAAGGCAGCTGGTATTGTTGGAGCAGTTTAAAAATTCCATGCCACCTCGTATTGCTACTTATGTTGTTGAGTCTACAGTTCATACAGCTTATGATGCTGCAGGTCTTGCTGATGAATTTGCTTTAATGCACAGAAATCAGTTTGGACAAAAAAAATTCAAAGATAGTAGACGCGAACTGTATGGGTTTACATATGATAAGAGCAGAGAAAATTTTGATCTCTCCAGGACAAGATAATTTCGTTCTCCTAGGAAAAGTGATTTAGCAGATGTTTGCAATTACTGTCAGTCTACAGGTCATTGGACAAATGAATGTCCAATGCTTAAAGCTAAAGCTCAATATTCAGTAGAAAGCAAGACAATTAGAAATACTGCTTTAGGAGCGAAATTTGTCATATTGGTAACATCTGATCAGTCATCCCTTGAACCAGCTGTGGAAAATCACTGTGAAAATCAGAAATATAGCTTTTCACATTTTATTACAGAGGGTTATGTTTCACTAGTAGGCTCTAAAGAGAGTAACGAGTAAAAATCCTCAGAGATACGGATGCAATGGAATCGTTTATTTCTGAGAATGCCCTGCCTTTTTCTAGTGAATCGTATACTTGTAGTAATGTCTTAATTAGAGGAATAGGACTGAATGTAGTATCTGTTCCTCTATATAAAGTGTTGTTGGTTTCAGATTTGGTGCAGGGAGATGTAACACTTGGTGTACGACCCTGTTTACCAGTTGTAGGGGTTGACATTATTCTTGGAGGCAATTTAGCTGGAAATACAATTTGGTGAGTTGGTTTGCAAGCTTTGGTGGTGTCTCCTTCTTTATCTGCTTCAGATGGGTTTGATAAAAGTGCCAAGAGTTTTCCAGAAGTGTTTGATTCTTCGGTGGTGACTCAGGCTGGGAGTAAGTCTTTATCTGTGACTCAGTCAAACGTTAAGAAATAAGGTAGAACACTGACTGAAATACCATCAGTTCTGACTATCTCACGTAATGACCTGGTGAAAGAACAATGAGAAGAGACATCGCTTGTTGTCCTATTTGAGATAATTCTTTTTTCAAAGGTGCTGTCAGATACACTTCCGGGGTATTCTCTAGATGGAGAAGTGTTAGTCGGAAAGTGGGTGCCTCATTGTAAGGACATTGTTGGAGACCCAATTTTTCAAGTTGTGGTTCCAAAGACAATTTGTGATCTTGTTTTGAAATCAGCGCATGCTTCTTCAGGACATTTTGTTGTTAAAAAACATATCCATGACATTGATGTGTCTGAGGATTTGAAGGGCATTGATCCTCCAAAACATTTGTTTAATTACGTAAGTGACTTTCGAAGGAGATTGTATGAATTTTGGGAGCAGGCAAACGTGAAGTTGGGACATTCACAAGATAGAATGAAGCAGTTATTTGACCGTCAAGCAGAGGTTCAAGTTTTTCAGCCTGGTGATCAGGTTCTTGCTTTAGTGCCGGTCGTGGGTTCTCCTTTTCAGGCAAAATTTGTGGGCCCTTATATGGTGTTACGTCATGTTTCAGATTTGAATTATTTGACTCAAACTCCTGAGAAGAGGAAAAGGTCACATGTTTGTCATGTGAATCTTTTAAAACCCTATTTTGTAAATGATATTGTGGAAAACCCTAATTCTGTTTTAACTGTTGAGAATCCTAAAGGATCCCGAGTGTAGCCTGTGCTTTTGGCTTGCACAGGAGGAGAAACATATATAGAAGGAGCATAATTGCGTATTTGCTGGAAAATGGTTTGGCTGAGCCTTCTTTTTCAAGTTGGGCATCTCCATGTTTAATGGTAAAAAAAAGCTGATGGCTCTCATTGGTTTTGCACTGACTATAGGAAGGTAAACACATGAACTAAATCTGACTATTACCCCTTGCCTCGAATTGAGGATTGCATTGATCAAGTTGGGTCTGCCACCTATGTTAGCAAATTTGATTTGCTAAAAGGTTATTGGCAGGTGCCGTTAATATCTAGAGCTCAAGAGATCTCTGCATTTGTCATTCCGTCAGGCCTATTTTCCTATAAGGTTATGAGTTTTGGCTTGAGAAACGCCCGGCTATGTTCCAGCAGTTAATGAATAGAGTTATTGCAGGTTTTTGAAGGTTGTGCAGTTTACTTAGACGATGTGCTACTATTTACCCTCCTTAGTGTAATTTTTTAATTTACTTATTATGAGTTGTACATTTTAATTTGTAAATAAATACTTGTTGATTAATTTTGCGTTCTTGTTGCCTCCCTCATTTGTCACGGCTCTGAGCCGGCCGTGGCACACGTGATTACGGATATTTGATATAAGCCTCGACACAATCTTTATAACGAGTCTGCTTCAATAGAGTAAAACAGGCTTCGGAGCCTCATAGTCAAATGTCCCATATCTAATTGTTGCTCTCTGTCTTGCCGTGCTGTGCCCTATGCTGGCCTGCCTGCTGTACTGTGCCCTCTCCTGTCCTGGCCCGCCTGTCTAGTGTGTCCCTTTGGGGTAGTTTTGTTGTTTTATTTAATTTAATTTAATTTTATTTTATTATTAAGTAGCACATACTTCCTGCATCTTAAGTTCTCGCCTCATATATCCACCCAACCGTGACAGAATGAACCAGCCATTTGAGGACTCAGCAGAGAATGGGCTCACTCCAGCTTTCAGCCTTGACTATCTGCAGACCCCTCTACCAGCGCTTGTTCCAGGTAGCAGCATTGAGTTACCTTCGTCAACAAGGAACTGAGAGGTCCCTGAGGTACCATCTCCAGAACAGCCTCCCATAGAACAGCCCCCTCTCACTTCTGCTGCCACGAGGGCTGTCCCTGAATAGACCGGTATTCTTGTCTTGGCCATGGAGCCTGCCATAGAGCCGTCAGCTCTTGCTGTGGGCTCTGCCCTGACTCCTGGCCCCTGCCAGCTCCAACCGTGATCTCCTTCCCTTGCTGACTCCACCCAGGCTCCTTGCTTTGCCAGCTCCAACCAAGCTCCTTGTCCTCCCGTCCCTACCTAAGCTCTCTGTTTTGCTGGCCCCGCTTAAGCTTCCTGCCTTGTTGGCTCAGGAGTCTGCTTCAGAACTTGCTCCAGTCCTGGAGACCTCAGAGTCAACTCCAGATCATGCTCCAGTCCGGGAGCCCTCAGAGTCCACTCCAGATCCTACTGCAGAACCTTCCGAGGCGGCGGCATCCACATCAGTTCCTATCAAGTGGTGGTTCTCTTCTCCATCTGCTCTACTGTGGTGGTCTTTAACTCTGCTTTCTCCGCCCTGTTTGCTTTCTGGTCTACCGCTGGTTCCGGGCACTCTTTTGCCACACGGGCCTGGCCTGCCGTCCCTCCCCCTGGTCCACCAAAGTTCCATCTCCTTCCTGGATTGCTTTGACAGTTGGTGGTGTGTCTGAAATCTGCTCCTTAAGAAGGGGGTTATGTCACATTCTTCAGCTGGTGTGCACTAGATGGCCACCAGAGTGTGAGCACATGGCTTGTTGTGTGTTTGTTGGTGCCATGTGCTGTCCTGTCTATTGTCTGACCCTGCCCATCTTGCTACCTCATCGTTGTTTCAGTGGTTCCAACTGTGTCTCCCTCATTACCTGCCCTACTAATGCTGCCTTCACGTGCTATCTGAAATGTATCATTTCCCACTTATTAGGCTGTCGTATTCAAGTGCTTTAATGTCGGAAATAATCAAATGTAGCAAATCATTGGTTGACAATTACATAAACATTGACCGCACTATACATCTAGTTTGCTGAAAATTCTGGAATTTTGGTCAAATACATGCTTATTTCACTGCTTATAAAACATACAATATGCTTTTAATTAACATTAACATCTAGCCTACAAGTACACTACTTTAACGACAAGACAAAGAGATGTAGTTGTTTTGAGAACAGCATTGACAGCAGCAATAGTTGTCCCCTCTACCATGTTTAAAATTTAGGCAAGGCACGTTTATTTATATAGCACATTTCATACACAGTGGTAATTCAAAGTGCTTTACATAAAAGGAAGTGAAATAGACATTAAAATAATATTAAAAAAACTATACAAACTAAATTATTTAAAAATAGATTTTAAATTAATTTAAAACAGTTAAGAATAGAAAATGATTATACATAGTGCAATCAGTTTGGACATAACACAATGCTCATTCAACCAATGCACAGCTAAACAGATGCGTTTTGAGTCTGGATTTAAATGTGAGTAATGTTTTAGCACATATGATCTTTTCTGGAAGCTGATTCCAACTGCGGGCGGAAAAATAGCTAAAAGCGGACTCGCCTTGTTTTGTGTGAACCCTTAGTATTTCTAACTGACTCGATCCTACTGATCTGAGTGGTCTGTTAGGTTTATATTCAGTGAGCATATCTGCAATGTATTGTATTCAGGTCCTAGGCCATTGAGTGATTTATAAACGACATAAAAGTACTTTAAAATCAACCTTAAATGTAACTGGAAGCCAGTGTAAGGACCAGAGGACTGGTGTGATATGCTCAGGTTTTCTGGTTCTAGTCAGTATCCTGGCAGCAGCGTTCTGGATGAGCTGCAGCTGTCTAATGGTCTTCTTTGACATGACTACTAAAGCTAAGGTCTGTCTCCAGAATCACCCCAAGATTGTTGAGTTGATTTTTTGTTGTTTGACCCCTAGAGTCAAGGTATGCATTCACCTTGAGAACTTCCTCTTTGTTTCCAAATGCAATGACTTCAGTTTTTTCCTTGTTTAACTGAAGAAAGTTCTGGCACATCCAACTGTTAATTTCATCTATGTATTGACAGAGGGAGCCAATGGGTCTATAGTCATTTGGAGATAAGGCTAGGTAAATCTGGGTATCATCAACATAGCTGTGATAGGCAATTTGGTTCCTTCTCATTAGGGGAGCATATACAGGCTAAACAAGAGTGGTGCAAGAATTGAGCCTTGAGGGACTCCGCTTTTCATGGACGTCCACTGAGACTTATGCTCTCCTATACTCACATAATAAACTCTCCCTTCTAAGTATGACCTGAACCATTTGAGTTCTGCCCAATTTATGACCCGCCCAACTCGGTAACTCTGAAATCAAAAATATTTCAGAATTTCCCAGTAGTAAATACGACTTGAGAGGCTGTTCACGTCTAATTTCCGATTAGGAAACTCGTATTTACGATAATTACGATAGCATGTGAAAGCTGCATATGTCTCACAGTGTTTGCTGTCCTGTGCTGCATCGTTATTGTTTGTATGCATGTGTGTCGTATGTATTATTGTTGCTCTCAGTCTTGCTGTGCCGTACTGTGCCCTGTCCTGGTCTGCCTGCTGTGTTTTTCCTCTTGGAATATTTGATGTTGTTGTTTTGTTTTGTTTTATTATTAACATTAGAACCGCCACGGGTTAAATTTTTTCCATGGATGTTTTTCAAATGTACAGATTTTCAATACAACACTTAAGTCTCCCAGTCATTGACTTTTGCTTAAATTGTGTAATTTACAATCCCCTGTTGTTAAAAATTGTTTAGATAAAACCAGATCAAAACACAGGATATGTATACCTAGAAGCGCCAACAGGTCAAATTTACCCACCTATATAATCCCTGTATTTTCACACTCTCATTTTCTTGCGGCTTATGTTTTAACATTGTTCATTGCTAGGCAACGCATTTCACTCATTGAATTAGCAGTTTCATAAATAAAAACAAAATGAGTTACAGAAGGCAATTTATGGATGCTGAATAGGTATAAGAACCACTAAATACCATGAGCGATGGAGAGTCTGATGGTGAGGAGATAAGTGATGCCTGTGTCAGCTCATCTGACTGCTCATCTGACAGTGATGACATCATACTTATATGCTTTAGCCTAATGTTACTCATAATTGTTCAAAATGTGGAATAATTTTTTAATTTTTGTTTTGCCATTTATATTATTTACTGTTCACTTTTGTATTGCTATTTACTCTGCCTACTTCCTGAAGGAAATCATCTGATCTATGATGTAATGAAAAAAAATATAATGTTTGATTATCTGTAGTTTATTGGTGTTGTTCTCTTATTCAAATTATATAACTAAATTAATTAATAATCAATTAGGTGAAGCAGTTTGCTTGAATTTGTCATTGCATTAATTATTATTGTCATTATTGTCTATAGGCTATTTTAGTACTTTAAATAACATAATCTTAATATATTGATTAATGGTGTTGTATTATATTATTACACCACTCAAATGTGTATTTACTTCCTTGTAATTTTCGTTGTCAGTGCAGGCTTGTTTAGCTTCTATTGATTGTTATGAAAAGTGATCAGTGGCCTACCTAAGAAAAAGCCTTGAACATAAAACAACAGTACAAAAATATAATTGATGACTAGACATAATAATTTCATGACTCTATACACTTTTTTTTGTAAATATATTGGCATAATACAGTAAAATAATATGTTCTTAAGCCATTTAAAAACAGTTGTCATGTGCTTGTGTAAAATTTACCCACTGGCAGTTTTAGGTATACAGCTACCCCTGGCGGTTATAGTGTTAAAGAGCCCATAATTCCTGCATCTTGAGTCATCGCCTCATCTATCCACCCCAACTGTGACAACATGTCCCTTTACTATATCTTTTAAATATAAGAAAGCAACAGATATAATCATATTATTATTCACCAGCCAGAAGATACTTGAGAACATTGTGCAGCCTTTGCTTATCTGATTAATACAAATCACACAATTGTAAATGAAGACAATTATAAATTATGTTATTTTATCTTACAGTGGAATACAACAAGACATCTGATGGTTGGATCCAGTACAACGGTAGTCAGTATTTCCTTAATGATGACCTCCTACCTATGGAAGATGCTCGCTCATTCTGCAAGAAGAATCATGCAGATCTTGTTGTCATTTCTGGTCAAACAGAGAGGAAATTTTTATGGAAACAGGTATTTTTTAAAGATAAGCAGGCTGTTGATTATTTTTCTATTTGATATAGATGGTTGTTTAGACCAGTGTTTTTTCAAGCCTGTCCAGGAGACCCCCATCCCTGCATATTTTGTGTGTCTCCCTCATTTAACACACCTCATCAACAGTTCATTAATAGAGACAGCAAGGCCTGAGTTGGGTGTGTCTGATAAGAGTGTCATACAATGTGTGCAGAGCTTAGGCCTTAAAAACCTCTGATTTATATAACAGTTCTGGTCCTCAAATCTGATTGGAAAGACAGCTTTCAAGAATGATGAATCGGACTAGTATATGTACTGGGATATTTCAAAGTTGTATCACTCCACTTGTCTGCACATTCTAGACACTCCATAAGTCTAAATATTAGTGAGGTTAAGCAACTTCAGTAAAGTTTACATTGTTATGGCAGTGGCAAGTGATTGTGACTTGAGTGAGGCAGTAGACCATTTATTCCATTAATTCACTCAAAAATACTGATTCATTCAGGAACAAAACAAGATTCGTGCAAATGAGGCTCAACCACTCGAGTAACACTGATTAAGCTGTCGCTTCACTTCATAGAAATGAAAGCATTGAGCCAGCTCTTATGCCAGTCATAAGAAATCCATTTAAAGGTTGCCTGTTCACACAAAAGGGACATTTATGTGATCCTTTAACCATCCTCATATCATTCAAAATCTGTATGACTTTACAATTTAAGTAAATCATGACAGAAATCCGTAAGATATTTGCATCCATCATCAATCATCTCCCTAATTCATTCTCTTGGGGACTGATTAAAAAATGCTGCACAGCTGAATAAAAAGACTAGCTCAGAGGAAAAAAATCTCACATTTTGTTATAGAAGTTTTGTAACATCATTGCAGAATTATTTCAAACAGGCTACTGATACTTTTTTATAGATATCTAGGAAGTCAGAGAATCAATACTACATTGGGATGATGGTGGAATTGGACAAATCATTTAGGTGAGTACGAAAGACAGAATGCATAAACAGTTACGATATTAGTTATTATGCAACAGATACCTTTAGCAGCATTTGCAAGCCATGTTTTAATTTAAATACTTTTCTGCTGGTTTTATACTTGGATTTTTGCTGTCTGTAGCTGGGTGGATGGTTCACCCGTTGTATATACGTCATGGGATCAAAATGAACCAAATTTTGCCAACAATGATGAGAACTGTGTGACCATTTACAAGAGTATGGGTAAGTACTCCTCATCACAAATGTTCCTTTTGTAGCATGTAAGTGTCTTGTCAGTGCACACCACATCACTTTCATGCCTTAAAGCAGGGGTATCCAAACCTGCTAATGGCTAACTTTCTGCAGAGTTAGCTCCAACTTGCCTCAACACACCTGCTTGGAGTTTTTTAGTAAGCCTAAATATATTGATTAGCTGGTTTAGGTGTATCTACTTCGGGTTAGAGCTGCAGCTGATGCAGGATAGTGGCCCTGCAAGATGAAGGTTTGGACACCTTAGCTTTAAAGTCCCACTCTATTTTATTATCACACATTTTTTAAGAACTGAAAGTAATGTTTAAATGAATAACACTTGACAATAAAGTTAAAAATGGTTAACAAATGTGCATATTCATATTTAATTAAAGATACACCATGTCAGTATGAATTCTTCTGTACAAACATTAGTAACACATCATCTGATGTTTCCAAGCACCGAAGACTGAAGTAATAGCTGATGAAAATTCAGCTTTGCATCACATAAATAAATGTATTGTTTATATTGTACATTTGCTTTTTCTTAATAGAAAAGTCAAATGATTGCAGAAAATGTGCAGTGTTGCACACACATACAGCAGGCTAGTGCACTCCCCTTATGAAATGCTTCATAACACGGCACCAACTTTTCTCTGTTTAATCATATTCAATTAATGACTGGAAACTGAGGTTTGTAGGAATACAGACATAAAGTATATGTGATGAAGGCTGAAATAAAATAATGTAATTATTTAGATTAAATAATTAATTAATTAAATAAATAATTTAGATTAAGTAATTGTGTTCCTGTATCTCAGTGGTAGAGCATTGCGTTAGCAGCGCAAAGGTTGTGGGTTCGATTCCCAAGGAACACACATACTGACAAAAAAATGTATAGCCTGATTGCACTGTAAGTCGCTTTGGATAAAAGCGTCTGCTAAATGCGTAAATGTAAATGTAAATAATAATGAATTAGCTGTGATAATTGTTACTCAATGTGTAATTATAAAAACAGCTTATCCACTCTCTGGTAAGAGCATCACTAAACATGTTATACAATTCATTTAACATATAATTTGTATTGCAACTTTTAATGAAAAAAAATAAAATAAATAATAATTACCACCAAAACATGTATTGTATTTAAATTATAATAACTGTACTCACTCTTTTGCATTCAGCCAATATATTACATAGACAGGTAATTGCTATATCAAAATGGGCACAAATAATGAATTAACATTTCTACCTTAATATGCCTTTTAACAGTTGGTGGCAAACTTATGAAAACTGAAGCTGAAACTCAATGAAACTGGCATGAAAACAAATATCATTAGTTCTCACTCATCACATGTGCATGTTTGAGCTCCTTTTATCATATTTAAAGGGATAGTTCACCCAAAAATGAAAATTCTGTCATGAATTCTTCACCCTCATGCTGTTCCAAACCCGCAAGCCCTTTCTTCATCATCAGAATTAAGATATTTTTAATGAATTCTGAGAGCTTTCTAACCCTTCCATTGACAGCAAGGGTCCTACCATGATCAAGGTCCAGAAACATAGTAAGGACATTGGTAAAATAGTCCTATGACATCAGTGGTTCAACCGTAATTTCACGAAGCTACGAGAAAATTGTATGTGTGCATAGAAAACAAAAACAATGACTTTATTGAACAATTTGTCTGCTCCGCATCACACTGGCACCATTTTGGAGAGTATCACATACCTAAACAATGCATGCAACGTATGTACACGGACACGTTGTTTACATAAAGATCAAAGCGTAAACAACAAATCCGCATACAGTGCTGCTGATACAGAACAGCATACATTGTTTAGACACTTCAGGGTCCTGCACCGAGATAATCCATATTTAAACAAATTACACTGAATGTTGTGCTGAGTGACACAACATTTTTTTTTTTTTTTTTTTTGTCTATGAACACAAATCAATAGATTAAAATGTTGTGACTATGTCACAAAATGCTGTGAGACTGGGTTGTTAAGCAATAATCCCCTCAAAAACTGATGTTTGCATGAAAGAATAAATTGTTCTTGATTGTTCTGGTTTAATAAAATTAACTACAATTATTGATAACAATTTACAATAAGGTTACATTAGATAATGTTAGTTATGTATAACCCTATTGCAAGCAACTTGTTTCATTTGGAGGTATATTTGCCAAGATATCTGAAAATAAAGTTTTTATTGCAGCTTATTTGTTATATTACCTATGCATCAAATTACAAAAAAAAAGTTACTGCTGCTGTGAGGGTGTTTCTAATACAGCGGCTGTGGGAGTGGAAGTAAATTTGACATCAGTCTCTCTTCTGACTGCCATTATCAGTTTCTTTTTTCTTTCTTTCTCGCATTATCATTGTGAAAACACTATTTTGGAGATTTTCTTCTGCTGTTTGATCAATTAGGAATGCAAAATGTATTTGACATAGTCTCCAATTCACCATTATAAATGTGTTTAGCATTTATTTATCTTTTTATTTGTTTGTTTAAGGATTCTGGAACGATATTAACTGCGGTGTGGCATTGCCCTCTATCTGTGAAAGAAGTTCTGACTTAGTCAATGTCACCATGTCCTCCTCCACTGTGCAACCAGGAGGCTGTGCTCCCGAATGGACCATGTTTCAAGGCAAAGTAAGCGCTATTGTAATAATTAAATAAATAAACAGATAGATAGATCTTTGTTAGAAACGCTGCACATTCTAATTCAAAGCACTTGTATTTTTAAATAGTGTTACAAGCTTTTTAATAATAAGATGGCATGGCACAATGGTCGGGACCACTGCATTTTGCATGGAGGAAACCTGGTGTCCATTCTGAATCAGGAAGAGCAAGGTGAGCAATTCACTTGTGATATATTTGCATTCACATAAAAAAGATGGATGTTGTGAGAAAGCTGCTTAAGAGAAGAAAGTATCAGAAAAATTGCAAATTACAAATAATTGCAGGTAGAGAAATTTAAATGGAGAATAAATTGAAGAAATTTACTAATTTAAGATTATCATTATTTGCCCCTTGCACAAACTGGATAATTGCACATTATAGGGGTGTAACGGTACACAAACATGATGGTTCGGTACGTACAAACTTGACATGACAGTTTGGTATGGTTTCAGTACTGCAGGAATATTTTTTTTTTAACAATGGTTTACTAAACAAATTGCTCTTTATTTAAATAAATTCAGTTATATAATTACAATTTTCTTAGGGAAAAAAGTCTTCCTCGGCTTCTGCGTGAATCCTTTTAAATTCAAACTTAAATTAAATTGCTGTTTATTTTTTTAGCTATAATAACCAACATTCAAATAAAAAATGTCAAGCAAACACCTAAATTGTCTTTAAATTAACTTCTAAATGATACGATTTATATTGTTCTGTTATTGAAATATAATAATTTACAGAGTCATAAGTTGTTTCATAAAATATTTGTTTAAACATACATTAAATAATTTATATATCACTAGCAGGTAAAGTAAATATAATGACATATAGTATTATATAAAGTATAATATTTCGTAAAATGCTCTTCACTATAGACTTAATTTCTCTAGCAAATAACGAACCATGGACACTGATGACTCACCCAAGGTAAATTAAATGCTATGTGACATTTTGTTTACAAGCTGTTTTAATAATTTTTTTTCCGTGGTAGAAAAATTAATTGAGCGATTACTTGAGGGGTGAGATGTTCATTTATGTATATTTCACGTTAAAACTAGTAATAATGAGGAAGGGATGATTACTTACTCATTCTCCATGCTACCATTATAACTGAAGCATTAGTATATGGTAATATGTCGTGCCACATTAATTAGTATCAAAACAGCATTTATAGAGTTTATATCTCACAATTCTGAGAAAAAAGTCATTGTGAGAAAAAAGTCAGAATTGTGAGTTTATGTCGACTTTATATCTCGCAATTGCGAGTTTATATCACACAATTATGAGAAAAAAGTCAGAATTGTGAGACGAAAAGTTGCAATACATTTTTTTTATTTTTTAATCAGTGGCGGAAATGGGCTTCCATACTATTAAGACCTAATGCATGCATTAAATATAATGTTGCACATCAGACTTTCCCCCAACCATTAACTAAACGTTCATATAAGTAAACAGTATGCATGTGTGAATCTTGCCAAGCCATATTACTTTATAGGGAGATTGCGCGCTCTCGAAAGGCACGTTTTATGTGTATGCGCTTTGCTAATGTCAATCAACGATCCTAAACGATCCTTTTGTTTTCGTCAGCATGGGTTTAAAAATCCCATTTCACTGGTTTGGACTCATGTCATGGAGAATTCAATATAAATATTCACAAAGCTGGAATGCTGTTCTTTGTAACAATAGACGTGGGGGAGAGCAGGGCAACAAAGTAACACGGGGTTAGTTGTAACACACTTTAAAAAAATATTTCCACACATGCTAGCATAACCAAATGTACATTTTTTACTAGTTGCCATATCAACATTATATAGAGAAAAAAAGTGAGCCAAAATTCAAAAGTCTTTTGAAGATGTTGCTGAACATTTATTTTACCAGAGTAAAATTGTATTTATGGCTTAAGTACATTTTCAATCTCCAATCTGTTATTTATCAGTTTAGATATTTGTGTAATGCTTCAATAACTAGCAGAAGACACTAACCGGTTAAAAAGTTGTGCAGATTAGGTAAGTTGTACCACTGCGTTACAATCTGCTCTGCCGTGATATTCTATGACATTAGCGATGTAATTCACACTATTTGCTTTAATACATTTAAAGAGAAACGACGAGAAACAGGTGAATAAAGACTGAAAAGCATTGTTTAATGTTCAGAAATTATTTTTTTCAAGACATGGAAAGCATTTTAGCTCATTTATAAGGGCCGTCCCAGGCATGGTTGCAAAATGTACATTGTCAAACTCAAAAATCAGATTACTTTTAATTATAAAAAAAAAATGCCATTATTTTATTTTAAGTAAATAATTATTTGTTTTATTGACAAAATATTTAGTTTGTCATGTAAATATTTTTATAAGATCAAATAACATTTTAGGCTGTCATATGGTCATATTACAACGTGCCCCTCAGCTGTTACAATCAGGGGCGATTCTTGGATTTTTTTAATGGGGTGGCACAGGGGTGGGGGTGGGGGACAAGGTCCAGTCAAGGGGGGCTCATGGGAAAAGCCCCAACACAAGTGGAATGACATAAAAAGGGCACTGCAAAAGTGCCTGGACAATTCATCTCTTTTTATAAATAAAACCAACTGAACAGACAATACTTGTTCTCAACTTCTTTCATTGTCCAAACAGACAATGTCTGTTTGGACATTGTCAATTTCATTGTCTACTACAGTGTGTAGAAGGGGTTGAACAACTTCTGATTTTTTAAAGTCAAATTTTATTTGATGAAAGTCAAGTCGAAGTCGACTAGTCGCTGATGACGTCATTGATGAACAAATAAGTCTTGAGCTGTGACAAACACCTTGTGAAATATGATACAGCGCTGCCCACACGACTATTGCACCGATAACAGCTTATTTTTTATCAGTTCTTTAGTCTTTGGGTCGTTATATTTCTCAAAGATTCCTGCTCGTTCTAAATCAGATACAGATAAGTAGTACATTAAAGATTACATTCATATGAATGAATGCATTAGTGAGAGCAATTGCGTGTGTGAATTAATTTTACCTGGCAGCGTCTATCTACTAGTAGTGAAGCTGTGAGATTTAGTTATTTAGTTAATGTTCAATTTACAGCATCAGGTAATATAATCACACATGTCTTGTGGAGCGCATTCAGAGTATGAATTAGTTTGCAATTTTAACTGTTTTAAAACTGAGCGTAAATGTGGATTTATTATCCTATTATGCTCTCTATAGGACCAGCGACTAATCGACTTCAAGCTTAAAGCGTCATGGCAGAGCACTGAAGTCGACTGGTTGATTAGTCTGTGCAACTCCTAGTGTGTAGTGAACTTTTTTAAAAGAAAATGCTCTTGTTCAGTGTTGCCAACTGCTTTTAATTGAAAGTAGCTGAAACTGGTAGCTAAATGTCACTGGATGACATTATAATGGCTAATTCACTGATCTATATAAAGATGATTGTATATAATTGTGGGCAAGATGAGAACTTAGATAAGGTTTGTCTAAGAAGTTGCTGTATTTGTCCCTAAACTTTTTTTAAAAGTCTTAAAAGGGTCCGGAAAGTTGCTAAATCTAGCTACGAAGTAGCTAAATTGGCAACACTGCTCATGTTCTGTTGCTGCGGATAGATGGCTGATGATGTGGTCCTAACTGGCCCTCTCTGATTCAGGGCTGCTAATTTCCTGGCCTACTTACTCCTGCCTGGTGGATTGGCTCTGACCTGCACTGTACTGCATCTATCTGTCTTTGACATGGTTACTTCTAGAAGAAACCGTGAATGTATTGCTGCTGTGCCTTATTTTGTCCCCTTTTCATATTTTTTTTTACACAAAATTCTGTCAAAAAAACACTATCTTAATCATCAATATTACACAAATAATATATTTAATAGCCATATTATTATCTGATTAAATACAAAATAATTTAATGTGAAGATGTTCTTGGACATTGCAAACAAATACCTATATATATATATATATATATATATATATATATATATATAAGACTACATAAAACGTTGTTTATTCAATACAAAAAGGTGTTTACTATTCTACATCTTAAAAGTCCAAGCATCAGAATGCTAACATTAATAAAACCCCACATTTTAGCATTTACCACGTTACTGCAGACTAGTTGGGAAAGTGATTTTGCCTTTAATCTTTGAAACAACAGGAAGAAACGTAACGGCATTACGTGCATTACGGCTGAATAACATACATTTTCAGCTTTTCAACAGGCTTATAATTATAATTGAATACTTACAATGAACAGAGACATGGTCTGCAGGCTGCAAAATCACACTTCTCTTTTTTGAGCTGTGAAATTAACTCTAATCCAATGGCATTGTATTCGTGAACTGATTGGCAGCAAACCAGACAGTGAGTAGGTGTGTTTTACACATAGGTTCTACTTCAAGCTGCACTACGCTGCCGATTAATGTATGACCTCAGCGGTAATTTGGAAAAAGGTAATTAGCTAGTTCTAGAATCTGTGGAATAGGCTAAGCGATAGTTTGTCTAAGCTAATATTTCTAAAAACAAATTATTAAATCCTGTAAAGATTGACAGATTTTTTAATAGACCGCATTTCCCCACAGTGTTGGTCTATTTTAATTTTAGAAAGTGTGTTTATTTTATTTACGCCACACAAAAATTCTTTGTTAAGTGCATTTCATCTTGTGTGTGCTTTCATGGGCCTGATAAGCAAGGTGTATTTTGTGAAATTCTATATCAGTATTTCATCTTGTGTGCGTGTTATGAATGCTCTGTTGCACAATAACTGAAGCTGTGTTTTCATGGAAAAGTATACTTTTTCAGTTATACATTTTTTTATGAAGGTTTGCAAGTGGCTTCAAAAACAAGACACATTTTTAAATTAATAATTTTAATATAATACATTTAAATTAATACAATTCTACAAGCTGAACGTCACCCTGAAACATAACCGTTACTTATCGGACTACTGCTTTAATTTATAAATGTATTCAATAATTTCATTATAAACAGGAACATTTGGGATTTGGTTTACCGGTGAGCGTGAGCGGACCGTTTGCTTTGGCCATGAGCGACTGAGTGCAGCGTACGCCCACAAAGCGGAATATTGAGCTGAGCGTCACACCGCTCCACTTCGCTCACATGCTCTGGATGTGACATTGTAGCTGATGGCTGCCATATTTGGTTATAATTTTATCTCTGAAAGTATCGATCTTGGAAGTAAAGTAGTTCATAAAGTCATTACTGCTGTGCTGTTGGGAAATGTCAACACCTGTTGATGCTTTATTTTTCATTAAACATTAGACTTCCTTTGGCACGCCTAAGTCACTATTCAAAACTCTCACACTGTCACAAGCACTACACATCAGTACCCCCTGTATATCCTGGCCCTGTCGTAGAAACCCCTAAATGACCCTTCACAAATTAATTTCAGTACGTGACATTAACCCTCTGGATGTGTTCGGACTCCTGTCACACTTGTGGTGTTCCCGGTCAAAAATGACCGGACTCCAAACAACTGCTTATAAATCTGTCATTATGCTATATTATCACCAAATATTGGATTCAATCTTTTTGTCAACTTGTTTTCTTTCATTTAGGACTGGTTTTGTGTTTCTATTTGCATCTGATTAATCGTAAGCCTCATTTATCCGAAAGTAGGCACCTCATTTTTTGAGTGAAAAAAGCATTTTTTATGAATAATTTTCACAATATGAGATAAATTATGAAAATTTGCACTGTTTCTCACACTAGTGTACTTCAATGATTAATCAGGAAGTTTGCTTTTAAATGCTTTTATTTTGTACAAAATTGCAAAAAGTCACACTTGTGGTGTTCCCGGTCAAAAATGACCGGGCTCCGATCAATTGCTTATAAATCTGTCATTATGCTATTTTATCACCAAATATTGGATTCAATCTTTTTGTCAACTTATTTTCTTTCATTTAGGACTGGTTTTGTGTTTGTATTTGCATCTGATTAATCGTAGGCCTCATTTATCTGAGAGTAGGTACCTAGTTTTTTGAGTGAAAAAAGCATTTTTTATGAATAATATTCACAATATGAGTTAAAAAATTATGAAAATGTGCACTGTTTATCACACTAGTGTGCTTTAATGTTTAATCAGGAAGTTTTCTTTTTAATGGTTTAATTTTGTAAAAAATTGCACAAAGTCACACTTGTCAAAAATGGCCGGCCATTGAAAGTGAATGGGGAAGAATGAAAGTAAGAGAAACAACTAGTGTTCAGGAGCATGTTGTGCTTACAAACATAAAGGCCTTGGACCTGTGCGTGTGTGAATGCATGTATACTCACGCTATCACACACACACACGCTCAAACTGCCTTGTCTTTAGCCTATTTTCTTTCATCACATATTCTAGACAAAACATTATGGCAGTAGGTTTTGAGGCTTTCATGTTCTCACAGAGTAGACGAAAGTTTACAAATAAATGCTTTAGCACAGAGAGAGAGCATATAAATGCCTCACATCACCTTGCTTGTCATTCAGTCCGTGTCAGCGCAATGGCGAAGAAGCTGTCTTTACAAGAGGTTCTTGATCATATTACTGATCAAGAGAATAGCGAGGAAGAGACAACTGAAGATGAATCTTACAGTGAAGATGCATTGCAAGATATATTGGAAGAGGAAAACATCACTGAACAAGCTGAAAACCTTGCAACAACTGAAGAGGAGCAATCTTCTGATTTTGAGGGCCAAGCTGAAGTTGATGTAACATTCTGGTCGAAGGATGGAAATTTGTCCTGGTCATCATCTCCAACTGAGAAGAAAGGCAGATTATCCACAGAAAATGTCATAAAGATGACACCAGGGTTGACAAAATATGCCACATCCCGCATTGAAGACATAAAATCATGCTTCAACCTGTTTCTGGCAGAGCCTATTGAAAACATAGTCATATCCATGACTAATTTGGAGGGAAGACTGTGTTCCTGTGGCTCAGTGGTTAGAGCATTGCGTTAGCAGCGCAAAGGTTGTGGGTTCGATTCCCAGGGAACACACATACTGACAAAAAAATGTATAGCCTGAATAAAGGCTTAAGTGTACAATTTTGTACAATTAATGTAAGTCGCTTTGGATAAAAGCGTCTGCTAAATGCATAAATGTAAATGTACAAGGAAAACTGGAATGAGGTAGATCGAACAGACATAGAGGCAAACATAGGTCTCTTGATTCTGTGTGGGGGTCTACAAGTCCAGAAATGAAAACGTTGCCAGTTTATGGGATGCAGACACAGGTCGGGCAAACATTTGCAAGGCACATGCAAAATTTATTTGTGAATAAGTTCATTTGTTTTTCTGTCACAATGGTCAGATTTGTTGTTCCATGATATTGTCTCTGTTTGACAGTGTCAGTGTGCAGGATATATATAACTGAAATATAACAGTTTTGGTTTGTTGTTCCATGAAATGTTATAATGTAAAAAAATCGTAATGTGTTCTTTCTTGTTTGTCACGATGGTCAGATTTAACAGGGAACGGCATAAGTCTTACTTTGTGCCCCTTTTCAGAAAATAAAAGCATTTCAAAATAAAGGTTCTGCTTTTTGTGATCTTCCCCATTCACTTTCAATGGCCAGCCATTTTTGACAAGTGTGACTTTGTGCAATTTTGTACAAAATAAAAGCATTTAAAAGCAAACTTCCTGATTAATCATTGAAGTACACTAGTGTGAGAAACAGTGCAAATTCTCATAATTTTTTATCTCATATTGTGAAAATTATTCATAAAAAATGCTTTTTTCACTCAAAAAATGAGGTGCCTACTTTCGGATAAATGAGGCTTACGATTAATCAGATGCAAATAGAAACACAAAACCAGTCCTAAATGAAAGAAAACAAGTTGACAAAAAGATTAAATCCAAAATTTGGTGATAAAATAGCATAATGACAGATTTATAAGCAATTGATCGGAGCCGGTCATTTTGACCGGGAACACCACAAGTGTGACTTTTGCAATTTTGTACAAAATAAAAGCATTTAAAAGCAAACTTCCTGATTAATCATTGAAGTACACTAGTGTGAGAAACAGTGCAAATTTTCATAATTTTTTATCTCATATTGTGAAAATTATTCATAAAAAATGCTTTTTTCACTCAAAAAATGAGGTGCCTACTTTCGGATAAATGAGGCTTACGATTAATCAGATGCAAATAGAAACACAAAACCAGTCCTAAATGAAAGAAAACAAGTTGACAAAAAGATTAAATCCAAAATTTGGTGATAAAATAGCATAATGACAGATTTATAAGCAATTGATCGGAGCCCGGTCATTTTTGACCGGGAACACCACAAGTGTGACTTTTTGCAATTTTGTACAAAATAAAAGCATTTAAAAGCAAACTTCCTGATTAATCATTGAAGTACACTAGTGTGAGAAACAGTGCAAATTTTCATAATTTTTTATCTCATATTGTGAAAATTATTTATAAAAAAAGATTTTTTCACTCAAAAAATGAGGCACCTACTCTCAGATAAATGAGGCTTACGATTAATCAGATGCAAATAGAAACACAAAACCAGTCCTAAATGAAAGAAAACAAGTTGACAAAAAGATTGAATCCAATATTTGGTGATAATATAGCATAATGACAGATTTATAAGCAGTTGTTTGGAGTCCGGTCATTTTTGACCGGGAACACCACAAGTGTTACTAGGTGAAATAAAACCCACAAAAAATTACGAAAATGTTAAAAAAATTAATGAGAAGTACTTATACCCTATGTGAACAAAGTCAGTAAGTTTGAGTCCAATGCGATAACGTTAACTAGTATTTTCGGGAAAAAGAAAATCTTTTTCGGGTCAATTTGACCCGAACACAACCAGAGGGTTAAACATGCAAACAATTTACAATCAGACTCAGTTGGAACATACTGGCTAGGCAGACTGTTCTTTTTCAGTCTGTTTTGTTGTGACTGGAAAAACAGACTGTTCATTAGTGGCCTCATTTGGCAATGACAGACAAGGCTGATAAGTCAAAGACTGCCTCTTTGGCTAGAATGTCTCACGCTCTTGTCTCTTCATTTCAAGATCAAGCTCTTTCATTTTGAAGGCTAACAAGGTCAAGGTCAAGGTTTCTTTATTCGTCACATAATAAATTATACAGGGTATAATCAGAAGTGAAATGTAAATCAAATCAGGTCCGCTCAGTGGTCAGTGCAAAATAATAACAATTATATAAAAGTAACACAACACAAGAGCATATATATAGGTAAAAAATGAGAAATGAAGAGTAGAATGTGCAATAGAATAAAAAGTGCAAAACAAATAAGATGTGCAAAAACAGTATATTGGGACTTAATAAATAGTAATATGAACAAGAGGGATGTGCAAGAGGGATGTGCAAACGGGTTGTACCGGGTATGTACACATAGAAGCAATACGGATGATGAGAATATGAATGTTTTACAGTTAATAATGAGTCTTGTAAATGTTTATGAAACTGGGTTTGTGTTAAGGAGCCTGATGGCCTGAGGAAAGAAGCTCCTCCTCAGTCTCTCAGTTTTTGCCTTCATGCTCCTGAAGCGCTTGCCAGATGGCAGTAAACAGAAAAGATGGTTACCGGGGTGAGTTGAGTCTTTGAGGATTTTAGCAGCCCTGCTTTTGCAGCGTTTGAGGTAGATGTCCTGCAGAGAGGGGAGAGCAGACCCTGAGATGCGCTCAGCTAAGCGCACGACTCTCTGCATAGCTTTGCAGTCCTGGTTTGAGGAATTACCATACCACACTGAGATGCACTGAGTCAGTACACTTTCTATGGCCCCTGAATAGAAAGTTTTCAGGATAGCTGGTGAGACCCTGAATTTCCTCAGCTGTCGCAGATGGTACAGTCTTTGCCTGGCTTTCTTAACCTGAGTCTGAATGTGTGTAGTCCATGTCAGGTCCTCGGAGATGTTCACACCGAGGTACTTGAAGCTACTCATTCTCTCCACAGGGGTCCCACTGATCATAAGAGGGGTGTAGGGCCGCTGCTGTCTCTTCCTGAAGTCCATGATCAGCTCTTTAGTTTTGCTCACGTTCAGAGAGAGACAGTTGTCCTGGCAACTGTTGGACAGTTGACCTTGATGTGAGTCTCTCCATCTCATCCAAGTATGCGACCTCATCATTGTTGTTAATGAGGCCCAGAACCACAGTATCATCAGCAAATTTAATGATAGAAGTGGAGCTGTGAGAGGACACGCAGTCGTGGGTGTATAGAGAGTAGAGCAGGGGGCTCAGGACACAGCCCTGTGGGGCTCCTACGTTCAGGGTGATGGAGTTGGAGGTGAACTGGCCGACTTTCACCACTTGTGGTCTGGCAGTGAGGAAATCTTGAATCCAGTCACAAAGTGAAGAGGTTATGCCGAGGTCTGAGAGTTTAACAGCCAGCTTCGTGGGGACTATAGTGTTGAAAGCTGAGCTATAGTCAATGAATAGCAGCCTGACATAGTTGTCATTTTTGCTGTCAATGTGTGTGAGGGAAGAGAGCAGGACCTGAGAGATGGCATCATCAGTAGATCTATTTGGCCGATAGGCAAACTAAAGAGGGTCCAAAGTAAAAGGAATGGAGGAGCAAATGGGTTTCTTTAAAAGTCTCTCAAAAACCTTCATGACTGTTGATGTGAGGGCAACTGGACAATAGTCATTCTGGCAAGAGGGTTTACTGTTCTTAGGCACAGGGATTATGACAGATTTTTTAAAGGAGGTGGGAACAACAGAGGTAGCGAAGGACTAATGGTTTACATCCATTAAATATGGATATAAACAAACCAGCAAGCTGATCAGCACAGGACCTCAGAATGCGGCCAGTAATCCCATCAGGTCCTGCTGCTTTTCTGACGTTCACTCCCTTTAGTTCCCTCCGAACCTCATCCTCCGACACGGTGAATACATGATCGCTGCTCTGTCTACTGCTTTCTGACGCGCTGATCGGCAGAGTTGCGCCGCCATTGCATTCAAAGCGTAGAAGGTGTTAAGCTCTTCGGCCAGCAATGGATCTGCTCTCACCTCTGCGGAGGAGTTGTTTCCAGACACCAAACAGATGGTCTTCAGTCCCTGCCACATGCGTCAAGAGTCATTGAGCTGGAAATGTGACTCAATTCTCTCCCTGTACCGGCGTTTAGCGGCTCTAACTGCCCGTCGGAGAGTGTAGCACGATGCTTTGTACTCACTCATGTTTCCTGACAAAATACCAGCATTGTATGCGGCAGTTCGATGGTTAACCGCATCACGGATTGTTCTGTCCACCCACGGTTTCTGATTTGAGAATGTCCTTATTGTTACCGTTTCAGTGGCCTGTTCGGTTAGCGTGTTGACAAAGCTCAATGTTACCTCCGTGAATTCGCTGATGTCAGATGAACTCGCCCGGAGCATGTCCCAGTCGACGTCATCAAGAGCCGCCTGTAGCGTAGCTTCAGAGTGGGAGGACCAGCGCGTCACTTCCCTCTCCACCGGGGGGTCCTGGACGATCCGTTGTTTGTATTCCGGTGTGAGGAAAATGGCGGCATGGTCCGATTTCCCAAAAGCTGGCAGTGAGTGGGCTTTGTAGGCATTTTTGAGCGGAGTGTAGCAATGATCGAGTGTATTCAGTCCTCTGGTTGGACAGGATATATGCTGATGAAAGTTCGGCATGACCTTCTTGAGGTTGGATTTGTTAAAGTCCCCGGCGATGATGAAGGCAGCGTCAGGATGTTTGTTAATATATCCACTGAGCACATCGTGGAGTTTGGACAAAGCCAAGCTAGTATCTGCCTGTGGTGGAATGTAGACAGCAGTAACGACGATTGATGAAAATTCACGGGGCAGATAGAATTGGCGGCAGATAATGGAGAGATGTTCTAGATGAGGCGAGCAGGAACACGATAGAATGGAGATATATCTGGGGTCACACCATTTCTTGTTAATCATGAAACACACTCCACCACCTTTGTTTTTTCCAGCCTCGGCTGTTCTGTCCATCCGTAAAACAGAAAAGTTATCAGACAGCGTTACAGCAGTGTCCGGGACCGTCGGCGTGAGCCATGTTTCGGTCAAACAAAGGAGGTTACAGTCCCTAATGTCCCGTTGGAAACTTATCCTGGCTCTAAGATCGTCCATCTTATTCTCCAAGGATTGGACATTAGCGAGCAGAATACTCGGTAGAGGAGGACTGTGAGCCCTTTTCCTCAGTCTGTTACGAATTCCAGCGCGTCTCCCGCGATGTTTCCTTCGTCTCCTGGGATTATTCAGGTGGTCATTGTTCAACTCTGTGTTCCGAAGTATCTCCAATGGCCACGCTGGGTCCGTGGATAAAGTGTCCTGAATCAGGTTAGTGTAGCGCTGTCCAATGTCCAAAAATGTTCTTTTGTCGTACATAATCATTGCAGACATTACACGTATAAAAAGAGAAGTAAAAATAGGTTAAAAAAACCCACATAAAAGCACAATTCTGAGCGGAGCTAATTCACAGGCGACTGAACTCAGCAGCGCCACCGGAAGCAGTTTTTTGAGTAACACTGGGTCAATAGAAGATTCTACAGCAGGGACGATGGGAAGGCCACCATCCGACATAGCTCCACCTGCAACATCAGGCGAAACATCCTCCTCCCCTCCAGCAGAATATTCTGGAAGAATCCACATCTCTATGAGTGTATCATGCAATGTTTGTTTAATAACTCGTTTCGCCACATCGCTAGACACATCTATATTAAGAAAGTCAGCAATCAACAATATATCTACTTTCCTGCAATGCACAAAGGCTTCTTCGGTAGGAGAAAGAGTGAATGCCATTAAATAAAACTCCATCTTACCACAGTTCCCCCCCCCCCAAACTGCCAAACAGTCCAAAAAAACTAAACAAACGTGTGGACGAGCCCCCAATTTGTTACATCCTCCGTTCTAGTCTAGGGGAATTGTGGAGGTGTAACAAAGAGAAATTAAATTAATTTGTTTAATTTATTAAAGGTGGTCAAAAAACAATGAGAACACACTTCAATCCTCAGCCCTGGAGTGAAAACACAACAATTATTTAAAAGAAAGCTAACTGTCACTTATTAAGTATGGAACATAAGTTGTAACAGAAAACACGGTTTCAATTAGAATGAGTGTAGCCTAAAATAACAAACAAAACACAGCTAAATAAGGATTGGAGGAGCTAACTAACCTACACACAAAACGAAGATGAAAACCAAAAACATAAACTTCCGCCAGCCCCCTTTCTTAACAATAACCAGGAGAAAAGATGTTCAAAAATAAACAAGGCACTCACTCAAAGATGGTTACTTAATACACCCAGCCCACAGCCCCTTTTAGCTACCCACACAGGCTTAGTAAGCTAGTTTACACACAGTCAGCATATAGGAATATATCACATTAATTTTTAGTTACCCTCACACAGATTTAACTATTAGGCTGCCCTCTCACATGAGAAAATATATTCATAAACAGCACAGGCTATTAGCATGTTATTACATTTAATTACTTTTTGATTACTTTTCTATATGTCTAATGTTTTCAACTGTTAATAATTTCCAAACACGTAAAGCAGGCAGGGTTAAACTAACAGTAGTGTTTAACACTAATTACTGTCAGACTTTCCAAGAGCCTTCATCACTTGAATTAAGATGATAATATTTTAATTTTAAAGGAGACATTGGATTCAAAATATCTTAATTTGCATATAAATGTATATTTGCAGTGTGTGGACACAACTACCCTACAATGGTAAAAATGCACTCCTTTTTTAATCCCCCAAAAGCCTATACAGTCTCAATTATCAAGCCATTTTGATTTTGTAGTGAATAACCAGCGCTCTCTCCACCCTCAATACCACGACTGAGAGTTTCACTAAATAATTGTATCATTTAACTGGCTGTGCAAATAATTTTACTCCAGACTGCTTTCTGAATGAGAGACAATTAAAGGCAAGTTTCGTTAAAAAGCTAAAACTAAAGGATGGATCAGCAACCATTGTTCATGATCCAGCTGCATCTTCAGAAGAAGTAAGTCTCCCACTTTATATTTTTTTATGATTATCTGCAAATCTTCTTTGCTCTTCCACAGAAGAGAGGGGCGGGGTGTGCAGAGCTCATTAGCATGTAAAGAGATATGCACCGAAACGAGTCGCTGTGTTCTTTTACACACCCACCAATAATAATAATAATAATACATTTTATTTATAAAGCACTTTACATTTTAAGGAAAATCTCAAAGTGCTACAAAAGTGTCGTGATAAAATAAAACAGTTAAGCAATTTAAGAAACTCAATTAAAAACAACTACCAACTAACATTAACACAATTTAAGCACTAAAAGAAACATAAAAATTGAAAGACCCTTTTAAAAAAAAACATCAGTCATTTGTGAAGCCCTCAGATGTTCAAGAAGGGACATTGAAGGACTTTTTAAAAAGGTACGTTTTTAAACTCTTTTTAAAACCATCAGTCGTTTGTGGAGCCCTCAAATGTTCAGGGAGGGCATTCCACAGGCGAGGGGCGGCGGCACAAAAGGCTCTGTCCCCAATTGTGCAAGTCTTGGTCCTTGGAGGAAGGAGCCTGTGAGTGTTTGTGGAATGGAGAGAATGTGCTGCGATCTATGGAGTAAGGAGTTCTTTAAGGTAGGAGGGAGCATTTCCATGGATACACTGATGTGTGAGGAGAAAGACTTTATATTCGATCCGAGCAGAAATTGGAAGCCAATGTAGAGATTGAAGAATTGGAGTGATGTGTTTGTATTTACGCACCCTCATCAGAATCCTGGCAGCACTGTTCTGTATATACTGGAGCTTCTGGATGCTCTTGTCGGGAATCCCAATGAGAAGAGCATTACAGTAGTCCAGTCTGGAGGAGACAAAGGTGTGGACGAGTTTTTCTGCATCATGTTTGGTGAGTGAGGGGCGGAGTCTGGCTATATTCTTGAGGTGATGAAAAGATGTTTTGCAAAGATGTTTGATATGGGCCTCAAAGTTTAGAAGAGGGTCAAACCTGACGCCGAGATTTGTAACTACTGTTGATAGGGGAATGTGCTGCCCTGAAAATGTAATACAGTTTATGGTGGATGTTCTAGTCTGATGAGGGGAACCGATGAGAATAGCTTCTGTTTTTGAACTGTTCAACTGGAGAAAGTTTTGATTCATCCACTCCCTTATCTCCTCCAGACTGGCAGTGAGTGTGGTTAGAGTTGTTGAAGATGATGACGGATGAATATCAGTTTTCATATATAATTGTGTAACATTAGCGTAACAATGAAAATAAATTCCCAAGCGGCTGATGACTTTACCAAGGGGGAGCATGTAGAGAATAAATAAAATAGGTCCAAGAACTGACCCTTGTGGTACCCCACAATCAACAGCATGTGAACGGGACCTTGAGCTTCCCATCGCCACAGATTCAGATATGTCTGTGAGGTATGACTCAAACCAGCGCAGAACGGTGTTATTAAGTCCAATAGAATGGTGTAGCCGGTTGAGAAGTATACTGTGGTCAACGGTGTCAAACGCTGCAAAAAGGTCCAGAAGGACAAGGAGGGATGGTGAACCAGCATCAGCTGTCATCAGCAGGTCGTTTGTAACTCTCACTAAGGCTGTTTCCGTGCTATGAGCAGAACGGAAACCAGACTGAAACTTTTCAAAAATGTTGTTGCATTTGAGATGGTCCTGAAGGTGTCTGGCAACAACTTTCTCCAGAACCTATAATTAGCAAGGGTTTGAGGATCAAAGGTAGGTTTCTTAAATAGTGGTCTGATTATTGTCGTTTTTAAAGCAGATGGTACATGACCAGATTGAAGAGATTGGTTTATTATCATGGTGATAAGGGAACTGATGGCAGAAATATTTGCTTTCACCAAAGCTGTAGGAAAGGGGTCGAGGGCACAAGAGGAGGATCCCATCCCCCTAATAGTATCCTCAACCTCAAGTTGAGTGATTTCTGGAAAACAGCAGAGCAGTCTCGAAACACCAGACTGCAGATCAGCAGTTGGAACAGACGAGGAGGAGGGGACAGAGAAGGAGGAGCGAATTTTGGCAATTTTTGTTCTAAAAAATGTCATAAAATTATTACATTGTTCTTCCGTGGCTCCTGTGAGCGGAGCAACTTGAGGTTTAAGCAGATGATTTATGGTAGAGAACAACTTTTTAGAATTGCCAGAACTATTTTGAATAATATTTGAATAGTTCTGTGACCGTGCTTCTTTGATGGACTTTGAATAAGCTTTTTGGTGGTCCCGATAAGCCAGTTTATAAACAGTAAGTCCAGAGGCTTTGTACTGCCGCTCAAGGGCACGACCAGCAGCCTTCATTTTCCGCAGGTCACTTGTGAACCAAAGAGCTGAACGGGAAAACATAACTGTTCTGACTTTGATGGGTGCATGGAAATCCAAAATACTGCTCAATGTCTTATTGTAAAATTCCACAGATTCAGTGGCCGATGAGAAATCTGCAGAATTAAGATGTTGAAGGCTTACAGACAGGTCTTCTGTGTTTATTTTCTTCAGGTTTCTGAAACGTATTTCACGTTTGTGTTTGATATAGGAAGACAATAAAGGCAGCTCCATAGAGATGACCTTATGGTCAGATACATCCAGATCATACACAAATGGTGCACTTAGGGGAGCAGACTCAGTGATGACCAGATCAAGAGTGTTCCCCTTGATGTGTGTGGGAACATCAACATATTGTCTGAGGTTTAAGCAGTCCAGTAACTGCAAGAATTCTGTAGCAAAATGGCAAAAGGGATTATTAACATGAATGTTAAAACCTCCAAGTATTACTATATTGGAAGAGGTTGCACAAAAATTTGAAAGCAGATTGTACAACTCTGAAATGAAACATGAATTTGACTTGGGTGGCCGGTAAATTAGTAGTACTGTCAATGGGAGAGAAGGCTTACGATTAAAATTAAATGCCAGACATTCAAAGGTATACAGCTCAGGGAGGGCCAGAGGGGACAAATCCAACTGACTGCGGTAAATAACAGCCAAGCTACCAACACGGCCAGTGCTACAAGCTTTTTGAAGATAACAATAGCCAGAAGGACAGGTCTCATTTAAAAAAACATCTGGTTGATGCCAGGTTTCTGTGAGGCACATTATGTCCAAACCTTTGTCCTGAATATGATCATGTATAAAACATGATTTGTTTGTGAGGGATTGTGTATTAAACAATTCAATTTTAATATTGGACAAAGCAGTGAGTCTTTGTACTGGTCGAAGTAGGCTAAAATCCACTCCACGTTTTCTGTCTATTTCCATGTGTGGTGCTGTAGCAGTATCTCCAGTGCTATTAGTCCACCGAGTATCAGTGTTCTGATGACGTGGAAGAGATGCGACAGGGCGCACAGCTGCCCAGATGGAAGGCATGGTGTCACCAGACCGGGAGTGAACAAACTTTCGCCGAAAGCTTCTGTGGATGCAACGGGGCCGACGTAGGAGTCCAAGTTCTTTAATGACTGATATACATAATGGAGTGTTATAGTTATATTCCATCAGTCGAGTGGCTGAGTAGATCATTATGCCGGTCAAATGGGCTCCGCATCTGTTGTTAGCCGCAAGCCACAGAGGCAATATGCAGAGCAAGAGGAGAACTCGGCACCAAGAAATCATCCGTGATGCAGCTGGAGAAATCGAGACCAAAAGATGTGGATCGCGGTGAACACCACGGGGAGCTGTGAGCGCTGATGATGCAAGCAGAGCTAAGAGAAGCCGTGGCTGGTTAGCTACACAGCTAGCCGCAGACACTTGCTACCAACCGCTAACAGCCAGGTGAAGTCATCAGAGTCGGTAAGATCCATACGAACCAGTTATTATTCTGATGGATTTTGCTGATTACAGTCATTCAGATAGCTTTACAACTACCATAACAATTGAAACTCGAGTGGAAAAGCGGCGAACAGACATCGCCAGCGTCCTCTCTCACTCCTCAGAGTGCCACACCAAGACCATTTCAAGATTACGCTAAAGAATCATACCAACATGGGCATCCGATGTCCCCTTTGAAGCACAGCCACCTCAAAATCAGACTTACTTTAAAATCAAATTTTAGGCTCATGCTTATAACAGTAGCTTGGTGGAGTAGATTAATTTAGACCAAAATAATAATTTGTTTTAAGCCAGGATTCAGTCAGACAGAGTACATCAGAACTATTATCTGTGATCATTTCATTTACAATAACTGCTTTGGGTGTGATTGACCGTTTTTTTAGGAGCCCAAGCTTTAATCATTTTTTTGTTAATTTATTTTGCATTTTTCTGGGTTAATCACAATCAGATTTTGTTCTAGATCCTGCATTAAATGTATATTTTGACCTCACTATTCAGGGAACAGACACAATCTCTATAGATTGGACACTGCACGTACCTATATCATTTAATTGGGTAGAACAAAAGTCATCCTAGCAGTTATTTGAGAATTGGCTTACTAGTCAGATGGAGCGTAGCGTCCTGGAGATGTTGTCCGACAGGAGTTCCGCTCCGACTCTGCTGGGATGAAGGCCATTACCACGGAAAAGCCTAGGACACTCCCAGAAAAGATTCCAATTATTAACAAAGAGCAGTTTCTGATCTTTACACCATGACAACAACCATTCGTTTAAAGCAAACAGTCTACTGAACCTTTCGTATCCTCGTCGATACGTGGGAAGAGGTCCTTACACGATGATTGTCGCCGTGGGCGCTGTGCTGTGTACCGTCTCGATCAGGCTCCTGCAGTTCTGAAGTCCTGTGTTTATAATGAGAGGATTTACAAATGCACAATGCTCAGTACTGTACAAAATCCACTGGAAATGGATTCTCTTGGTGAGTGGAGTCTATGTCTGATTGACCAATTGCATTCATGACATCAAACAGATATGTCTGTGATTGTTACATTACTCAAGGAAAAACACGCTGGAAATAGAAAACTTTGACACTCTCCAGAGTGCAAACACAAATGTGCACTACCCGTTTGCCAAATCTGTTTCAACAATATGTTAGTATTGCAGCTTCAACTGAAGCTGCTTATCTCTATCACTTACGTAAAACCAGGCTGTATGTTAAGCCATCTTTTGAATCAAGTGTTTATTACTAGATCATTATTAAGATTAAAAAAAATGTTTCTTTATGCTCAGACTATGATTTCTGCTGTATAACACAATTTATAGTCTGAGCATAAATAATTTTTTTTTTTATCTTGATAATGATCTAGTAATAAACACCTTATTCAAAAGATGGCTTAACATACAAACACTGCCATCAACATCCTCAGGTACTGCTGCCGCTACAATGCTACATGCACAATGACCATAACATTTGGGCAAATGAGTGAGATTTTATATTTCCTGCTTCTAACTGCCTTTTTAGTATACATAGGTTTATCTCTTTTTTGGTAACTTATTTCAAAAAGTCAAACTTTCACGTTTTATAGATCCATTACATGTAAACTAAAACATTTCAAACTTTTTTTTTTGTCTTAAATTTGCAGCTCATGAAAGTCAAAAATCCAGTATCTCAAGATATTAAAATATTCACATTTGAGCTTTTTTAAATAACCATCCCTACAGTATAAATTATGTGTATCTCTAGTTCTTTGAAACCACAATAATTGGGAAGACTGCTGACTCTGCAATAGTCCAGACGACAATCATTGACACCCTCCACAAAGAGGGTAAGCCACAGGGAGTCATTACTGAAAGGTGTGGTGGTTCACAGAGTGATTTATCAAAGTATATTAAATGTAAAGTTGACTGGAAGCAAGAAATTGGCTAGGAAAAGGTGCACAAGCAACAGGGATAACCAACAGGGATAACCCAGAATACTGTCAAGCAAAGCCGATTTAAACACTTGGAGAGCTTCACAAGGAGCAGAATGAAGTTGGAGTCAGTACATCAAGAGTCACCACACAGCAGACCACACAGCATTCTTTAAAATGTCTTCTGGAAAAGGGCTACCAAGCCACTTCTGAAACAGAAACAACGTCAGAAGCAACTTACCTGGGCTAAAAAGAAAAAGAATTGGACTGTTGCTCAGTGGTCTAAAGTCCTCTTTTCAGACAAAAGTAAATTTTGCATTTCATTTGGAAATCAAGGTCTGGAGGAAGACTGGAGAGGCACAGAATCTAATGTGCTTGAAGTCCAGTGTGAAGTTTCCGAAGTCAGTGATGATTTGGGGTGCCGTGACGTCTGCTGGTGTTTGTCTATTGGGTTTGATCAAGTCCAAAGTCAATGGAGCATCTACCATGAGATTTTGGAGCACTTTATGCTTCCATCTGCTGACAAGCTTTATGGAGATGCTGATTTATTTTTACATCAGGAATTTAGTACCTGCACACAGTGCGAAAACCACTTCCAAGTGGTTTGCTGACCATGATTTTACAGTGCTAGATTGACCAGCCAACATGCCTGACCTGAACCCCATATGAAATCTATGGGATATTTTCAAGAGAAAGATGAGAAACAGTGGCTCTAACAATACAGACGAGCTAAAGGCTCAGTAGTGCCTCAGCAGTGCCTCAGGTTGATCGCATCCATGCCACACCTCACTAATGCTGTCATTTGTGCTATAAAGGAGCCCCAACCAAGTATTGACTGCATAGATTAACATACTTTAAAGAACTTGAACTTTTCTCTATTGCAAATCCTTTTTTTGATTGATCTTAGGAAATATTCTAATATTTTGAGATACTTGATTTTTGACTTTCATGAGCTGTAAGCTCTAATCATCAAAATTAAAGCAAAAAAACGTTTGAAATGTTTTTCTTTACATGCAATGAATCTAGAAAATGTGAAAGTTTCATTTTTTGAAATGTTAACACATTTTTTTGTACTTTTCACGATATTCTATTTTTTTTAGATGCACCTGTATATACAATACCTTGCGAAAGTATTCAGTGTTATGCAAACATGTCTGATAGGTTTGACATAAGATGCAAAATGAACGATACTGTATGAAGCATTGTTTGTTTACATCACGTTGCGCCTCGAGTAATGAAAATAAATGTTTGGAATATAATGATAAAAACTTTGTGATATAGATGAGGTGATATTGACATAGACATTGTACATGTTAAATATTAATCCAAATTATGGTGAAAACCAAAACATTTGTGTGTTAATATAACATTTGTGCGTTCAAAAGTAAAGAAATGCTTATTTTACTTTTTTACTATATTTTACTGCAAGATTGCAGCGCCCTTGCTCCAAAAGCTGTAACAAAACATTCCTTTTTCTTTAAAACGGTTACATTAATTGTGTTTGTTATATATTTTTTTATTAATGTGGTTATCAATTTACTAAATAATTTAAACTTGACTAAGTGCTTCACTTCCACTTTTGCAAGGTATTTTTATAGAAAAAGAATAGAGCAAGCTGGTGTTAGAACCCTTTTTTGACTTTCTTAATTGTATAACAAATAAAAAGAAAACAAATTGATAAAAAACAAAATTATTAGCAAAATTAGTGTTTTTTTTTTTTTTTGCTACAACCACACTTTACTTTTTGGGATGGTACTCTGCAGGTGATGAGCATCCCCTGGTTTCTATCAAACATGATGTTTGCAATTGAGATTCATAAGACCAGATAGTCTTGTTTCTCACAATCTGAGGGTCCTTTAGGTGCTTTTTTGCGAAATCCAAGTGTCTTTTCATGTGTCTTCACTGAGGAGAGGATTGAGTTTGGCCATTCAGCCATAACGCCCAGATCAGTGGAGTGTTGCAGTGATGTTTTTCCTTCTGTAGATTTCCCTCATCTGCATATGTTCATGGAGCTCAAATAGAGTGACCATCAGCTACTTGGTCACCAGTCCAGTCAATTTATTTTATTATTATTTTTATATATATATATATATATATATATATATATTAATTTGCAAATTTGTTAAAAACATGTATATATATATATATTTATTTATTTATATGCAACTTATTCCTGTGTTGGCAAAGCTGAATTTTCAGTGTGATTACACCAGTCTACATGATCCTTCAGAAATAATTATATTACAATATGTCGATTTGCTGCTTTGTTTATGAATTATATGAAATATTTTAGTATTATTATATTTAAGTTTATGAACATTTCTGAAAGTGAAAGTGACATAACGTGGTCAAGTATGGTAATAACCCATACTCAGAATTTGTATTCTAAATTTCACCACTTGGGTGCGCGTACACACAGCAGTGAGTATTGAACACTTACGCACACACACACACTGTGAACACACACCCTGAGCAGTGGGCAGCCATTTTGCTCTGGGCCTTTGGGTTTCAAGTCCGACTGTCTAACCATGAGACCTCAACTGCTTATTATTAGGGGTTCTTGCACGAAGTGCAGAATCCCTATTGTAATTGTTAGGATTTTTTTTATTATTATTATTATTATTATTATTATTCCACCCTAAAACTGAACGTGCAGCCCAAACCGTAAGGGCGAGAGAGCTGAAATTTGGTCAGCTTGTAGTAGTCGTGGCGGGAACGAGTAATCCAAAGGCTCGCCCCTGTCGGCTAATAGGGGGCGCTACAGAGCAAAGCACTAGATTTTCAGACATTTTTGGCCTTAGCTCGTAAACCGATAGTCGAAAACTCAAAAACTTTACATTTTTGGAATCCTTGGGTCAATCAAATGAGAATGGCTATCTCCGATTTCATTTCCGCCTAGTTATTATTATTATTATTATTATTATTATTATTATCCTCATCATCAATGTTATAAACAGTTGTGTACATTTTTTATTTATTCAAAAACAGCATTTATCTGAAATAAAAAGCTTTTGTAACATTATACATTTGTAAATTATATCTACTGTTAAAAATCGGTGCACTACATTAGTGTAACTAAAGATGTCTGAATAAACACAAAACTCATCCTCGTTGTCATTTGTGTTTATCTTTGTCACCTGTGTGTAAATCTCCATATTTTTCTGTTTTCAGCATTCCTTACTACTCTAATGCTTGGTTCAGATGATGATGCATGGATTGGATTTAATGATGTCAATTGGGAGATGAGATTTTTGTGGACTGATGGTAAAGGTGTCACCTACATAAACTGGGCCAAGGGTCACCCTTCAGTACACCCAGATGGGCCTTCCAGGATGTATGGCTACTTTGAATCAGAGGCAAGTATACACACCATATTGCTGACAAATGCTATTCAATGTATATAAAGATTAGCACAATCACCAGTTTCTCTTTTGAGATGAGATGTTTATGCTGAACTTATAAAATATTTACAGTTCACACCTCCATTAAAGTTTCCAAGTAAAAATATATAATGGATGGAAGTTTACTGTAAACTAAAACCCATTACATCATTCTCATTTTGTTAGATAACTGTGGTTGTTGAAACCACATATGTAAATTTTACTCCTCCTAAAATGTTAAAATAATAAATGTGTCAGAGAGTGTTATAGGCTATATGACATGTTATAATCAGATATGACAGTGCTAATGCAACACGCCTCACCGCGGAGTAGCTGAGTATTTCAAGCCGATTCGCAAACTGCTGCAAAAGAAACCGAAAGTAAGTCGCAGATGTTCAACTCACAATCATCATCATTAAAAGAAGTGAGACTAACTTATCTTTTCAGTGCTAATGCCACACTCTCTCCTGTTGTAGTCTTTGATCTTAAAATTAGCTGATAATGAATAAAATGCAGCCATTATCTGTTGCTTTCGTAAACTCTGTTAAATTTGCATAGGCTATTAGCGTGGTAATCAAAAATAAGATTTATATCTGCTTCATGAAGACACATTAATGCGGGCAAGTGTAAATCAGAATCAGAATGAGCTTTTATTGCCAGGTATGTTTACAAATACAAGGAATTTGTTTTCGTGACAGAAGCTTTCACAGTGCAACAGAATGACAGTGACAGAACAAAATACACAGATAATAAAAACAAGAATAAAAACATTTAACAAATAAATAAGGAATAAAATATACAAATTGACAATTGTATGTACAGGTATATAACATTAGACAGTTACATTTATTGTACAGGTACAGGTATAGTACAGGTATATTATGTGCAAATTAAAATGTAGACTAAGTATGTGTGTTAGATAAATAAATGTATAAGTGTATAAATAGTGTGTGTTCCACAATTATTGTCAAGTGTTGAGATGAGATGGATTGCCCGAGGGAAGAAACTGTTTCTGTGCCTGGCCGTTCTGGTGCTCAGAGATCTGTAGCGTCGACCTGACGGCAACAGTTCAAAGAGAGAGTGTGCTGGGTGTGAAAGATCCAGAGTGATTTTGCCAGCCCTTTTGCTCAATCTGGATAAGTACAGTTCTTGGAGAGAAGGGAGGGTTGTACCAATCAGTGTTAAGTTTGGCAGGCATTTTTTATTTAGTCTTAGTATTTATCTTGAGACGAAAATGCTTAATAGCCTTAACAAAGATGGGCACAAATACATCAAAATGTATTTAAAATAAAAATACAAAATATTCTGTGGAAAAATGTATTTAAATAAAAATACAAAATACTGTGTGGGAAAATGTATTTAAATACAAATACAGTATTTTGTATTTTGAAAATACACAAGTTACATTTGAAATTGGCCATCCAGTGAAGTAACACTATTAAGGCCTGTTTACACCAAGAGCAATAATTATAAAGGTAATTATATTAGTGTACTCTAAGTATACAATGCAGTTGTGTCATCTGTCATTAAATGCTCAAGCGCTTTAAAGCAGAAATGATTCCGATTGGCTGTCAATGTTTTCATCATTTGTTGTGCTGTTATGCTTATAGTTGTGGTGTGCTATCTTCTATTCACTTAGATTTAGGATGTACCCACATTAGGGGATCTGAACCGTGCTTGAGCATGATTGACCCCCAAAGTCCAGTTCATTTCACAAGTGTTGCTCTGTGTGCTCTTTACCGTGTCCAGTGCGGTTCATTTAACCATGCCCTGGCCCACTTGAAGAGGGTATGCAGTACACATGTAGTGTGATCTCTAACCGTGCCGGAGCATGGAACAGTTAAAGGTGGGGTATGTCATTTTTCAAAAACGCTATAGAAAACTGAGTCGGGGCCAAGTACCAAAACAAACTTGTAGCCAATCAGCAGTAAGGGGCATGTCTACTCATGATGTGGAGGAGAGAGCGTTCAGTGAACAGCCAAGCCGAGTGACAGAAAGAGATGGCGCATTAAAAACAAAAGCGGAAAATGTCTGAAAAATGATAAGGCAAGAAGTGGGACCCGTGTTATTATCGGATCGGCTTTCCAGCGCTGGAGAGAACTCAAGGAAAGGAAGGCCTGCGATCGGACGTTGAGGATGCTTTGTTTTTTCTCGATAGGTGAGTAACACTTTGTCTACACCGGAAGTGGCGTGCCGCAACAGCTAATTTCTGTCTACACTGGACGCGATAAAGCAACTGTTGAAAATCATTTGAAATGTGTGTCGTCAGCACGTCATAAATAGAACGCGGCAGCAGTTTTCTGTCTGGGATTTTTCGCCCCGACAGAATTTCTTTTATAGAATTTTTTTTTTAGACAGCATCACTGATTATAAAGACTTCTATAGTATTTTGTTGCGCAGCTCGTCTCCGGTGTAGACGCGGTGTAACATTGGTTTTGCTTTGTTTCACAGAACTAATTAATGCATGGGTTCCGTAGGCTACGTATGTGTGGGGCGGAGATATCAAAATAGGGATGAGACCCTATCCTTATAGCATGTTTGTTTTGGTGATTTCAAATATCAACATTGGCTTCAAGAAATCGCTTACCCCACCTTTAATGTACAATTTTTGTATGTGCTATTGTTATCATTAAGACAGCAAAAATCGTTATAACTACTTAGATATCACACTTTTCAATTAACTTAATTTGAGTACATTTAGATTTACAATGGGTCTGGTTCTCATCTTATTGATGAACAGGTATTGTAGTTTGCGTGTAAAGCTGCAAATTCCACCATTATCTTCAGCTGCCTCTGTAATAATACTCTGATATCTGTCTGTTAGCGAAAGGACAATCACTCCTGGGCTTTAGTACAAGGCAGCTGTGCCTAGTGTGAGTATGCCCTTAGAACAATTAAAACAATTTCTTTATTATTAGCATTATAGTTATCTTTGTCTTGGGGTAGACACACACACAGAAAGCTGCTTATTACTCATTTATCCATGTTTATTTATCGCTCTGATGTGTCAATAGCTCCTGCCCACTAGAATCTCCACAGATACAGTATCTCACAGAAGTGAGTATACCCCTCACCTTTTTGTAAATATTTTATTATATATTTTCATGTGACAACACTGTAGCAAAGTGTCATTTCTTTAATGTAAATTAGTGAGTGTACATCTTGTATAACAGTGTAAATTTGCTTACACTTTATATAATCGCCGACATTTATATTGTCATATCGCCATAGCAAGCAGTAATGATTAAAGTTTAATGAACACATTTGACTAGCTAGTTGATAAAACCAAAAATCTAAACAAAAACAAAAAACTTAAAGAGTGACTAGGGCTAATGCTATGTTCCCCTTGTTAGGATTTTTTTTGTTTTGTTTTTTTTACCTGCTGGGACAGGTATGCTTATTTTCCTACAAAAAAAAGATCACCTTATTTTAATGTTAAAGTCATGCACATAACCATTTCAAGCATTTTGTATGGTTTATACACGGCAAAACATGTATGTAATTAAATCCAGAATTATCAACAAGCTAACTATAAAGATAGTACTGTGAATGGTGATATTGTTGTCTACAAATGGGATGCTACATTTTATTCAAAATTAAATATCTTAAATATCTTTGATTTTTGACTTTAATATAATTTCCCCAGGAAAAGCATGCGAGTGGAATGTTTGAACTAGTTGATAGAGGAAACCAGCAGTCTAATAAAGAGGTTGATTGGCAAAAAGTATTTTATGTATTTTGAAAATACTAAGATGAAATGTATTTAAATACAAATACATTCGATTTTTTTCAAAGGTATTAAAATAAAAAATAGTATACTTCCCATCCCTGAGCCTTAGTCACATTTTAGTCGTTTGAGTCATAGTTTTAGTCTAGTTTTAGTCGACGAAATGCCATTGCATTTTAGTCAAATTTTAGTTATAATTTTAGTCAAACTGCAGTTACCCACATTTATTTTGGTAGATATTTCATATGTAATATTCAAACAAAAATAGTCATTAATTATTCTCTCTTTAGACCAAATTATTTAAGCTCATGATACATTTGAATCAAGGATTGAATTAGGAAAAACTGGATTAAATGTTAAAAAGAAATTAGTAGAGATACAAATGAATCTATTTTTTCAGACTCAGTAGGTTTACTTAACAAGTATACATTTATTTAAAATCATTTGTTGGTTAACATTGATGACACAGATAGGTATTTAATTAGGAATGCTGTCCCTTTAAGATGGAAGATATTGCATATAATACTGACACACATTCATTTTTCACCCACCTGTTTACACTCACTTATATAAACAACGTCTAGGTTACGTACGTAACCCCCATTCCCTGATGGAGGAAACGGAGACGTTATGTCGTGACGACATAGGGGGATTTACTTGGAAGCCACGATCATCTCTGACTAAAGAGAAAACGTCAATGAAATTGGCTAGTGGATTTTGCATACCTGAGCCACTCCCCGTGCATACGGGTATAAAAGGGTGACAGGTGCATCCACTCATTAGATTTTTGCTTCGGAGCCGAGTGGATGAGAAGAGTGCTGATCTCCACAAAGCCTTTCATCTTTGTTTTTACGCTGAGGAGCCAAGACGAGTCCCTGGCAAACCAGCGATGGTTCGAGATTGTGGCATGGGGACATAACGTCTCCGTTCCCTCCATCAGGGAATGTGGGTTACGTACGTAACCTAGACGTTCCCTATCTGTCGGTCACTACGAGTTATGTTGTGATGACATAGGGGTCCTATGGAAAGTGCCACAAGCTGAACCCCATCACAACCTTGTGGCATGCAGATGTTGACAAGCGAGTGCGTGACAGACAAATGCCATGCAAGAGGTTGCAACCTTCCTACCGCCCCAGCGCAAATTCGCTAACCTTGGTGCCCACCGGGACCACTGAGTACATTGCTGCTGGAGATAGCCAAGCTGCTGTTCCTTTCCCCACGGAAATCGGAAGGGATTTCGACCTTCAGTGAAAGACGGCTTCAGGTCTTTACTATTTGTTGTTACAGCTTGTCGTAACGGCAGGGAAGCGAGCCTTCCAGAGAAGGGCGCTACGGAGGCCACATCTTGCCCGAAGGGAGGTAACATGTGGAGACACTGATATGGACTGGCCCAGGCTTGGGACAGTACTACATATGACTGGACTCTGGGGCAGATCCTACCTAGGAGTAGGGAGGTGGGCTGCCAGCAGAACCTGACAGAAGCTCTGTCAAAGGGAAGACACGGATTTACCGTGAGGGAAAACTTACCGTGGAAGAATACACATATGGGATTACCCAAAGGGGAATCAGGCCATACGGACACCTAGCCCAGTACAGGGGCTGACCGGAGACCCGGGCGAGCTAACACCAGTACTGGGCCTGGCGTCAGACTGCTCCACCCATTCTGACTGCCAGGGGTGCTTGGAGGATTCTACCAGGGTTCACCATCCGGGGAACTGAACTGGGAGAGAAAAAGGCACTCGCATCCCCGGGTGAGGGGGAATGGCGCAGCAAGCGTGACACCGGCCAGTTCTTCCCGCCCATTACCTGTTACCCAACACATGGGAAGAAACTGGATCGACGCAGAGATTGTAGAATCTTGCGAAGGTGTTCGGTGTCGCCCAGCCCGCAGCTCTGTAGATGTCTGCCAAAGAGGCGCCATGCGCCAACGCATGGGCGGCAGCAACACTCCTAGGGGAGTGAACCCTCACCCCCAGGCGGCACGGCTCACCTTGCGACTGGTACGCCAAGGCGACGGTCTCCACTATCCGATATCCGGTGGCACTGCTGAGTTCAGCCGCCTGTGAATTAGCTCCGCTCAGAATTGTGCTTTTAGGTGTTTTTTTTTACATATTTTTTATTTTTTTACTTCTCTTTTTGATACATGTATCGTCTGCAATGATTATGTACGACAGAAGAACACTTTTGGACATTGGACAACGCTACACTAACCTGATTCAGAACACTTTATCCGCGGATCCAGAGTGGCCATTGGAGATACTCCTGAACAACGTGTTGAACAACGACCACCTGAACAACTGCAGGAGGCGAAGGAAACACCGCGGGAGACGCGCTGGAATACGCAACAGACTGAGGAAAAGGGCTCACAGCCCTCCTCTACCAAGTATTCTGCTCGCTAATGTCCAATCCTTGGAGAATAAGATGGACGATCTTAGAGCCAGGATAAGTTTCCAACGGGACATTAGTGACTGTAACATCTTTTGTTTGACCGAAACATGGCTCACGCCGACGGTCCAGGACACCACTGTAACGCCGTCTGATAACTTCTCTGTTTTACGGATGGACAGATCAGCCGAGGCCGGAAAAACCAAAGGTGGTGGAGTGTGTTTCTTTATTAACAAGAAATGGTGTGACTCCAGGAATATCTCCATTCTGTCGCGTTCCTGTTCGCCTCATCTGGAGCATCTCTCCATTATCTGCCGCCCATTCTATCTGCCCCGGGAGTTTACATCGATCATCGTTACTGCCGTCTACATTCCACCACAGGCAGATACTAGCTTGGCTTTGTCCAAACTCCACGACGAGCTCAGCGGATATAACAACAAACATCCTGACGCTGCCTTCATCATCACCGGGGACTTTAACAAAGCCAACCTCAAGAAAGTCTTGCCGAACTTTCATCAGCATATATCCTGTCAAACCAGAGGACTGAATACACTCGATCATTGCTACACTCCGCTCAAAAATGCCTACAAAGCCCACTCACTGCCGGCTTTTGGCAAATCAGATCATGTCGCCATTTTCCTCACACCGGAATACAAACAAAGGATCGTTCATGAACCGCCGGTGGAGAGGGAAGTGATGCGCTGGTCCTCCCACTCTGAAGCTATGCTACAGGCGTCTCTTGATGACGTCGACTGGGACATGTTCCGGGCGAGTTCATCTGACGTCAGCGAATTCACGGATGTAGCATTAAGCTTCGTAAACACGCTAACCGAGCAAGCCACTGAAACGGTAACAATAAGGATATTTACTAATCAGAAACCGTGGGTGGACAGATCAATCCGTGATGCGGTTAACCATCGCACTGCCGCATACAATGCCGGTCTGTTGTCAGGAAACATGAGCGAGTACAAGGCCTCGTGTTATGCTCTCCGACGTGCAATAAGAGCCGCTAAGCGCCGGTACAGAGAGAGAATTGAGTCACATTTCCAGCTCAATGACTCTCGACGCATGTGGCAGGGACTGAAGACCATATGTTCCTCTGGAAATAACTCCTCCGCAGAGGTGAGAGCAGATCCGTTGCTGGCCGAAGAACTAAACACCTTCTACGGCCGCTTTGAATGTAATGGTGGCGCAAATCTGCCGAACAGCCCGTCAGGAAGCAGCAGACAGAGCAGCGATCATGTTATCACCGTGTCAGAGGATGATGTTCGGAGGGAACTAAGGAGAGTGAACGTCAGCAAAGCAGCAGGACCTGATGGGATTACTGGCCGCATTCTGAGGTCCTGTGCTGATCAGCTTGCTGGTTTGTTTACTTACATATTTAATGAGTCCCTTGCTACCTCTGTTGTTCCCACCTCCTTTAAACAATCTGTCATAATCCCTGTGCCTAAGAACAGTAAACCCTCTTGCCTGAATGACTATCGTCCAGTTGCCCTTACATCGACAGTCATGAAGGTTTTTTCCTCAAACCAGGAATGCAAAGCTCTACAGAGAGTCGTGCGCTTAGCTGAGCGCATCTCAGGGTCTGCTCTCCCCTCTCTGCAGGACATCTACCTCAAACGCTGCAAAAGCAGAGCTGCTAAAATCCTCAAAGATTCAACTCACCCCTGTAACTATCTTTTCTGTTTACTGCCATCTGGCAAGCGCTTCAGGAGCATGATGGCAAAAACTGAAAGACTGAGGAGGAGCTTCTTCCCTCAGGCCATCAGGTTCCTAAACTCAAACTCAGTTTCATAAACATTTACAAGACTCATTGTTAACTGTAAATATTCTCATATTGTCAATATTGCTGCTTTATGTACAATACCCTGAACAACCCGTCTGCACATCCCTCTTATTCACATTACTATTTATTAAGTCCCAGTACACTGTTTTCTTTTTTTATCTTATTGTTTTTTGCACATCTTGTTTTTTGCACATCTTATTGTTTTTTGCACATCTTATTGTTTTGCACATCTTATTGTTTTGCACATCGTATTGTTTTGCACTTTTTTATTTCATTGCACATTTTACTCTTATTTCTCTTTTTTACCATATATATGCCCTTGTGTTGTGTTACTTTATATAATTTTTATTTGTATTATTTTGCACTGTCCACTGAGCGGACCTGATTCGATTACATTTCACTTCTAATTATACCCTGTATAATTTATTATGTGACAAATAAAGAAACCTTGAACCTATCCAGTGGGCCAACCTCTGTTTGGAGATAGCCTTCCCTTTCTGCTGCCCTCCCTGGCAGACAAAGAGCTGCTCAGAGCTTCTGACGCTCTGGGTGCAGTCCAACGTATATGCGCAATGCTCTTACGGGACACAGCAACGCTAAGGCTGGGTATGCCTCCTCAGAGGGCAGTGCTTGCAGGTTCACCACCTGATCGCGGAAGGGCGTGGTGGGAACCTTGGGCACGTATCCAGGCCGGGGTCTCAAGACAACGTGAGAGTAGACCGGCCCGAACACAAGGCACTCTTCTCTTACCGAAAACGGCAGGAGTTCCCCCACCCGTTTGATGGAAGTGAGCGCGGTCAGGAGCGCTGTCTTAAGAGACAGGAACTTCAGCTCAACTGAGTCCAGCAGCTCAAAGGGGCCCCTCTGAAGTCCAGCCAGGATGATAAAGAGGTCCCAAGAGGGCACTAGGGGAGGCCTGGAGGGATTCATCCTCCTGGCCCCCTTCAGGAACCTCACGATGAGATCATGCTTTCCCAGGGACCGGCCGTCCACTGCATCGTGGTGAGCCGCAATAGCGGCTACATACACTTTCAAGGTGGAGGGTGACAGCCTATGCTCCAACCTTTCTTGCAGGAAAGAAAGCACTACTCCAATCGTGCATCTTCGGGGGTCTTCTCGGGGAGAAGAACACCAGGTCGCGAAGAGTCTCCATTTCAGTGCGTAGGTTTGCCTTGTTGAAGGAGCTCTAGCCTGAATGATGGTCTCTACCACCGCCGGTGGAAGACCACTCAAGTCTGCCACGTCCCGTCCAGGAGCCACACATGGAGGTTCCATAGATCTGGATGCGGGTGCCACATGGTGCCGAGCCCCTGAGAGAGGAGGTCCTTTCTCAGAGGAATGTGCCAGGGAGGTGCTGTCGCGAGGGAAATGAGTTCGGGAAATCAGGTCCGGGAGGGCCAGTGGGGCGCAACCAGCAGGACCTGCTCCTCGTCCTCCCTGAGCTTGCACAGTGTCTGTGCGAGTAGGCTCACTGGGGGAAACACATACTTGCGTAAGGCCCGAGGCCAGCTGTGTGCCAGTGCGTCTGTGCCGAGGGGGCCCTCGGTCAGGGAGAAGTACAGCTGGCAGTGGGAGGACTCGGGGGAGGCAAACAGGTCTACCTGAGCTTCCCCGAATCGACTCCAGATCAGCCGGATCGTCTCGGGATGGAGTCGCCACTCTCTGGGGAATGTGAGCTGTCGTGAGAACGCGTGGGCCGCACGATTGAGCTGCCCCGGGATGTGAACAGCATGCAGTGACTTGAACTGCGTGTTACTCCAGAGGAGGAGATGGCGGGCGAGCTGTGACATGCAGTGTGATCGTATACCTCCCAGCCGGTTGATGTACGAGACCGCCGCAGTGTTGTCCGTGCGGACTAGCACGTGCTTACCCAACAGCAGTGGCCGGAACTGCCGCAAGGCTAAATGCACTACCCACAGCTCCAGGCAGTTGATGTGCCAAAGCAGTCGGGGTCCTGTCCAGAGCCCCGAGGCTGCCTGCCCGTTGTATGTAGCGCCCCAGCCCGTGCTGTTGTGACAACAGTATGCCGGGACACTTTTTCTAGGGCATGGTCTGTCCAGGGGCTGAGGGAGCGGCGACACTGCTGGGAGATACCTACTCGCAGTGTACCGCGGCGGTGTTCCTCCGTGAGGCGTGCCGTCATACTCACCAAGTCTAACTCCACACCGAGAAAAGAGATTCTCTGCACGGGGGAGAGCTTGCTCTTTTCCCAGTTGACCCGAAGCCCCAACTGGCTGAGGTGCCGGAGCACCAAGTCCCTGTGATCGCTCAACTGCTCTCTGGATTGGGCTAGAATAAGCCAGTCGTCGAGTTAGTTGAGGATCCTGACGCCCACTTCCCGTAACGGGGTAAGGGCGCCTTCTACAACCTTCGTGAACACACGGGGAGATAGGGAGAGCCCGAAGGGGAGGACCCTGTACTGCCATGCCCGACCTTCGAACGCAAACCGTAGAAACGGTCTGTGTCGCGGAAGGATCGAAACGTGAAAGTAAGCGTCCTTCAGGTCGATCGCTGCAAACCAATCCTGAGGCTGAATGCATTTGATCATGCACCTGTGCGTCAGCATCTTGAACGGGAGCTTGTGCAAAGCCCGGTTCAAGACTCGCAGATCCAGGATTGGCCGAAGGCCACCAGCTTTCTTGGGTACAATGAAGTAAGGACTGTAAAACCCCTGCCTCATCTCGGCTGGAGGGACTGGCTCGATTGCATCCTTTGCCAGGAGGACAGCAATCTCCTCGCGCAAAACAGGGGCATTCCGGACTGCCACCGACGTCTCGAGAACGCCGTTGAACTTGGGAGGTCGCCTGGCGAACTGAATCGCGTAGCCGAGTCGAATTGTGCGCGTGAGCCAGCAAGACAGGCTGGGCAGCTTGAGCCATGCTTCCAGACGCTGTGTAAGCGGCTCCAACGGCACAATCGACGTACCTGTGGTGGTGCAGCGAAAGGGAGTAGGGGTGGATGGCACAGAAGGCTGTGCGTTCTGAGGCATCCTCACCGAACTCCCTGGGTCCCAAACGGGACTGGCCAGAGGTGCGTGAGGAGGAATATTGTCCCCGAACCGTACTCTCTTGGCTACTGGCAAAATGGGTCGTGGGCGAGAGTGAGGAGGCAGGGCGTCGCACACTGTCGTCCCATGGACCTGAGAACCCGGAGGAAAAGGAAATTGCTCTTTCTTTGAGAAAGTGGGTACCGCTGGCCCTTGGACCAGCGGCGGAACAGAAACAAATGAAACAGAAGATTCTCCTCTTGGCCCTCCACCGGGGAAGGAGCGGCGCTGTTCTCGCCGTCTCCTGAGAAAGAGCAAACTCCAAAATATCCGGGTTTCCCGCGTCAGGGCCGCTTCGTCGACTTCCTGGACGACTTGGGGCCTGGCTGGGACGCGGAGGGCGCCGCTCTCCTGCGAGGGGCTCGACGCGCCGGCCTATGTGTCGATTCGGCCTGGGGCGGAGCAGCTCTGGAGGACGCAGGAGGACGGCGACGGGCAGACTGAGGCCTGGCCCCGGGGGCAGTGGTGGATGGTGCATCACGCCGGGGCAGGATGTGCTGGATCGCCTCGGTCTGCTGCTGTACCACCGAGAACTGCTGGGCGAAGCCCACGACGGTGTCGCCGAACAGCCCTGCCTGGGCGATGGGGGCGTCGAGAAAGCGTGCTTTGTTGGCGTCCTTCATCTCTGCCAGGTTGAGCCAGAGATGGCGCTCCTGGACCACCATGGTGGACATCGCCTTCCCGAGGGACCGCGCCGTGACTTTCGTCGCTCGTAGAGCGAAGTCAGTCGCCGTGCGCAGCTCCTGAATCAACCCCGGGTCGGTACTACCCTCGTGCACCTGTTTGAGCGCCTTGGCTTGGTGAACCTGCAGGATAGCCATGGCGTGCAGGGTGGAGGCTGCCTTGCCCGCAGCACTGTAAGCTTTTGCCACGAGAGCGGCTGTCAGTTTACAGGCCTTGGATGGGAGACGCGGACGGTTCCTCCAAGTGGCGGCGTTTCATGGGCACAGGTGCACTGCGATCGCTCTCTCCACCTGGGGAATGCCCGCGTACCCCCTGGCCACTCCGCCGTCGAGGGTAGTGAGGATGGAGGAGGCGGACGAGCGATTTCTGGCCATGAAAGGGGCCATCCACGACTTCGACAGCTCCTCATGCACCTCCGGGAAGAAAGGCACCGGAGTAGAGCGCGGTTGTGAGCCGCGCCCTGCTCCGAGAAACCAATCGTCCAGCCTTATAGAGGCTCTTACAGTAACCCTCAGATCTCCCAGAGCGTCAGCCGGCGGTCCTCTGCTAGAGCCAGAGATTTATCCTCCAGGTGTCTGTAGTTCTATTCTGATCCGTTGTTTTACACCGTGTTTGTGTGTGTTATGTCTGCCTGTACTGCAGTTCTCTGCCTGCCTCTTTTTCACCTTCGGGTTTTTTTGTTCATTTTTGATTCCTTTAATTATTAAAAGAGAGACAATTCTTCCTGTACTTGAGTCCTTGCCTTATCTCTCCTCACGCACCCTAACAATGGTAACAATAAAAACATGTACATACAAATTAACTGCTATACTAACTACTGTCTTTTATTTATTTAATGTTTTCATGTTTATTCCAATAGTATATGTAACCCTCTCGCTCTCTGCGTGCTTGCTGGGCTCTAGCACCGCCACTATTACTTTGCGATGTGTTTTGTGTGGTTGTGTGTGTTTGTGGGTGGTTGTGTGTGTTCGTGGGTGGGACACAGAGGGGTTCGGGATCGTGGCTTGACCGTTTATTCCACAGCACGGCATCTATAGTGTTGATAACATGAACTCACTTTATGTTTAATCTAGTAAAGTACATTTCAATGCACAATCAATTAAAAAAACAACTCACTGCTTATATAATCATGCTTAGCTTTGTATCAGCCACCCCATATTAATCACACTCCAAAGAGAGAACAGAATATATATATATATATATATATCACTCTCCATTTGGGTCTTTAGCAGTTTAGAAACACAAAAATATCTCATTAGACAGAACTTTAGAGCGATAGCAACAAAGATACGTTACATTGAAATTTCCACTACTAAATCAAATCAAATCACTTTTATTGTCACATCACCACAGCACAAGTGCCTTGGTGAGTGAAATTCTTACGAGCATGCTCCAGACAGTGAAAAAAAAACAATAAAAACAACAACAACAATTTACATATGGACAGTACGTATTTACAGACTGTACAGAAGACAATGTGCAAAATACACATACATATACTCAGTACACACAGTGTACTATAAAGACATACTTAGTTATCGATCCACATTATACACTGTATGTACACGTCTATATTATGTACACATCTATACATAGTATTATGTGAAGGTGCAACAGATTATACATTTACAGCAGATGGTTGTGCAACAGATAGTTGTGCAAAGGTGCAACAGATTATGCATATGCAATGTCGTGGATGTGCATTGTATGGTGTCCAGTGATAGCAGATGTGTTAGTGCAGTGTGTGCGTGTAGTCCGGTAGAACTGTGTTAAAGTGCAGTGCATGGCGTGTTGTGTGAGTGGGAGTGTGATGTAGGGTGAGTTATTTCTGCCTGTTCATTAGCCTGATAGCCTGAGGGAAAAAGCTGTCCCTCAGTCGGCTAGTGCGGGATCGGATGCTGCGGAGACGTCTCTCTGAGGGCAGCAGAGAGAGCAGTCTGTGGGACGGGTGGCTGGAGTCTTTGATAAACCTCCGGGCTTTCCTTGTACACCGCCAGGTGTAGATGTCCTGGAGCGAGGGAAGCTCACCTCCAACAATGTGTCGGGCAGTTCGTACGACCCTTTGCAGAGCCCTGCGGTTGCCAGCTGTGCTGTTTCCAAACCAGGCGGTGATGCAGCCGGTCAGGATGCTCTCCACAGTGCAGGTGTAGAAGGATCTGAGGATTCTGGGGCTCATTCCAAACTTCCTCAGCCGTCTCAGGAAGAAGAGATGTGCCTTCTTCCTATTAAAATGTCTTACCTATAGTGTTGATAACCAGTGTTGGGAAAAGTTACTTTTAAAAGTAATGGATTCAAATATTTTGTTATTCCCTAAAGAGTAACTAATTACGTTACATAGTTACTTTTTATGGAAAGTAATGCGTTACGTTACTTTTGCGCTACTTTCGTATTACTTTTTAAATATGAGCAGGGCTTGATTGTTTGTTTTTAATACAATAAGTTATATTTCTAGCCAATGTAAAAGCCCTTTCACACCAAATAGTGTAATGAATAAACCTCAGGCAAAAGAAAAAGTAAATTCATGTCTGTACAGGAGAAGAAGGTTCAACGCTCTTCAGCAATAAAAAACAATGAAGCACAATTTTTAGTTTGTCTAAAGTCATTTTTGCTTATTAGAATGGTTGAACTGGATCATTAAAGGTCAGCAGCAAATACATTGGTTAATACAATGGGATACGATACATTTGTGTTGTTTAACCTATTTAATTATTGCAGGTTTGCGTTATATTCTGAGTTTTCATTTCACTGTTTTAATTAATTTTGATGAATACTGAATCTGTTTTTTGCGAATGGAATGAATTCACGTATATTCACATTTAGTCTAGAGCTACAGTAAGATCATGTTTACACAGCGCACTGTCAATAAAAGGGAAAAAAGTAACTGGTGTTACTTTTTTGAAAAAGTAAATCATAAACATGAACTGAAGAAAAGATGGCACACTACATGCCTATCAACACTACGGTACATCAAGAGGCTAAAACAGTGCTAAAAATACTTGAATCTGTGTAACACAACAGTGTCATCTGTTGGACAACACAAAACACTGCCCGACATATACATAATTGTTTGCAGGCTAATGGTGCATTCAAGTCATGTCGGTTACATCATATTTATGAGTTGAACGCACACGAACGCCACCAAAAAGTTGTAACTACGAGTGGGAAACTCCAAATTTCCTTTAAGCCCCGAATTTCAAGAATTTCACTCACCAAGGCACTTATGCTGTGGTGATGTGACAATAAAAGTGATTTGATTTGAGTTTCTGAGTTAGGGGCATGTCAGTGAAAAAAACGTGTCGGATGCAATGGACTCGTTTGCTTAAGTTGTTGAAATTAAAATGACATTTTTTTGTAACGTACAATAAAAATAAGTAAATTATTATACATATTACATATAATATAATTACATATACAAATAATACATATATAAAATATGATATTATTGTATAATTATAATAGAATATGTAATTTATTCAATTATTCAGTTTACATCACCTTCATAAATTAAATAAAAACCGAATAAAGAAAAAAACATAATGATGCACATTTTTCATTCATCATTTTGTAGACACAGAGTTTAAAAAATAATAGATTTTTATGTAGAAAAGTTAAATTGCCATCTTGTTCTGACCAAAGTGACTTGAAGGCACCCGACGTCGTAATAATGACTTGTCAACTCATAAATACGAATGTCCCAGGAGGATTTGAATGCAGCATAAGTAAAGACCAAGTGTGTTTGTGAGAAGGAGTGGATTGGGGGTGCTGGGTGAGAAAACAGTGGTAATATATAAATATGAAAAAGTTTTTATTTACATAGAAGAAAAAAAAAAACTTTGACCTTTGTTCATTTGTTTGTTTCTTTTTTATGCTGAGATAATATTTCTGAACTCTATTCCATTCAGAGTTTTGACTGTGTTGTCATGGTTAGAAGCCCAGAAAAGATGACAGGTTTGTGGAAAGTTAAAGTCTGCGGAAATCAAAGAGGTTTCATCTGCAAAAGGAAAACAGGTTGGATCAATCATCAAATCAAATCATTGCAAAATTTGTATCTGAAATAATGTGAATACAATGATTTTTGTTAAGTATATCACAAATATACTGGTCACAGCTCAAGCAAATAGCATTATAATGTTATGACTTGCATTAAAACACAAACCAGTTTATTAAGCCGTAAATGTTAGACCAGGTCACTGTTCATTTATTTAGCGTCTTTTACCTAATATGTGTTTAACCTGTATTTAACCTATGTGTTATAGACTCTCAGCTTGCTAATCCTTTGACAACAGCATTGCCACAACATTTCTTCACACTGGCAAACGATTCATACAAGGTTCAGATGGAGAAAATGAGCTGGGATGAAGCTAGGAGACAGTGTAAAGCAGATGATGCTGACCTTGCCAGTGTGCTTGATTCCATCAGCCAGGCTTACACCATCCTTAGAGTCAGCAAACTTAAGGAGCCTCTGTGGATCGGCCTCAACAGCAACCTGGTACAAAAAAATATTTGAAAATGTGTAATTCCCATGTGCATAAAGTAAGCATTGAAACTTTTTATTTTGTAAAGTAAATAAACAAAAGTTTACTACAGTGTTAAGCTGACATAATGTGTGTGTGTAAGTGTGCTCAAATGGTTAACAAAAATGTTCCTGGATCAACATCCATTTCATGTGGATAATGGAATAACACTATGATCAACCAGTGAGATTTTGAAGATTAGTGCTGGGGTTGGGTCTTCAACAACATTCTTATCCTCGTATAATTTGCCTCTGATTTTTAAGTATAGGTTTTACAAAATCAGGGTTAGTCTGAAGATTTTGTTTGACATGAATGTTGTTTGAGGACCAACAAAAGATGTTGAACATCTAAATGGCGAAATCAAAGTCAATGCTAGAATGTTAAGACATGTTGATAATGTCAATAATCTTAACAATGAAATTTGTTTGCTTTAGACAAGTGGTCGGTACCGCTGGGTGGACAACTGGCTTCTAAGCTACAGTAAATGGGCAACAGGAGAGCCCAAAAATAATTTAGCTTGTGTATATATTGACACGGATGGTGACTGGAAAACTACTGCATGCAGCAACAAGTATTATTCCCTGTGCAAGCGATCCACAGGTATTTCATTCAACATTCTGCAAGCAATAAATATATAGATTATCTTACAAATAATTTACTTTAGTAAATTTTATTTAGTATATAAATGTTATTTTGTTATAAAATTGTAAGAAGAAATTTCACATTTCAGGCATAATCACATTAAAACAGACACTTATAGATTGGTGCTTATAATTTGCATTAGTTGAATTTCTAGTTTAAGAAAAATGTAATATTCTAACATCCTTCCACTGCCCCAAAGACATTGCTCCCACAGATCCACCTCAGATGCCAGGGAACTGCCCTGAGTCAAATAAGCATAAAACCTGGATCCCTTTTAGAGGACACTGTTATGCCTTCATGGCCTCTAGGTCTGACAACTGGGCTCATGCCACAGTGGAATGCATGAGAATGGGTAAGCATAACTTACTTTGTGCAAGTGTACAAGAGTAAATGTATTTATTTTAATTTAAACACGAGTCACACAATACACTCAAAAAAATGCTGAGTTATTTTATGTATGTATGTTTGCATGTATTTATTTAACCCAAATTAACCCATTGATTGATTGGTTGGTTGGTTGGTTGGTTGATTGATTGATTGATTGATTGATTGATTGATTACTCACTCACTCACTCACTCACTCACATGCTGGGTTCAGCTTGTTGGGTCATTTTAATGTTGTTGTTTTTTTACACTGGTGCTGGGTAGATTTTTCTGTAACTCAGCTGCTGGGTCATCTGTCAGTACAAATTAACCCTCTCACACACCCAGTGCTGGGTTAGTGTAACCCGATGTTGGGTAAACTGTGCCAAACTGGTTAAAACTGGAAACATTGTCAAAATTAATTTTGTATTCTGTTCTGAAAAAAACTGATGGAAAACTTACTGAATTAAATTAAGGTTTGTATTAAATTGTATTCCAGTCAGATTATCAGTAAAATGTCTGTAGTCTGCCTTTTTTATGTTTGTTGCAGCTAACCTTTGCTTAGAATGCTAGCCTTCTACAAATGCAGCATTCAACGAATCTACACTCAAATAAACGACACACCGTCACCACCATTTATTGAACTGGAACTGCCTTCTGATAGCAGTTCCCCTCCGGGAACTTGAGCTGCGTTGGAAAACGCTAGGGGAACGCCTTCAGCGATACCATGCTCTGAATCATATGTGTAATCAGTCCATGTAATGTGTTCCTCCCTGACCACACTACATCAAACGAGCGGGGATACACACAGTTTGTGCCTGGTCTGACTGGAAGTGAAGCAAGCAGAGTCGGCTCTAGAGGGGCCGCTCACATGAAAGAGTTGGGGATAAGACTTAACACCAGAAAAGTTTCTCCAGTACAGAGAATCACTTATCTAAGCGTGGTGTGGGATTCCAACCACGATGCAGGTATGTATGTCCCCTGCTCAGATCGAGTAAGATCAGCTCAGATTGAGTCAATCCTCACGTCAGTCAAGAGAGTAAGAGAAGGCCGGTCACTCACTGTCAAGCAGTTTCAAAAACTGCTGGGTCTGATGCCAACTGCGTCCAATGTGATACCTTTTGGCCTGCTGTAAATGAGACCCCTACAGTGGTGGCTCAAGACCAAGGGGTTCTCCATGAGGAGAAACCCACTTCGCATGATCAAGGTCACGCGTTAGCCCACGTGCCTTACACATGTGAAGGAAACCTTGGTTCTTGTCTCAGGGCCTCGTGCTTGGAGTTCCTTGTTGCCGCGTAATGCTAGCGATGGGTGCATCTCTCACCATTTGGGGAGCAGTCATGAGTGGCCACCCTGCCCGCGGTCTGTGGAGTGGTCGCCATCTCACGTAGCACATCAACTGCCTGGAGATGCGGGCCGTGCTTCGAGCACTCAAACACTTTCTACCAGACCTGAAAGATCACCATGTGTTGGTGCGAGCACCGACAACACAGCGGTGGTCTTTTATATCAACCACCTGGAGGTCTGCGTTTGCGCTCCTTGTACAAGCTGGTTCACCAGATCCTTTTGTGGTCCCAAGGAAAACTCCTCACTGAGAGCAGTTCATATTCCTGGTCATCAGCTGAGGCCGGGGGAATGGATAATTCACCCTGAGGTGGTGAAGCAGATATGGAGAGTTTTGGGCCAGGCTCAGGTGGATCTGTTAGCGACTCGTCAGACAATCTCTGATTAATCCAGCTCCACTGGGGCTAGATGCTATTGTACAGACTGGGCCGAGGCTTCATCTGTACGTCTTTTCCGGATCGCTTTGCTCACAGGAGTTCTAGAGAGAGTGGGCCGTGATGGGGTCCATCTGTTGCTGAAACCCCATTCTGGCCGGGCCGATTAAGATTCTCGGGCCTGATTTCTCTCCTCTACGGCTCTCCATGGGGGATTCCCGTCAGGAGGGATCTTCTCTCACTGGCAGAGGGCATGATCTTTCACCCCTGCTCGGAGCTGTGGAAGCTGTGGTTGTGGCCCCTGAGGGGGCACAACTCATAGCCTCTGGTCTCTCAACTGAGGTTGCTGAGACCATCCTCATCCAACAGAGAAGCTTATGCTAAGTGGTGGATCAGGATGCTATCCTATAACCTCGAGTCCTCTGATATCCCCTCGCCTTTGGGAGCCAAGGCTCACTTAACTCAAAGTATGGAGGCCTCCAAGGCCTTTCTGGTACTGCAGCACTGCAGGATGTTCTACGCCCCTCACATTCGTCAGGTTCTTGACAAAGATTTTCGAGCCACTCCTGGCTCTTCTGTTCTCTTGTCATAGCTGTGCTCTTCCACACTAGACAGGGATTTGCAAGTCTGTCGGCGTGAATATCTCATTTCCCTAGCGTTTTCCGACGTAGCTTGAATTCCCGGAGGGGAACGTCCCAGGTTACATTTGTAACCATGTTCCCGGAGGGAACATGATGCTGCATCACAGGGCCATACTTCCAGCATCTCTACTAGAGCTATGCTTTATTCCTAGAAACTAACGCCGGTTGCACCTCGCAACCTTGCTTTTAAGTCTCCCGCCCATGACATCTTGCCCATCGTTTGGACTGATTACACATATGATTCAGAGCATGGTATCGCTGAAAGTGTACCCCTAGCATTTTCTGATGCAGTGTCTCGTTCCCTCAGGGAACCATGGTTACATAACCTGGGACGTTTTCTTGCCACAGATTGGCTGCTCTTGCTCTTCTTCATAAACCCCTAAAACCTTGACTCAATTATTTTGAGTATTTTATGATTTTAAAAGACTGACTTGACATTGAATAATAATATAAAAAATATACCGTATAGCCTACTGATCTTGTACTTTATAATACACATTTTAGAGTGCATTTTTTATTATTTTAAATGAAAAACCTTTAATTGGTTGACTGACGCAGTTTTATAAAAATAAATAAGTAAATAAAAAACAACCCAGCAAATTGGTTAATGTATAAACCCAACAAACTGGGTCAAAATAACCCAGCATGTGTTCTGTGCAATATTTACTCAGTACCAGGTTGCCAAATATTCCTGAAATGGTTGTTTTTATCCCAGCATTTTTAGAGTGTAGTATTGCGTCTATGTAGGGATACTATTATTGAAAGTATGACTTTTTCTTCTTGGCAAACACAGTATGGAAATGTTTTGAAAAATGTTCAAGCTTCAAATGTGACATAAACATAAAATATTTGATCGGCCACTTTTATTGGACCACTTTTAGTTAGATTTTTGATGACTGAAAAAAAATAATAAGTCTGGTCTCTAATTTCAGGAGCATCACTGGTGAGTATAGAAGACCCAATAGAATCCATGTTTATTAATCGGAATATTGAGATCATGCAGGATGGAATAAAATCATTCTGGATTGGAATGCATCGTAGTCATATGGGTTAGAAATGTATTTAATCAGAACAAACAATACTCAAAATTATCTCAGAAGCACCATCTGATGCGTCTGCATGTGTGTGTGTCACAGGAGAATGGATGTGGATTGATAATATGGTGGTAGATTACACAAACTGGAAACCCCAGATGCCCAGTGATTTTGGTAGCTGTGTGGAAGTCCAGTCAAACACTGGTATGTGGAGTACCACAAACTGCAATTCTTACAAGCCTTACATTTGCAAGACCGCAAAAGGTTAGTTTTCCAAACAAATATACAAATGCAACTATATTTTACATTCATCTTAATATTAGAGAATATCTTTCATAAACATGTACAAATATGTCTTTATATTTCAGTTATACCACCAACAGAGAAACCATCAATACCACGTATGTAATACATCTACATTTCAAGTCCTGCAAACAGTTAATTGTAATTAAGTATATTTAGGGCTGTCAAAGTTTACAAATTAATGTTTTTTTTTCTATAATCACACATTTACCTATTTTAATTCCAATTAATTCTGTTTGATAGCACCAACACAAGTGTCCATATTCAACACACACATCCTTGTAGATTAGTTTTTAGGGGGCTATCACACTGCTCTCAAGTGTGATTGTGCCCAGTGTTCCCTGCAATATTGGTCTATTAGGGCTGTCTATTTAATACGTTAATTTAATTCAAATATTTAATGCAATTAATACACCCAGCCCACCCAATTGGATGAATCAATGATTCAATTACCCATTCATAAATAAAACAGTTTTGTTCAATCAGCCATTTGAACAAATGGAATAAATTGTATTTATTTATTTTGTCATTTAGCAGACGCTTTTATCCAAAGTGACTTACAAATGAGGACATTATAGAAGCAATCAAAACCAACAAAAAAGCAACAACATGCAAGTGCTATTACAAGCCCTGGTTAGCCTAATGCAGTTCATGTAGGAGGGTTTTCTATATATTTTTTAATAAAACGAGTATATAGAATATAGAAAAAAGACACCTAGTGTTATTTTTACAAGAAAAGCTAGCAGTTAGAGAATACATATGCAATTGATAGAGGGTCAAATGTGTGTGTGTGTGTGTGTGTGTGTTTTAAATAAAAAGAAGACAGATTAGATACAATAAAATTAGAATAGAGAGTGCTAGAGTTAGAGGGTCAAATAAAGATGAAAGAGATGTGTTTTTAGCCGTTTTTTGAAGATGGGTAAGGATTCAGCTGCTCGGATTGAGTTATGCAGGTCATTCAACCAGATGGGAACGGTTAAGGAAAAAGTCAGTGAAAGTGATTTTGTGCCTCTTTGGGATGGTACAGTAATGCGTCGTTCACTTGCAGAACGCAAGCTTCTAGAGGGCATATAAGTCTGAAGTAATGAATTTAGGTAAAGGGGTGCAGAGCCAGAGGTGGTTCTGTAGGCAAACATTAATGCCTTGAATTTAATGCGAGCAGCTATTGGTAGCCAGTGCAAATTGATGAACAGTGGTGTAACATGCATTCTTTTCGGCTCATTAAAGATTAATCTTGCAGCGGCATTTTGGATTAATTGTAGAGAGACAAAAATAATTTTGGAGAAAATCAACAGCAGTTCAGAATATGAGAAGACAATGCAGAAAAGCTGAGCGGATGTGGCGGAAGACGAAACTTGAAATACACAATAGCATCTATAAAGACAGCCTTCATGCTTTCAATTTGGAACTAGCCACAGCTAGACAGACCTTCTTCTCAAACCTTATAAACAGTAACTTAAACAACACTCACACTCTTTTTGCTACTGTTGAGAGACTGACAAACCCCCCAAGTCAGATTCCCAGTGAAATGCTCTCTGACAGCAAATGCAATGAGTGTGCTTCCTTCTTTTCAGAGAAGATCAGTAATGTCAGGAAGGAGATTGGCACATCTTCCTGTAATACAGAGGTCACACAGATTTGACTGCAATCTCAAAAAGAAGTGACTATGTAATTGATAGCAACATTTTGGAAGAAATAGTACAGCATCTTAAATCGTCAACCTGCTATCTTGACACACTTCCCAAATCTTTTTTCAAAAGGTCAAGGTCAAGGTCAAGGTTTCTTTATTTGTCACATAATAAATTATACAGGGTATAACTAGAAGTGAAATGTAATCAAATCAGGTCCGCTCAGTGGACAGTGCAGAAGAATAAAAAATAAGAATTATATAAAGGTAACACAACACAAGAGCATATATATGGTAAAAAAAAAAGAGAAATAAGAGTAAAATGTGCAATATAAAAAGTGCAAACCAATAAGATGTGTAAAACAATAGGATGTGCAAAAAACAATAGGATGTGCAAAAAGCAATAGGATGTGCAAAAAAAAGTGTACTGGGACTTAATAAATAGTGATTTGAATAGGAGGGATGTGCAGACGGGTTGTTCAGGGTATGTACACAAAAATACGGGTGATGAGAGTATGGATGTGTTCCAGTAACAATCTTGTAGGTGATTATGAGACTGGGTTTGTGTTCAGGAGCCTGATGGCCTGAGGGAAGAAGCTCCTCCTCAGTCTTTCAGTTTTTGCCATCATGCTCCTGAAGCGCTTGCCAGATGGCAGTAAACGGAAAAGATGGTTACCGGGGTGAGTTGAGTCTTTGATGATTTTAGCAGCTCTGCTTTTGCAGCGTTTGAGGTAGGTGACCTGCAGAGAGGGAAGAGCAGATCCTGAGATGCGTTCAGCTAAATGCACGACTCTCTGCAGAGCTTTGCAGTCCTGGTTTGAGGAATTACCATACCACACTGAGATGCACTGAGTCAACACACTTTCTATGGCCCCTGAATAGAAAGTTTTCAGGATAGTTGGTGAGACCCTAAATTTACTCAGCTGTCGCAGATGGTACAGTCTTTGCCTGGCTTTCTTAACCTGAGTCTGAATGTGTGTAGTCCATGTCAGGTCCTCGGAGATGTTTACACCGAGGTACTTGAAGCTACTCACCCTCTCCACAGGGGTCCCACTGATCATAAGAGGGGTGTAGGACCGCTGCTGTCTCTTCCTGAGGTCTACAATCAGCTCTTTAGTTTTGCTCACGTTCAGAGAGAGACAGTTGTCCTGGCACCATGATGTGAGTCTCTCCACCTCATCCAAGTATGCGGCCAAGTATGCGGCCTCATTAACATCGTAGTTAATGAGGCCCAGAACCACAGTATCGTCCGCAAATTTGACAATAGAAGTGGAGCTGCAAGAGGACACGCAGTCATGTGTGTAGAGAGAGTAGAGCAGGGGGCTCAGGACACAGCCCTGTGGGGCTCCTATGTTCAGGGTGATGGAGTTGAAGGTGAACTGGCCGACTTTCACCACTTGTGGTCTGGCGGTGAGGAAATCTTGAATCCAGTCACAAAGTGAAAAATGTAGGCCGAGGTCTGTGAGTTTAACAGCTAGCTTGATGGGGACTATTGTATTGAAAGCTGAGCTATAGTCAATGAATAACAGCCTTACATAGTTGCCCTTTTTGCTGTAAATGTGTGTGAGGGAAGAGAACAGGATCTGAGAGATGGCATCGTCAGTGGATCTATTTGGGCGATAGGCAGAATGAAGAGGGTCCAAAGTAACAGGGATGGAGGAGCAAATGTGGTTCTTTAAAAGTCTCTCAAAAACCTTCATGACTATTGATTTGAGGGCAACTGGACGATAGTCATTCAGGCAAGAGGGTTTACTGTTCTTAGGCACAGGGATGATGATAGATTTTTTTAAAGGAGGTGGGAGCCACAGAGGTAGCAAGGGACTCATTAAAGATGGATGTAAACAAACCAGCAAGCTGATCAGCACAGGTCCTCAGAACACGGACAGTAATCCCATCAGGTCCGGCTGCTTTCCTGACGTTCAATCACTTTAGTTCCCTTCGAAACTCGTACTCTGTCACTGTGATAACATGATCATCGCTGCTCTATCTGCTGCTTCCTGATGCGCTGATCGGCAGAGTCGTTTGAATTGCATTCAAAGCGGCCGTAGAAGGTATTTCACTCTTTGGCCAGCAACGGATCTGCTCTCACCTCTGCTGAGGATTTATTTCCAAAGGAACAGATGGTCCTCAGTCCCTGCCACATGCGTTGAGAGTCATTGAGCTGAAAATGAGACTCAATTCTCTCCTTGTATCAGAGTTTAGTGGTTCTTACCGCACGTCAGAGAGCATAGCACGATGCTTTGTACTCGTTCATGTTTCCCGACAGAAGACTGGCATTGTATGCGGCAGTGAGTTGGTTAACCGCATCACGGATTATTCTGTCCACCCACGGTTTCTGATTTGAGAATGTCCTTATGGTTACCGTTTCAGAGGCTTGCTCGGAAAGCATGTTGACATAGCTTATTGCTACATCCATGAACTTGCTGACCTCAGATGAAATCGCCCGGAACATGTTCCAGTTGACATCATCAAGAGCCACCTGTAGCATAGCTTCTGAGTGGGAGGACCAGCGCGTCACTACTCTCTCCACTGGGGGTTCCTGAACGAGCCTTTGTTTATATTCCGGTGTGAGGAAAATGGCGGCATGGTCCGATTTTCAGAAGTCGGTAGTGAGCGGGCATTGTAAGTCTTTTTAAACTAAGTGTAGCAATGATCCAGTGCATTCAGTCCTCTAGTTGGACAGAATACATGTTGATTAAAGTTTGGCATGACCTGCCTGAGGTTGGTTTTGTTAAAGTTCCCCACGATGATAAAGGCAGCATCAGGGTGATTGTTAATGTAGCTGTTGAGCACATCGTGAAGCTTGGACAAAGCTAAGCTAGCGTCTGCCTGTGGTGGAATGTATTGGACTATTAGTCGACCAGAAAAAAAATATTTAGTGGAGGGCAGATGCCATTCAGATAAGATGGAATTTGAAGGGGTCTGGATGGCAAGGAGGGAGCCTTAAGAGAAAATGTCTCGCCCATGGAGAGAGAGCAAGCTAGTGTCTCTTCAATAGTGGGCATCTTCTCATACCTGCTTTCATGCATCCCTTCGATGTTGGCATAACTAGCTTGCTGAAATGTATGGATGCGTGAAGAGAATGTATTTTCCAAGTCTTCTCAATCTACTCATGAAAACCATGAAGAAAAGGAAGGCTCAACTGATCTGGATGGTTATTATCAGAAAGATAATGCTCGTCGAGACAACCACGTGGTGTCACTTTCCACAGCAACTCATGTCTCTCTGTGGCACGTTCCATAACCATAAGAATCTCTGTGTATGCAGGGCAGGAGGATTTGGAGGACTCAGTCTCAATTTCGTCATCCTCATCTAACATCTCCTGCTCTTCCTGGCTGGGAGCCAGCAGAGCACAAGCTGCGGGATCGGATGACATCGGAGATATAACGTTATCATCCAGCAGCTCACTCTCGTCCTTGAATGATGAGCGAGAAAGGGAAAGACCCTTTTTCAACTCATTGGCCAGGTCCACCTGAGAAACGCCTTACTAGTGCTCGCCATGGTTGAAAGAAAGTACCACATTCTTACCAATATGCAGCTTAAATCAAAACAGTCCCATTGAAGATGAAGAAGAGGATTATGTTTTCTCCCGGTGCCCTTTTATACTGTGGTAGTGTCGTCGGTTGTGGCATCATAGGCTGTTGCCAGCCAATGTTATTGTCATGTTTTTATGTATGTTTCAGACACTGGTCACGCTAAAGGCATTCCCCGTAGCGACCGCTAGAGGACACAGTTCGAAGTTCCCTCAGAAAAGAACTATTTGTGACATTTCTCATTTAACACCATAATTGCTTTAAATTATCCTTTGGGGGCAAATTTAATTAAAACTGATGTGAAATCTTGCTAAACAAAGATAAGATATATATCAAACCTACAAAAAAAATAATATTCCTTGCACCCCACTCATTGAAAACCCCTGAGACAGACTCCCCTGTTATTCATTCACGAGAGATGAGAGGTGACCCCGCCTGGTAGTGGCATTTATATAGTGGCATTTCTAATCACCCAGACACTGACACTGACCTTTGAGTCAGAAGTGCCAGTATGCACGAAAAAGTGCCGGTATTCTTAAGCTTAAAATATAAAAGTGCTCACTTCAAGCACTGCAAATTATGATGTGTCTGATTGGTCCAGGAGTTACATCTCCTACGCCAGTGTTTCCCAAGCACTCTACCACAGCACACCAGAGCTTTTTTTTTTTTAATCCCCAATAATAATTATCACTTTCTCAAATCAGGCTGCACAAGCCCCTCTCACGACTATCGAATGACACTGGCGTGCAAGCGTAGACCCGCCCTGAGTGAGCTGGAAACGGTCTGCCATTGTTTCGACACCAGAGAAGGGAGCTGTTTCATAAAACAAGTTTACCAAACAAGCCAGGCTTATTAGTCTGACTTATTGTCACTTGATTTAGTTTCAAATCAAATTTCAAATCAAATCACTTCTATTGTCACATCACCAACAGCACATGTGCCATGGTGAGTGAAAAGCTTGGGAGCATGCTCCAGAAAACAATTGACACGTTTAACAAATAACAAATACACGTTTAGACACTTTACAAATAACAGTATACTTTTATAGAGCAAATTCAGAGAGCAAATTCACCATAGCTCAAGCTCAGTCACTCTGGCAACTTTTGCTGGGAAACAAACCTGGTCCTGAGCAGGCTAACTGCCAGGCTAAACTGAGCTCCTCTAACGCTGACCAGTAGGAGCCCATTGATAAAACCGCTGACTCTCTCACATACAATTATTTTACTTTATTATCAGTCTAAAAATATACAGAATATACAAAATTATACAGAAAATGCAACTTAAATAAATCAAATAAATACAAATACAGGCCTAGGCTACAACCGACTGTATTTAATGTATTGTGCCCGAAATGTAATGACCTTTTAGATATATGAAAAAATTTGAACATATTTGCTACTTGTGCATTCAGTTGATCGGCACTTTCTAGCCATGCAGCCTTTCTCTCTGGTTTTATGACAGCTGTACCTTTTATGGTTATAGAAGAACATTAAAGCATTACAATTTAAAATAAATTGCTCTTATAAGCATTAAAGCATTAAAAACACTAAATTAAAAGTTAAAATCACTAAATTAAATATGAAATTAAATAATAGAAAAAACTACATTATAACTGATAAGAGGAATACACATTAACTCATTTGAACTATTAGGCCTGTATTAGCTAGCTTACATTTGATTTACAGTTACTGCTATCATAAATATATATTATATGTAGGATTAAAATTCTACTTGTCACATTTAATGTCCAATAACAAATATTTTAGCAAAATGTATATTGCACAAAAACCTATTGCGCTATTATTTTATTGCATTCCGTCTGTTTAGCACTCAGCAGCGCTCGTTCACTCGCGTAAGCCTTGCCCATTCCTGACAGCAAAATATATATATTTGCATGAATTTCTAACATTTACAGATGAAGAATATAACTGTGACATGTCCATTATGCACTGGAGAAAACACAATGTCTCAAATGCATTAAACAGCACAAATATATTCCCTGTTTGCCATGGTGGATCGATTGATCCATGATCGACATTTAGGGCTTCTTAAGAGTGATTGCATGAATCATAATCTTAATTATGCATGCCAAATTATCTTGACTCACTGAACCTGGATCAAATAACTGACATTGCATGAACAGAAATTGTCGTTTATGAAACTGCTTTAGTCCCGATTGATTTGTTAGGTTATTTCAAGTCAGGTTTTAACCCCCGATTTTCTTAGCATCTTTTATGAAACAGCCCCCAGGGGTAGACAAGATTCTCTCCTAAGCGATTGAGATGTTTTGTTGTTGGATGTAATAATGAACATAGCAGTTGTCATTTACTCCCGACATCTGAGCCGCTGAAGACATGGAGGATTACATTTGTTTTTGACGGGAATGTGCCCCCCCGATCTTCTTAAATGCGTCTGTTTGCATGAATCATTCGTGATCCAGCTTAACCTACAGAAGTGAGTATAAGGTTTTTTATGAATCTTTGCAAATCACCTTTAATAATAATGTGCTAGTTAGCAAGTTCCATTGTTAAAGTTTACAGTCTCAAGAGAATGGCTCATCACCCCACAGAAGAGAGGGGTGGGGTGAGCAGAGCTCATTAGCATTTAAAGGGACAGGCATTGAAACAGCTTGCTGTGAGCAGAGCTATTTTTGACAGGTTAAAAGGGTGTTGTTTTACACTACCATTGATACATTTTAACCAAAGTATATTATAGACTTTTCATTAAGGCCCTAAAGAATCATATCAACTTGTTAAAAAATGGGCATCCAATGACCCCTTTAAATCAGTGCTTTTGGTCATTGTTATGTCTGTTTGTGGGGTTAACAAATATTTAACCAATGAAATGCATTCAAAAGAGCTTGTGACTAAACCTCGTAACGCCATTGGATTCTCAAATTCTCAGTCAAACCTCATAACTCCACCTCGCCTCCATTCAGAATGAAGTGCCGTGCCACACATTTTGAAGACAGATGCCTACTTCTTAGGGGTGTGCCGTGGGATTTTGTGACATAGTAAAACTGTGCTGCGGCAGAAAAAAAAAGTTGGTAAACACTGTTTCAGGCTAGCTGAATTTTGAGGTGGGCAACGACACGGTTGGAGACCAGGGACATGCAGAGAGTTCCTCAGGGGCAGGGGATAAGATATATATCTATAAGATATATATATATATATATTAAAAAATAAATAAATAAATGTCAAAACTTTGGATACATTACTATTTTATAGTAATTTAGTAATTTATGGTCATTATGCCTGCATTTATTTTATCAAATTAAATAAATAAATTCAGGTTTGATGAGTATATGCATAATTTCACTTTCAAAATGCAGCATAATTATCAAAAATGGTAATATAATATAAAATCTTTCATGTCACTATTTCGCCAGCCTACACTTCACAAAATAGGCCTGTAGGTGGCATTTGGGCTTCATTAACTGTGAGAGTTTCATGAAAAAGTAAACGGTACATCATACATAGCCTATATGTAAGTGAATTGATTACTGATTACCATTATTGCGACTTTTGGTGCTGCACGGTTTTGTGCCTGTTTTTTCATTTAATTTAGCATCCGTTTTCTTAGCGATGTAATTTGTTTTATAAAATGATACAAACTGCAGCTCACGATCGCTCCACAAATAAGCTCGTCTGTCCCATTTCATTTTCTACCGATTTATGAATAAGAACGGAATACGACTGCTCCACTACACATTATTGTCCAATGAAATTTGAACTTGAGCCAGATCGTGATTGTTGGTGTATTATATATGACAAACGGGCATTGATTAATTATCTAATAGGCCTATTCTAAAATATATAATATATGGACTTTTAATGAAATTGACACACTAACTTGATTATTGATGAAAAATTGTAAAATATATACAGTATATATATTTTTTCATCCGTCGATCTATTCACTTAAAGAACAAGAAGAAAGAGCCTTGGTTTCCGAACAGACTGGAATATCTGTCAGTCAAGCAAAACTCCCGCAACCCATAGCAACGCCTCAGATTGACAGATATGTAAAAATAAACCAGAATTTTTTGACTTTTGAGTGATTAGTTACCGTTTTGTACACATTGTCATGTTAATTATAATTCAAATGCATTTTGATTTATTGACTACTACAATATCATTGCTATTTGTCTGAGAGGGGCACTTTTGAATAATTTTGAATAAAGGCTGGGGCTGGAAACTTGATGAGCATACATTACTATACCTGAAATAGAAAACGTTTTAATAAAGTTTGAATAAAGTCTTCCACACACACACACACACGCACATATACACATACACAGACAGACAAACATTTATATCAAAGTATCTCCTCACAGGAGAATATTTTCTTTGACAGGGTGAGGAATGGCCTCAAGATTCTTATCACTTTTGACAGCCCTAAATATAAAATAACCAAATATTTATCTCTAAAATCTTATACTATACATATTTTAATGTTGCTACTAATTTCTGTTTTTGCATTGCAGTCACTGTGGTGGAAGAGGCCCCTCATGGCTCTGCTGGTATCGCAGTGGGAGTTGTCTTGGTCATAATTGCTATGGCAGGGCTTGCCACATTTTTGTTTTTTAAGAAAATCCCTAGACCTGTGATTGGAGAATGTACATTTGACAACAGACTCTACATAAATTCTGACCTGATACGGTCTCCTGCCACAATTGATACAAAAGGACTTGTTGCAAATATTGAACAGAATGAGCATGTCTAACACAAACATACACACGTTCACATACATATACACACTGATATGCATACACACCCCTCACTATGACAGTAGAGGAAGTGTCCCTATTAAAGCCCATCCAAATGTAAATTTTAAACTTGAGCATAAAGTACTTCATAAATCTGGGAAGGGCTTATAAAATACATGTGTATCATTTAAGCCCACCTGTGTTCCAGATGAGCCCACCGTGTGTTTATGTGTTGAGTGCTCTGTTAAGTGCTCTGTATTTTTAAAAATGTAGTTAAAGAATAATTTAGAATAGTTCTTTAATAATTAAACTGATGATAGTATACAAACATGAATTACAGTTTTAGATACAAATAAATAAGTCTGTACAGTCTAAACACTTTTTGTATTTGTATGTTTCCTCAATTATATCATAGTTCCTGTAACCTGTTCTTGCTTTATAAACATCTGCAATCTGTCTTTTCTCTCTCCTTTCTTTGAAAAAAACATGTATTAGGACACTCTACATCTCTCTCTCACAAAAATCTACATTGGGATTTTTTTGGTGAACAATATATTGATTTCAGAAAAATAAGTTATGTTAAAATAAAATAGTAATCTCTCAATCTCTTAATATTTAATTAAGATGATTTTAAATGACAAAATAATTTAAAATAAGATTGACATCATTAAATGCAAAAGGTCTGGCTGTGGTTAATGGGTACATGTCTTGTACCCTTTAAGCACACCCCTGTTCTCAATAAGCTCATATTATGTTTTATTAAACAATCTTGTTTATTTGAAACAACTGTTTTAAAGAATAACTTCATTTTTTTATTTGAAGGGACAGAGTCGATCACAAAAAACAGAGCACTAAAATCAAGAATCAAGGCATTCAATTTGATCAGTTTTATATTCATAGAAGTGTCATTCAAACATGACATTGCAACATCATGACTGGCCCATGTTCAGCTAAGTAACACATATTCAAAAAACAAAACAGACCAATAAAACATTTCAATCATGGGGATGAGCACAGAAACTAGCCTCATTGTGTAATGTATGCTGGTCACAGACTCCAATTTTTTTAGCGTCAGACTTTGATTCCAGAGGAATCAAAGTCGGAGGATATCAAACATGTTTTATATTTTCAGCTGATTTTAGAACACATATTGTGTTTTCATTTGTCATATGTCTCCCAGCAACAATGTGCATGTTTCTGTGTGCGTTTGTTGTGATCTGAAGGAATTTTAAATCTGTTAGTGTGTGATCCACAGTCATTTAACGTATGATGCCCAGTTTTCCTTTGTTTACGGAAGTCGGTAAGTGTATGATCCCTGGCTGGTGTTTTAAAAATCTGTTCAAATTTTAAATGTCGTGTAGTGTATTCCAGCTTTTATTTATTTTGTTCTGGACAGATAAGACAGGTTTCTGGTGGCTCCTTCTTTGTTAAGATGACATGCATCTTTCATCATTGGGCATAAACTATAGTTATGTCTAGATTTTGTCATCTTAAAGTTGTGAAAATAAGTTATTCATTATTTTATAAAGATTAGCTTAAAGTGACAATTATCAGTTAATATTTAAAGTCTGTTTATGAAGTATTTGCATGCTGAAAAAAACAACTAAAACCAACCTAAGCTGTTTGGCAGGTTTTAGATGGTTTAAGCTGGAAGTAGCTGGTTTTAGCTTGTCTCTCAGCCTGGCCGGGCTGGTTTTAGCTGGTTGGTCAGCTGGTCTCCCAGCCTGGATAAGGTGGTGAAGCTGGTCTCCCAGCCTGGCCAGGCTGGATTTAGCTGGTTGGTCAGCTGCCCAGATAGCAAACATACGTCAATTCAACATTGATTTTTGGTGATCACTATCAGTCATCAATCAAATTTCGACGTTCACTATTTGGTTGGTACATCAGAACATTATTATGCCGAAAATAAAATATCAACAGATCATCAACAGATGTGCTGACGCATCTAAGGCCTGCTATCGTCACGCCTGCCGCTCCAAGGCCTGCTATCGTCACGCCTGCCGTTCTAATGCCTGCTATCGTCACGCCGGCCTTGCCAGAATCCGCTCACATCACACTGTCCACGCCAGAATCCGCTCACGTCACGCCGTCCACGCCAGAGCCCGCTCACGTCATGCCATCCATGCCAGAGCCTGCTCACGTCATGCCGTCCATGCCAGAGCCTGCTCACATCATGCCGTCCACGCCAGAGCCTGCTCACGTCATGCCGTCCACGCCAGAGCCTGCTCACGTCATGCCGGCCTCGCCAGAGCCTGCTCCGCCATGGCCCCCTGCTCCGCCATTGCCCCATGCTCCAGGCACACCTTTGCTCCATGCTCCAGGTCCTGTTCCCCTTCACGGGCCTGGCCCTACATCCCGCCCCGAAGAAAACAAGAATAGAAAAAGAATAGGGAACGCTAATGTTAGAAGAAAGGAAAGTAAAGGAAAAGCGGCCAAGTATGTTGTCCCATACCAACCCAGTATCAATCAATAGTATGTGAATTCAGTTGACATCCAAATGTAGTAAAATCATTAACTTAGCATTAGCTTCTCATGACTTCATCATGTGTGTGCCCCTCAACTAAAGTGTTGACTTCATATACCACGAAATTTTATTGCTTGTATATCTGAAAACTCTTTACGAACCCATACATTTTTCTTTAAAATAGCTGAAATTTCACAAAACTCTATGAATAAGATACAATTTTAAAACTATCAGGCAATTGACCACACTCTACACTCTTCTATGAGTGTGTGTGTGTGTGTGTGTGTGTGTGTGTGTGTGTGTGTGTGTGTGTGTGTGTGTGTGTGTGTGTGTGTGTGTGTGTGTGTGTGTGTGTGTGTGTGTGTGAGAAAGGGTGTGAGGGGTTGATGAGATAGAGAGAGATTTCAAACCACTTTTATTACAGTATACAACAGCTACAATTTGAATCCAACATTAATCACAGAACAATATACACAACTTTAGATTAGAAAAATTAATTCATCCTCAAAAATCTCACACAAAGCTCCTTTTAAACACCAAATCAATTCAAACTTTGCAAGATCATTCATTAATTTATAATACTTAAAATCTATTAAAATTCTGGATTGAACAGAATTAGTAAACACTGCCTTTAAATCATTACAAACCCCATGCTCATTTTCTTCTTTTCTTGTAATATAAATAGCCATTTTAGCATGTCCCAATATAAAATTAAACAACTGACACTGATATTTACGATTCTGTGAATACTTGAAACCACAAATGAATTTTTCCATTGAAAAAAACTCATTAAAACAATTAAAAATGTTATTCAAAACACTAGGCAAGGCAAGGCAAGTTTATTTGTATAGCACATTTCATACACATTGGTAATTCAAAGTGCTTTACATAAAAGAATGTGAAATAATCATTCACAGCAATAAAAACAAGAAGTTAAAAATAATAAAACAAGGAGTTTTAAAATGATATAGAAATTGATTTAAAATGAGATTTAAAACAGTTAAATAGAAAATGAACAAATATGTCAGTCTAGAACACTGCATAAACGCATGGAAGACAGTTTCTCTTTGTGAACAAAAAAGAACAATTTTGATCAACATCCGGGTTAATTACAGAAACAAAAGTGTTCACTGCGATAGCACCATGTAACAACCTCCATTGCAAATCTCCAATTCTCTTAGATCAGCGGTTCTCAAAGTGTGGTACACGTACCACTAGTGGTACGTGAGCTTCCTCTAGTGGTACGCAGAGGAATCTCAGAATTAAAATTAATTTAGGCCGCATGTCCACCAAAGCGATTTTTTTAAATTGTTTTAAATGGGAGCATCTTTTTCATGCTGAGCACTCGTTTTTCTTGGCACCGAGAATTTAAGAATGTTAGCATTCATCACTGTCACTTTTAGTCAGCTAACCAATCACAGTGGAGGAGGCGGGACTAATACCGTCACACCCTGCTTGTACTATGACTGAACAGCAGTAGAGTTAATATTTTGTCTCTGATTATTTATGTCTTTACCAGATGGAATTGCCGGAGTACAATAATATTGTTATGAAAAATAATGCTTGGAGAAACATTTCATTATGCATCTGCCATATTACTTCAGCGGATATTCCATATCATAGCAACCGCAGCGCCCTCGAAAATACGCTGCCCTCTCGCCGCTTCACACCTGGGTGTTTTCAGCTGGCTTTGGTGGAAACGTGGCCTGATTGTTGTTACTTGCAGCTACATATACAGCCTGTGTTTTTTTTTTAATCAAGTACTTTTTTATTTAAAAGTGAAATAAAAACTACTGTGCTTAAAGATTAAATGAAAATGTATTGTAGCTACTTAAAGTTAAATAAAAACTTTAAAAAAGTTACTGTACTTAAATGTTAAGTAGCCTAAGTATGATACATTTTAATTTAATCTTTATTTAAGTACAGTTTTTTTAACATTTAAGTACAGTACAGTTTTTATTTCACTTTTAGGTACAATATATTTTAATTTAATAATTACGTTTTTTATTTACGTGGAAGTAAGCACGGTGCAGTGTTCATGTTCAAACTGTGTATTTACTTTATTTTAAGAGGCTGACAATAATAAATATCCTTATAAGGATTAAAACTGACTCGTTTAAAAAAAAAAAAAAAAAATACCTTCATCTGAAAGTGACGTGACATACTCGGAATTTGTGTTCTGCATTTAACCCATCCAAAGCGCACACACACACACAGCAGTGAACACACACACACACACACACAGTGAACACACACCCGGAGCAGTGGGCAGCCATTTATACTGCATTTTAATGTTGGTCATAATGGTGGTACTTGGAAAGCCAAATATTTTCTGAGGTGGTACTTGGTGTAAAAAGTTTGAGAACCACTGTCTTAGATAATGGTGACTTATACAATACTCTCCACTCAGGTTTTTCAGACTCATTCAAATTAAGCATCTTACGCCAGGGTGTATCAATTTTTTTATCCAAAAACTTCTTATTAAAGATTTTAACACATATTTAATAACAGACCTTTCCAGAAGTAATATCTGAACCCTTCACAGTCAAATTATTAACTTCTAAGAAACAACCTTCACAATTGTCCATTATGGGAATCAGGGAAAGAATCTGTATAATCTGGATTTACAAGCCCCAATAAGTTGTCCAATAACAATTGTAATTCTTTTTCAGACAAAGCGGTCTTCCACTTGTCAAGTGCTCTTGCAACCAGACGGAAAGATCTCATTCCCAGCTTCTCAGTCTTAGCAATCGCATCTGAAAAATTGACTCCGGCTACTTCTAAAACTTGCCCAATAGTTAAAAGTCCAGAGTTGAGAAGATTTTCTTCTGTCACAGAGTACCTCAGTTCACTGGTCAAAGCCAAACTTGAGCCAAAAATTAATGGCTCTTGCAACAGCCAATACAAAGAGTTCACAGTCCTCTCCTTTGGAATCTTGAACAAGGTCCACACTTTAAAAAGATTTCGGTAAAAAACAGGAAACTTGGATAGTTTCAGCTTTTGCGGATCTAGCCAAAATAAGGCTCCATCCAATCCCATGCCTTCAAACCCTCTCAATAAAGAGAAGGTTGCTTTCTTCCAGTTTGAATTCTCTGACCCAGCTAAAAGTCTTTGTATGAACTGAATCCTGAAAGCAGCTGTTCGACTTTGTAGATGCACCAGTCCAAACCCTCCTTCTTCTTTAGGAAGGTAAATTACACTTTTTGGTACCCAGTGCAACTTGTCCCAAAACAAATCTACTAAACATGACTGGATCTTAAATAGAAGATCTACTGGGGGATCTATGCAACTTAAGCGATGCCAGAGAGTAGAGGCTACTAGATTATTTATAATCAAAATTCGTCCTTTATATGACATCTTTGGAACTAAAAAATTCCACTTATCGAGGCGCCCTTTACCTTCTCAAGAGCCCCTTCAAAAAATTTTTACAGCATTCTCATTGCCTAAAAAGACACCCAAATATTTGAAACTATCTCTGATCCATTTCAGACCAGCTGGTAAAATGGGTTCACCATTTAACCAATTCCCAACAATTATAGCTTCACTCTTTTGCCAGTTCACTTTAGCAGAGGAGACATTCCTAAAATCGTCCAATGTTTGTAACATCACATTCACATAATTTTGATTACTGATTAACACAACCACATCGTCAGCATAAGCTGATAATTTAACAGCTTCGACACAGTTTAAGATCTGTAAACCACACATGTCAATTCTTAACTTATTTAAAAGAGGTTCTATAGCCAAAGTGTACAACATGCCAGAAAAAGCACAACCTTGTCTGACCCCTCTTAAAACCTTAAATGGAGAGCATAAGTCACCATTAATCTTCAATATGCTCTCAACGTCACAATACATAACTTTAATCATAGATATAAAGTCAGAACTAAACCCAAAAGCTGCTAAAAGCCTTCTTTTGGTCGATTGAAATTAAACCAAAATCAAATAAAACTTTGCTATTGTCTAAAACATCTCTTACAAAAGAAATATTATCAGCAATTCTTCTGCCTGGAACACAATTTGTTTGATCAGGATGAATTATTTGATCTAAAACAACTAGTCTATTCGCCAATAATTTTGACAGTAATTTATAATCATTACATAAGAGACTTATGGGCCTCCAATTTTTTATTTAATTTAAATCCCCTTTTTTTGGAAGCAGAGTGATAACCGCTCTACGGCAGCTTCTGGGTAACTTTCCATCCGATAAACTCTGATTGAGAACTGCCAGCAAATCAGAACTCGGTCCAAAATGTCTTATAAAATTTGACTGAGAAACCATCAATTCCCAGCGTTTTCCCATTCCCCATACTATTCAAGGCCTTCTCTAATTCTCCCATAGTCAATGCTTTACTGATTACTTCATTAACGTCTTCAGTTACCTGCGGCAAATTTTCAAGAAAAACATTATTCGAATTCTGTGTACACAACTCAGTTTTATACAGATCTTCATAAAATTTGACTGCTCTCTTTCTAATGTCTACAGAGTTTAATAAAAGGACCCCCGTTTCTGAACGTAAAGCATGAATATGTCTATTCTTCCCATTCTTTTTTTCTAGGTTAAAAAATAATTTAGAGGGTGCATCCATTGACTCAATGTTTTGAAAGCGAGATCTAATAAAAGCACCTTGTATGGTTAAATCTAACAATTCATTCAAAGAAGCTGTCTTTTTCCTAAAAGACTCTATCTCTATTTCGTTTTTTGTTAACTCCAAGTTCTCTTGAATTTTAACTAAATCCTCTTCTAGTTTTCTTATTGACCTAATCTTATCCTTTGTGACGTTGTGAGTATATTGTTGACAAAGTTGTTAAGTTTGAACTTTAAAAAACTCCCACCACTGTTGCAAAGTTTGAAAAGAAGACTTTGTTAATTTTACATTACCCCAAAAAGCCTTAAAAACATCTTTAAAATGTTTATCACCTAACAGTATTGTAACGTATATCGGCAGGAATTCAACTGTCTACACGTCACCGAAAGAATCAGCGTCTCTCTAAACCCCCCCCCTCTGGAGAGAGCGAGATGGTTATCTGACCTAGGGTACGGTCTCCTCCAGGCACTAATGGCTTTGGGCTACATTCCTAGAGGATATTTCAACCCCCTCCTCTGCCTCAGCGCAAAAGCGTGCGTTTTCTTCCTATTATGGAACAAAGGAATGTAGTGTGAACGTTCCTAAAAGACATTCGTTCATTTCATGACTTTCAAAACATCTACACAAAGAAATATATGGATATTAATGTGTACTTTTTCTCTCATATGCTTGTGGAATGTGAATTATTAGGAAAACGTGGGCTGATTTCTAATCGTGCTTTAACCTGGAATGTGTAGGCTGCAGTGTTTAGACTTTTATGAATGGTTGCAAAATTGTATGAATCAATAAGATAACGAATGTGGTGATATTATAAATGTGTAAACCTGGTAAGAGTTTTAATACAGAAATCAAAAGTTATTCTTTTCTCCATGAAAAAGCCGTGCAGGCGGGGCTCCGCCCCGTACCGACGCTCTGATTGGACCAGCCGCCTTTGGGGATGTCCAAAAAACGGACTGTTTAAAACGACGCGCGAGCGGCGCGTTCGCTCTCTTCTTCTGGCGCTCTGACTCTCTTGAACATGGCTTGAACATCTCTGAAACTCCGCGAAGCTGCGCCCAACGCTACGCCCGGTCCGCTGGACTCTCACCTTGAAAACCAACCATTTATGAAGTCTAAGACCGTGCCAAAGCCGCAAAATCACGGAGCAACGAATTCAACGACTGCAGAGCAGAGAGCTTTCCCGGTGACGTCACGCAGCAGAGGTTTCTCCGAAGGAGCACTAACCGACCACGTGAAACCCGAGACAAAGAACTGAACTCACGCGGGAAAACGAAACCAACGCATCCAGCCTGCTTTAAACCAACAGAAAGCAAGTAACAAACCAACGTTCCTAATCCTGACTAAACCGTTAAAATTTGATCTGAATGCAGTAACAAAGCAAAGATTTGTTCGTGATCTTTTTCCTGGTTAGTTAAGCTATGAAATAGAAAGAATGGTATTCTTTCATACAGTTAACCTCAAAACTCTCGTATGTGTGTGTATGTCTATGCTTTATTAGGTAATCCATTTATGTTAGAATAGCAATATCACGAATAAACCTTTTCCATTTTATAAACAAGTGTCTCTGGAATGTGATTTTAAGTATTTTCATCATTATTTGCCCAAAGATAACGCAACCTAGCTCGAACATGATTAATTATTAATCTCGTTTTATTGTTACCGGGGCCACGGGCAATAGAAGGGAGATTTAATAGATATACTGACGTAGTATTTGCTGGCCGAGTATTCAAAGTATAAATCGTACGTTAAATATTAATATTACGTTGATCAAGCAACATTGAATATTTAATAACTAATTCCCGGAGCTGAAACAATAGCTCTATATTATATTAAACTGGATTTTATTACAAGAATGGTGGAGGATAAAGCTGGCAATTAAAGATTTAAATCTGATAAATCAAACCAGAGACAATATAAATATTTCTCACTTTTATCCGGAAGAATTGAGTAAATATAGAGAAACAAACGGTTATTTGTGATATTGCATTCTTGTTTGTGAAACACAGTGAGTTTGAATGAAAGAGAGTGTAACTGTTAACTCGAGTTCGTTGAGAAATTAAACTGCAGTAAATAATTAATAAAAAGTCGCTCTAAAGCGCATGAGAGGCGAACGAGCGTGTTCCTTGTTGCCCTCTCTTAAGGCCTTCGTGGTAATGCTTTTGTTAGTGCGTGTTCCACTGCAAACCCAGCCACGTGACTCCCGGCTGTAGGATATTAAAGTAGCTATTTAAGTAATTCTCAGCCAATTTTTGATTTCACAGGAGTGAAATTCAAACGCACGGCGCTCAAAGGAGTGGCCAGTCGTTTTGAGAAAGGGAGACATTTTGCAATCGATTTAATTGTTTGTTTTTTATGTGTGCTGTCTGAACAGACAAATATTCGCATAATAGCCCGCTGAGGCTTTGTTGGTTTATAAGTAACCCGTAGATAAATTTATCTCGCCCTAAACGAGTGAGATTATGTGTTGTATAGATTCAAATCTGACCAATGCTTGGTTAATCTGAAGGGTTAATCTGGAGCACATTTTCCCTTTTTCCTATAGGCACGGAGTCGCCATAGCGACCAGTTTAGCCACGTGGAGATTTAGCCACGTGTAAATGAATAGCACTAGCGCATATAAGCTAACTGAAACAAAGAAGCTTTAGCCATGCTGGTAGCATTACTGCCATTAGCACATAGCATTTAAAGCTTGAATGCAGTGTGTTTGTGGTTCACAGCCACTAATTCCTTTTCTCTCTATTTTACATTTACATTACATTTATTCATTTAGCATCGCTTATCCAGGACTTACATTTTCACAGTTACAGCTACATTCCCTTTCTCTCTCTCTCTTGGCGTTGCTCTCTCAGTTGAGCTACAGGACAGCTGTATTTTCCCATTGAAAAGACTAACGTATGTAATAGACTGGCTGTGTTAATGTTATACACATTTATCTGTCTGACATTTTCACAGGTTGGTTTAATATACTGTTGATTAAAATTGTACGTTTTGTAGTTTAATAACTGGTGGGTTATTAGAAGATAATTTAGTATTACCTCATTATCTTGATAATATGGTGATTTGATTGCATTCAATTATAATGGCTTTTATGATTTTGAAAACACATCAATGGATAAGCGCTATTGTTAGGAATTTTTAATTGATAATTGAATGTCACAATTGATTACAAATTAATTTTGGATTAATTTCATTTAATAAAATTTTCAATTCCTGCTTCCAGCAACAACAGCATCCATTTATGAACCATAAACGCTCTTATAATTTGACCACTACAATAAAACCTTAAGTTATCAAGAGGGCCAGAAATTTTTAATTTCATTTACAAGTAGGATACAGATTAATTATTATTTTTTTTTTTGATGTTAATGACAATGAGGAATGCTTAAGTTTGGAAATTATTTTAATTACTATTATGGGAATCCAAAACTAGTGATTTAGAAGCTGTAAATTAATTTAATAATTAATTATGAATTCGAAAATTCTAATTACATTTAATAATTAATTACACTTCCTGTTTACATTTTGCAACAATATTGGTTTGTCAACTCAATTGCAGATTGCATTTGTAAATTCTAATCCTAGGTGAGCCTATTAATTTTAATTATAACATCATACATTTTAATTAGAAACCACAAAGTCTAATTTTAATTATAATTTCAGACTTACCACAAGTCTGGCGCCCCCTGTAGGCCATACTTCATTTCCTTAGGTGATCTGATTAACTCAAATAAAATTAATAATAATTTAATTAAAATAATTTTATTAAATTAAAATTAGTCCTCTTTACTTAGGCCTGAGAGTAGATAGTGCTCCCCCTAGTGTTGGAGAAGTGACAGTGACACCATACAATCAAAGTCACTTCTCACCAATCTGGAGCATAAAACGTAACCTTAGCATAGCGACTCAACAGCACCACCTGGTGCCAACGTATTAGTTTTAAATCTTGGGAATAAATCTTAATTTCTCTTTTCTTTTCTCCCTGTTACTAACTTCTAATTTGACTTGTTTGCTTAAGACTTGGCCAGGGGAAGATCACGAATAGAGCGAAATGTCACAATTGAACAGATGTTTATGAAACTTGAGAACCACATTCAAACTGTTTATCATTTACCCTCTATTGTGAAATCCTACCCTCCCAGTTAAAGCAGGTGCAATGAGAAGATAGACATCGGCAAAATTTTTAAACACGCGTGACACACGCTGACCAGCGCTATGTGTAAAATCCTGCCATTAAGGGACAAGCACTGTCATTGCTGTTATTTTCCATCAAGGAGAAAATTGAAATAGCAATAACAGTCTTATTACAAAAGAGAAAACTCGCCTACAATCCTCTGATTAGAAGGCCCTTCAAATCAGACTTAAAGCTTAAAAGAAGAAAATCTGCTATTAAAAGAGAGATCTGTTTAGTTTTATGGTCCTTCACCTTCGTATTTAGATTGACCTCCTGCCTAAAAGGGAAAGGAGGCTTTCTCGTACAGGAAAAGGTGAAGCACAAAATTGTTATCCCTGTGTACTCATTCTGTTAGTGTGCTTTTCTTTCTGTTTCTCAGCTGTGCCGCCTCTACGTGTGCTCAATTTCTACGCAGAAGCTGCAAATTACACGCACCCCACCACAGAGGACCACAGAAACAGAATCACACCCAACACTAGCATACACTACACTGTGCACATTTACACCCCTGTTGTTTTGTTTGTGTTTTTGTTTTGCTTTGTTTCCCATCCAAGGTCTGTGTCAGTTCGGTCCAAGATCCCCATCACCCGCCAGAACATGTCTCACAAAACAGAACATGTCGGTCACTGGGAAGGACTGGAAATGTGGCTAAGTGCTACAACAAACAGCATCCTCCCTAAAGCTGCTGAAGCACTCCAACATCAGACACAGGACCAACTAGATGACAACATCACAAGCATCATGAGACAAGACCCAAGTCAAAACTACAATCACAAAGAATTAGCCAAGATCACCTCAAGCTTAAGTCACACACTCATCGCCACCCTCAAACTCAAGCACGCCGCACAACGCCAGCAGGAGCTGACAAGCGCACAACGACGCATAGAGCAGCTGGAACGTGAACGACAGGAAGGGACCGATGAGGAGGAGATCAACAGGCTAAAAGAGATTCTAGCAGCTACCAGCCACGAAATGCAGCAACTCAAAGAGGACTTCGCTGATTGTGCAGACAAGCTACAGTATGCAGAGAAGCTACTAGAGAAGGCAAAGACTGACTTCAGGGACAAAAACAGCAGAATCAAGGCCCTCGAAGCTCATTTGGCTGAATCAAGAAACGAGATCAGCCGCCTAACACAACAGCTCGACTACGTCACAGAGGAGTCTGAAAGTTTCCAAGAGGAACTCAAGCACACGCCAGGAGCCGTCAAGGACAGGACGTGCACCAACCGCACCCCTGCCAAGCAGGACCAAGTCACCTGTGCCTGACACGTGAACATAAGACAGAGGGGTGGTGTTAAAACAGTCACCAGCGCTCCTGAAGAACTTTATATCACGACAGAACCAGAAGAATCTGCTGCAGCCAGCCGCAGATCGTCGCACAGCTTGGACCTAAAAGACCTTGACAAGCTCGCCCAAACGCTTGGCAAATTCAACCCCAGCGTGCCAAACAGCCAAAAGGTCCAAGCGTATCTGCAAGATATTGATTTCCATCTGAAATGCGACCTAACGTTACGGACAAAGATAAACTCTATTTACTCCGAACGACATCCAGTCCTGAAGTACGCAGCTTCCTGGACCGGCAGCCTGTTAACACAAAGACTGATTATCAACGGCTGCGAAAAGCCCTTATTAAAGAGTTCCCGACCCTGAGTCCGATCAAGGCTTAGTGGCTGCCCTGGAGACAGACAAGGACGTCCACGACACTCCTCAAGCTTACTATAGTCGACTCAGACAAGCATATTTTGGAACTCGCAATGATTCTGACAGGGAAGATGAACTGAACTTTAAAACTCTCTTCCTCAGGAATCTTCATCCTGGCATAAGCCACCATCTTGGCGTTCTCGCATGTCCACGAACGATGAACACTCAGCAGTTGCGAGACTTGGTGCAAAAGGCCTACTACAAACAAAAGATGGCCTCAGAAAAGAGCGCAAAAACCCCAGCAGTTCTTGATTTCAACACGCAACACCATGAACTGGCTCTAGAGGGCACCCAACGCCAAGACAGCGCTAAGCCACCACACAGAGAATGGAATGCACTCCGTCCAACAGAGAACGAGACTCACACGCTGACACTCGACCTGAACAGAGGTATGACCGATGGGATGAACCGCGTGGACGTCAACGCTCACCTGGACGACACTGGGAGAAGTGGTCTCATGAGAATCAGTGGGAAAAGGAAGATGAACCAGAGTCAGCCTGACTAGCTGTCAGACGGAACGGCAGTGACAAGCTGAACAAATCAGCCCCAGAAAACAGCACCGCTTCACCTTGCTCTCAGAGAACAGTAAACACCCTAACTTCAGATGGACATGAAACCCCACCTGAAAACCCAGCAACAGAGCTAAACACTAACTCAACACCCAATACTCCAAATCACAGCAGCGTCCAACAAACACCTGCTGATGAAACTCCTCAAGTTCCTGAAAAGTGCTGTCTCAGTCACCTGCCATTCCTCCGGAGAACACCAGATCAGGTCTGACATCCTAAACGTTTCCTCCCAAACTCCAGCCCCTCAAATGACCAAAACGATGCCCTCACCACAGCAGGTGCATCACATGAAGAGACCTGGACCTTTCATGCCCTCCCACCCAACCCTACAGTGGCAGCAGTAACCCGCCGCCAGCACGCCACTGGCGAGCACACCCCTGCCCTCCTGCATTACCATACCACCTCAGTTCGCTGCTGACGATCTCCTCACCCTCACATGCGGATTCGTCACTACGAACCATGACAGCTCACATGTCAAAACCATGATAACACATCCTCCGAGCTCCGCAAGCTCCACTCTGTCGACTACATGCTGCATCTGCAAGACGGTGTCCACACGTATGTCCCTGAGCCACTCACTGCGCCACAGCTCGTAGTACCTCACGGCCAGAGGGGGAGTACGCTGACACACACGATGCACCATGATGGGTTGCCAGTGCCAACCGGCAAATCCAAACCACCGACAGGAAAAGGGGGAAGATCCGACCCACTGACACAGACCGACAACCATATGCACCACACAAGCATAATTATTGTCATTTTAGGAAAACATATAGCAACCATGCTTAGACACAACCCATATTCTCTCCTCCGCAGCACTGCTAGGACCAATCTAGTAGAGAGGAGTTACTCTCAATTTTTTATTATTATATAATTTTTTTTTTATAATTTTTTTTTTATAATTTTTTTTTTTTTTTTTTTTTAAATTTACTTTGTCGTTTGGTTTCTTTATCTCGTGTCTCACTTTGTGTTTCCTTTCCTCTCTTTCACTTTGAACCCCTTAACCAAACCTTGAATCCAGGTCCTGAAATTGAGATCGACTTCCGTCAGTAAAGTCGTTGTAATTCGCTGTGAGAACCGTTGTCGACCGATCGAGGCCACCCGCCAAAATCATGAACGACATGATACACGATGTAAGTTCCTCGATTGACAACGGCATATTTTTGTCAGGAGAGAGTTCATTTGTTCTTTTTTCTTTGTCAAGAGAACAAATGAACAACAAAAACCACCCCGAAGGGGAAAAACAAGCAGGCAGGCAGGCAGGCAGAAGACTAGAGCACAGTCAAACATGAAACTCACATGACGTAAGACAACGGATCAGCCCAGGGCTGCAGACACAAGGAGACTATATAGGGAGACAAACGAGGGTAACGAGGGAGACACAGCTGGAGCCACTGAAACAATGATTAAGTAACAAGATGGGAGGGGACAGACAATCGACATGGGAGCACATGGAACCAAAAACAACAAGCCATGTGCTCAACACACAGAGACATCTGGTGGCCAGCCTGGGCACACCAGCAAGACCATGACATACCCCCTTAAGGAGCGGATCCCAGATGCTCCACACACACTAAACAGAAAAATGTCTAAGAGGGAGGTGGGCCAGGCCCGTGGAGTGGAAGAGGGCCTGGAGCAATGGGTACACAGGGGTGCCAGGGTGGGGCTGGCCCTGGAACGGGCTCTGTGGGTTCCCAGACCGGAGCGGGGTCCAGGACAGGAGTGGACTGCATGGGTTCCCGGACCGGAGCGGGCTCTGGAGCGGAGTCTGTGTGCTCCCGGACCGGAGCGGGCTCTGGAGCGGACTGCATGGGCTCCCGGAACGGAGCGGGCTCTGGAGCGGAGTGCGTGGGCTCCCGGAACGGAGCGGGCTCTGGAGCGGACTCTGTCGGCTCCCGGAATGGAGCGGGCTCTGGAGCGGGCTCTGTTGGCTCACGGGGCGGAGCGGACTGCGTGGGCTCCCGGACCAGAGCGGGCTCTGGAGCGGACTCTGTCGGCTCCCGGAACTGAGCGGACTGTGTGGGCTCCCGGGACAGAGCGGACTCCGTCGGCTCACGGGGTGGAGCGGGCTCTGGAGCGGACTCTGTCGGCTCCCGGAACGGAGCGGGCTCTGGAGCGGACTCCATCCTGAAGGTTGATCCGCTTAAACTCAGAGCCAGATTGATGTACCCCTCCAGTGAATCCTCGGGGTGTCAATAAGGCATCCGGGATTTGAAGGGCTCGGCTAGGCCTCCCAAAAAAACACCATGAGGCAGGCCTCCTCCGTAGCTGACTGGCGAGCCACTCCCACGAAGTCCCTGGCGTAAACCTCAATGGTCTGGTCTCCCTGGTGGATGTTGAGAATTCTACGCCCTGGACCCATGGTTGCCAGTTGCCCCCTCTGCTGAGTCCTCATCGTGGCTGATCCGTTCTGTCAGGAGAGAGATGGGGTCGAGGACTCAAATGCAGAGATTTAGGGTTTTTAATAATAAGGTTAAACAAATGAACAACAAAAACCACCCCGAAGGGGAAAAACAAACAGGCAGGCAGGCAGAAGACTGGAGCAGGACCGTGACAATTTTAAGCCTGACCCTTTACTGCTCAGTTCAATGAATTAGAATAAGAAACAAATACATTAAATAGGTTATTATGTACTTTACTGGTAATATATTTCATATAATTATTTCACAAGTGCTTATAGATTATAAAAGAGAGAGAGAGAGAGAGAGAGAGAGAGAGAGAGAGAGAGAGAGAGAGAGAGAGAGAGAGAGATTTTAAACATATCTTTAATCACCAGAAAGAAAAAAAATATCAGTAATATTTGGTTGTTGGTGTTTTTTGCATTACAGCTTAAGAAATGTCTTAGGCCTTATCAGTTTTAGGGACAAAAACAAGTCAGAGAACCAGTTCATTTATAGGGCACTGACAACATAATTTGGTAAAACTTTACAATAACTGCACACACATGATTCATTAGGTAAGCATTGGTAAATAGTCAGTTCATACTTAATGAAGCATTATACCAACATTAAGAGTTATTAGTAAGCAATTTATAAATACAGCTATACATGCCCTGTTCTTTATTTATAAGCATGTCTATTACAAAGCAGATTTAAAGGTTTATTTATCTTCCTAATAGAAAAAAAAATAAACCAACACAACACAGAGGAAATCAGAACTCAGACATATTTGTTTTAAGATGCAAACAAATTAAACTGTAAAAATGTACAATTGAATTGTATTTTATTTTTAATGAAATTGCAGTTTGTCAGAAGTTTAATTGAAGTTTATTTGTCATTTATTTGAAGCTGGCAAAGTGCAGTTTCCAAAGACTTCATAAAAAAAATGCATGAAATATTATTAATTTCATTAATATACAAAACACTATGGATAGCAGAACATTAAAAAACTATCAGACATTGCAATTTGCAGTTTTATTGAGAATAGTCAGGCAGTACAGGGTCGGACGCCGGCAAGGCAGAACAGTAGAGGCAAGGCAGAGACAGAGTAGAACACCAGGCAAGAGGTCAGGGCAGGAGGCAAACATTCACAGTCCAATAAACACAATCCAAGTCGGGGCAGGCAGCAAATGATCAGAATAATGAGTAAACAGTCCAAGGTCAGATAACAAGAAGGTAAACATGGATAGAACGCTCAGAAATGACAGCAAGGCAAATCAAGACTTCGCAAGGAGTCTGTGTGTGTGTGTGGCTTATATGTGTGTGTGTAAATGGGGAACAGGTGTGGATGATTAATCAGTCCCAGGTATGAGGGGAAATGTAAAACGGAGTCCGAATGGCAACTGACTAGTATTCAGGTGAGGGTTCCCTCTGGTGGTGCAGAGGAGGCGGTACGGGAGCCGTATTTCACAATATTTAGATAAAATTAATGCAGCCTTGATGAGCAGAAGAGATGTACACTTTAAGGTACTTTAATAATAACAATTCTATTAATACTTCATTATTATATGATATTATTATCATGATTATTAAATGCTGCTTTTTATTTTTACAGGAAAATAGTATGTATTATTACAATATAATATGTATCTTTTAATGTGCTAAAATGTATATTTTTAATATTAAGTGCCTTGTTGAAAGGTTAGATTTTTTTTGTCTTATTTAATTTATTTATGTTTATGAAAGATCAAAGTTTAAACAATACAGATTATTTTTTACAGGCTTCTTTGATCTTATGTATTAAGAGTGCCAATAATTCTGACCATGACTGTAAGAATGAGAACTTATAAGTGAGGTCTCACATGACATATCAGTATATGAGATACCACATGCATACTTGCGCTCTATCCAGTGCTAAACAGCATGTGGCCCTTGACCCATTTTTATTTGACACAGAATTCTGACATGATCGTGTCATTAATTAATCAAATTTCATAAATCTAAAAGTAGAGTGGCATAGTCTGCCACCATTCATTTATTTTATGGAATAGAACCAGTGATAGTGAGGCTGTCCGTCTCTTAATGTTCTGCCTTACATCTAATTTTGTGCCCCTCTGAAAATAAAAGTCAAACACATTTGGTACAAAATAACATCATAGTTTTATTCTTAAGTAATTAAGATTAAGTAATTATTTTAATTTGTAACTTGAGACTATTTATATTAGCCTATAATTTACATTATACCTCTTTGTGTGTATTTGAGTGTAAATGGATTTTCTATATTCGTCTAATATAGAAGCTTTGTATAAAGAAGGTTTGTATGCCCTAAACATGTATTTGTAACTGTATATTTTGTATAAATAAATAAATGATGACTAAATGTTATATGTTTAATATATTATTACTAATGTATCTATTATTAAGTATGTGATATTTTTAAGACAAGCAGAAAATCAACATTGTTTTGATGCCACGAGAAACATTGATTCTATGCTGATGCTATGTCAGTTTGCTATCTGGGTGGTCTCTGCAGCTTAAACCTGCTAAGACCAGCCTGATCGGCTAAAACCAGCCTGACCAGCTAAAACCAGCTTGACCAGCTAAAAATGTGGTCAAAACCCCTCTAAAAAAGCCTGATAAACTAGGGATGGGTCACAATTTTCAAATATTCGATTAGTTTATTTAATTATAGAATATCGTTTAGGTTGTGCGATTATTTTCTAAATGTGTGCCCACACTGGGTGTTTTGAACCGTGCCCGAGCGTGTCTGAGCCCGAAAGCCCAGTTCGTTTGACTAATGTGATCGCTCTGTGACGTGCTCGGGTGCGGTTCGTTTCGCAGGCCCTGGCTTGGTTGCAAGAGGTGGGCCAGAGTGCGGTTCAGTTGGACTCGGGCGTGGCACACATGTAGTATGAGCGCTAACCGCGCCGGAGCACAGAACTTCTGATACGTGTAGCCTGATTGCATGAACAATAGACCTGTTAAGCAATATATTGTGAAAGGTCCATTTGTTACAGCGTCCCAAACAACTAAAATAAAATAACTAAATTACTATAATAAACCACAAAGTTAACAAAACGATGCACTCCACTGTGCTGAGCAAGAGCGCTTCTCTGCCACCTTCACGTGCTTTCAGAAACGTCCTTTTTCCCACTTATGAAGTCGTGATTACGAGCTCGCTGCATTCAAATTATTTGTTTTTTATTGAAAGAATAATTTAATATTCCACTGATTGATAACCATAAATATTTATATGCAAAAGATTGGTACTGTTTTTCGTGTTTAATGTGAAGAATGATAGGTTGGATGCCACAGACTTTTTTTTTTTTGCGGAGTATACAGGTGTAATTTTCACTTTAACTTCACACAATGTAACCTGATTTTATTATGTAATTTTGACTTTATTCTTAAAATATTATGACGTTAATCTTATTTATTTAGGGGGGTTTTATTTGAGAAGGATAAACGGATCAAACTTGCGCTGGCCGCTTGGTATTTTAAAAAAAAAAAATAATTTTTCAAACATGTTTAGACAAAAAAATTCAAACAATTACATAATTATGTATTTTCTTTCACCACCCTGTTCCACAACCTTAAATTAACAGAAAGTGGATGAATAATAAATAAATAAATAAATAACCAAACAAGCAAATAAATATGTATATGAATAAATGTTTAACAATATTAACAGTGCTTACTATGCATCCTAAATAGCAGGATACATTTCAATATGTTGTTATCAAACAGATATATCAAAGTCAATTTTGTAAACTAAAGTAAATAAGTGTTCACAAAAAAACATTTAAGGGGGTCACTCCAATAGTCTTTATGTGTAGAAATAATCATAGGTTTCCAAATTGAATTAACATTTTGGATAGATACTTTTTTGACCTATTAAATTTTTTCTAGTTTTAAATATAATATCAAATCACAAATCCACATTGAAGTTGAAACTTCCACATTCAATGTCCATATTGAATATTCCAACAATATTCTCCTTCTTGTGAGGTAAGGGTAGGTAAGGAAAGGTGGAACTTTGAGATTAAATAAAATGTCGGACTTGAAAAAAAGGGAACAGGTTAGATTGTGCTAGCTGAAATCTCTGTAGAAGGTCGTTAAAACTAGCCAAAGTGTTTTTAATGTAAAAATCACTGCATTTAGCCAATTCAATACTCTGCCATTGTACGTAGGTGTACTCTATTTTACCAGCAGGGAATATAGGGTTGTTACTGAGAGGGCTTAACAAGGAGAAGTCCTTAAGTTTGTACGTTTGTCTAAATTGAAACCATATTTTAAGTGTTGAACTTTTGACTGGGTTTGAGGTATAATGATAAGGGGAGAAGGGTAGTTTCATTGTTATTAAGGCGGGATGTGATGTAGAAATACAAGTATCTGCTTCTGCCTTACACCAACCTGTCTCTGTACAATTATAACAACAGTTGACTTTTTGAAGATTTGCTGCCCAATAATATCACATACAATTAGGTAAAGCTAAACCTCCTTTGAATCGCTGTCTTTCCAAAAGGTCTTTATTAATTATTGGGTTCTTCCCTTTCCGAAAAAATTATGTTATAAGCTTATTTAATGTACGAAAAAATGCTCTTGGGATAAAAACTGGGAGGGACTGGAATAAGTATAAAATGTAGGTAGGATATTAATTGTATTACAATTTACTCTACCTGCTAAAGACAGGTAGATTGTGTCCCATCTTTGTAGATCAGTTTTAGTATTATTTATGAGGGTACAAAGTTATTTTTATATAGTCCTGAAAAGGTTTGAGTAATATGTACTCCTAAGTATTTAAAGCTGGATTGAGAGATATGAAATGGGGGGGATGAAGTTTTAATTTGTAGAGCCAGATGATTAATGGGAAAGCATACACTTTTAGAAAAAAAATATATATATCCTGAGAAACTGCTGAAGGCAGAAAGATGTTGCACTATTTTGGGACATTTTCAACTGCTTTTGAAACATATAGCAACAGGTCGTCTGCATATAAAGAAACTCTATTTTCTATACCCATCCTATCAATGCCCTTTATGGACTGTAGAGATTTAAGCATTAAACGTGATTAGAACGTGGTTCTATTGCTAATGCGAACAGAAGGAGACTTCAAGGGCATCCTTGTCTTTTGTCTCTTAGTATTTGGAAAAATTGTGAGCTTACTTTGTTTGTTATAACAGAGACTTTAGGGGTAGAATAAAGCAATTGAATCCAATTTACATATTTTGGGCTAAAGCCAAACCTTTTCAATATTAAAAATAAATAGCCCCACTCAACTCTATCAAATGCTTTTTCTGCATCCAGGGAGACAACAACCTCTGGGGTCTCCCTGGATGCAGGCGAGTACAGTACCCCCAGGAGCTTCTGTAGATTGGTATACGAGTAATGACCTTTGACAAAACCCGTCTGATCCGGAGAAATAATTTATGGTATGAGATAATCAATTCTGAAAGCTAAAATTTTGGCATCAAAGTATTTAAACATTGACATTTAACAATGAAATTAGTCTACACATGGATGGGTCTTTTCCTGGTTTTAAAATAAATGTTATAAAAGCCTCTGTAAGGGTTTGTGGTAATTTTAAATTTTCTAAATAATTTTCAAACATTTTCAATAGGATTGGGGCTATTTTGTGCGCAAAGGCTTTATAAAATGATCCGTCCGGACCAGGGGTTTTGCTACTTTGCATTGCATTTATTGAGTCTATGACCTCTTGTAGATTAATAGGCTGTTCAAAATTTTCTTTTTGTTCCAAATTAATTTTGGGAATGTTTAAACCATCTAGAAACATTAACATATTTGAGGTATCTTCTGGAAACTCAGAAGAGTACAAATTAGAGTAATATTATTTGAAGGTGTCATTAATTTCCTTATAGGGTCCACTGTTAATTGTTATGATATATTTTGAATCTGTGGAATTTGTCTAGAAGCTGACTGACATTTGATCTGATGTGCTAGTAATCGGCTTGCTTTTCCCCCATGTTCATAACAATTCCCTTTAGGCCATAACAATAGCTGTTTAGTCCTTTCAATTGAAAGTTGATCATATTGCACTTTAAGTCCCATTCTCTTTTTGAATAACTCTTCTGAAGGAGTTAATGAGTTAATGAGAGTTAATGGTTATCTACCTTTGCTATGGAAGCAATGACTTGTTGTAATTTAGCATTTTTTTGTTTGTTGGTATATGAATAATATATGATTTCACCTCTGATGACTACTTTAAATGTTTCTCATAAAGTCGATGGTGTACCTTTTCAAATGTGTTTGTAGCCAAAAAAATATAATTTGCTGTTGATATATATAAATATGATTTTTTTTTGTCTGCCAACAGAGTTGGATTTAATTTCCAAGTTGGGCGTTGGTTACTGCAGAGAGTAAATCGTAAATCTAAAAGTAGTGGGGCGTGATCCGATATTATAATGACAGAGTATTGAGTTTTTTTCTAATGAAGGAAGTAATGTTTTATCAATATATAAATAATCTATTCTAGAGTAAGAAGAACGAACATGAGAGAAATAGGAAAATTCTATTTTTTGTGGAAATAAAAATCTGCATGGGTCCAAACATCCTGTTTGTGCCATAAAAGTTCAGAGAGCTAAAGTTAATTTAGATTCTGGCATTTCATGTCAGGGTGTGGGTAATAAAGGACTCAGATGAAGAGTGTCTCAGATGGAGAAAACTTTATCATGAACAAAAACGTAAAATAACATAAACAATATATAAACGCTCGCTAAGAAGTGGAGATTCCAGAGCCGAAAATCGATAGCGAAAAATGCTACCTATCAGATTGTGCTACCAGCATCTTATTCATGCGGTTTGAGGATTTGTTTAATGTCCATACCTACCCCTACCCTAAACCTACCCGTCCACACTTACCCTTACACTAAACTTACCCTTAAAACAATGAAAATATATTATTGGTAGCACAATCTGATAGATAGCACGTTTCGTCTGTACACCTGTTGGCAGTGTCTGCGAACCACTTGAGCTGCTGGATCTCCGTGCTATGGGTCCTGCCGCACAAGGAAACAGAGGGACAGGTAAGGGCAGTGATGTGACTACTCACAAACTAGGAGTAGAACACAGGGACATATAAGGGAGAGGGGAAAATAGCGACAGGTGGGGAATAACCAGCTCGTGATCCGTGCACTCCCGCCGCACGATCGGCATTGATTGCCCAGACCACGAGCTGCCGAACATGACAGGACAACAAGGAGAGCCGAGAGGGCACCCTGAACCGTGACAATTCACTGTTAAAAGTGTTTTTTACAGGTAAGTGTCTGTATTTTTTTTTACAGAATTTTCCCTTTTTTTCATTATACTGTTGTTTTACAGATATTTCCTGTATTTTAAAATTCCACCAATACATTTACAGATAATTGTTACGGATGTTGCCTTTATTGTTGCTGTTTTCATAAAGAAAATAAAGAAAGAAAGAAAACAATGAACCATAACACATTTGTTTTAAAAGAGAGAAAATACCTTATACAACGCAAGTAAAGGCTGGAATACACAACATGACTTTTAAAATCTGAACAGATTTTTAAAACACTAGGCATCATACACTTACCGACTTTATAAATGGTGATAAAGGAAAACTGGGCATCATACACTTTGTGTCTGAAGATCATACACTACCAGACTGTAAAGTTGTTCCGATCACAGCGAACTCACTCAGAAACGTGCGCCTTGTTGCTAGGAGACACATGACAAATGAAAACATATGTGTTCTAAAATCGGCTGAAAATATCAAACAGATATCCTCCGACTGGATAGAATCAAAGTCTGAAGCTAAAAAATCGGAGTCTGTGACCATAATACACTACGTGATTTTCTGTGGAATCTGTCAGTTGTAATCTGCAGACTAGCTCTGACTTTCCTCAACTAGCGTCAACTTGTTCAGACTGTAAAATCGGGGGGAAATCAGGGCAAAAATCTAGGCTTAAGCTATATCTGTCTTAATCATTTTGTTAATAAAAGTTAGATATTTAATATAGGCCTATGCGAATTTGCCATTGTACCCAAACTACGATCGTTTTAAAGAAAGAGGAAATTCAAAGACCGTTTATTTATTTGTGTTCATGCGGGTAAACATAATTCCCTTATTCGTATTGTTAATAAAAGTTCAACGTTTAATAGGACTAAATTAATTTGTCATTGTAGGCTATAGCCTTTATTATTATTAATAACAATAATGAGCCAAACTAAGCATTCATTTGAAGTAAGGGGAAAATCCAACTAGTAACGCCCCTCCCAGTCTTTTGTCCTCTTAAAGGGACCTCACTATTGCAATACATTTAGCCAATAAACTACACCCCTTTCCTCCAGTCCAAAAAATCTGAAAATCTTCTTTGGGAACGATGCTCTCTCATGGGGTACCTCCTAGAAGGAGGGGATTCTGACATACTCTCAACCCCAGCAATTTCCTCACCAGGGTTTTCCAGCTCTATCGCGGGCGGCTGTAATTCAGACATTTCAGCCTCTGAGGGCTCTGGTAGAGAGACGGTGTAGCCATCTGGCTCGGGCCTTGATAGATCCACTGAGGGTACCACTCTGTCCAGCAGCTGATCAACTGTCTGTCCAAATCCAAAGTCTGTGCACCTGCCCATCACCAGTCCTGACCTTATACGACAAGGGGCCTGTGACCTCAATGATGACTCCCGGAATCCACCTAGAACCCCTGGTGCAACTTCTCATGTAAACCAAGTCATGCGGCCTAAACTCCCTTACAGTGCCAAAGCATTTTTTCACAATCAGCTCCTGTTTGCGGAGCATATCACCTCCATGGTCAGGATGTAAACGATCCAGGGCAGTGGTCAGTCGCCGATTCATGAGCAACTCAGCAGGACTTTTTCCAGTTGATGAATTGGGTGTAGTGTGCTATGACAGCAAAAAATGAGCAAGTCGGATCTGCCATTCGCCTTGAGTAATACGAGACAGGGCCTCCTTTGTTGTCTGTACCATGCGTTCAGCTTGACCATTCGAGCTTGGGTGATATGGTGCAGTAGTGACGTGACGAATTCCATTGCGGTCTGCAAGCCCTTGGAACTCTGTGGATGTGAAAGCAGCACCATTGTCTGACACAATGACATCGGGCAACCCATGCATTGCAAAAAGCAGTCTCAGTGTGTTAATAACTGCTGACGATGACATGGAACTCATCAGAGACACCACTAGCCACTTGCTGTGTGCATCAACCACTATGAGGAATACTTTGCCTTGGAAAGGTCCAGCAAAGTCAATGTGCAGCCGAGACGATCTTTTTGTTGTCCACTCCCAAGGATGCACTTTTGCCTTGGCGGGTGCATGATGTGACAACTGACAGGTTTTGCATACCTTGACAGTTTCCTCTATATCTCCATCCATTCCCGGCCACCACACATAACTCCTTGCAAGTCCCTTCATGTGTACGATGCCCGGGTGTGTATCATGCAGCATAACCAGTACCTCTCTCCGTGCTGAGCTAGGAACAACCACACGGCTTCCCCAAAGCACACAGTTCTTATGCGCGGAGTGTTCATGACGGCGCAAAATTAATGGTCTGAACCGGCTATCTGGTATTTCAGCAGGCCACCCATGTAGTACCCAGCGTAGTACACGTGACATGACAGGGTCCTTAAGTGTAAGGTTAGAAATCCTTTCAGCATGCATAGGTGCATCTGGCACCATTTCCAGTAGCAATACTTCCAACTGTGGTGGCGTAACTACATCAGATGCAGACAGAGGTAAGCGACTTACACAGCTCATAGTCATAAGCTCCAATGATCAAACTCCAACGTAGCATCCGTGGTGAAAGGATAGCAGGCATTGGCTTGGAATGGTGCAAGAGTCCAAGCAGGGGCCTGTGGTCCGTAAAAATCACAAAGTGGCAGCCTGCTAAGTACCGGTGAAACTTTCTGACAGTGAAAACGACCGCCAATGCTTCCTTATCGATCTGGGCATAATTCCGCTCAGTGGTGGTCACTGTTCTGGAGGCAAAGCAAATGGGCTTTTCCTGGCCATCACACTCCAAGTGAAACAATAAAGCCCCAAGCCCATAGGGCGAGGCATCACAAACCACTGCCAGGGGCTTCTTTTCATCGTAATGCGCCAGCAGCTTATCCGTTTGCAGCAACTGTTTCGCCTGAACGTATGCTGACTCATGCTTCGCTCCCCACTGCCAAGTAGCGGACTGGTCAAGGAGGCGATGCAGGGGCTCCAGGACAGTGGCCTTGTTAGGAAGAATCTAGCTGTAAAAATTAAGAAGCCCCAATAATGCATGGAGCTCGGTCTTGTTTCGTGGAGGCGGGGCCTTTTGGATAGCTTCCACTTTTTCACAGGTTGGTTTGATGCCATCTTTATCCACACGAAACCCCCAAAACTCCACTTGGGCAGCTGCAAAAAGGCTTTTCTCTTTTTTTTGTCACAAACCAGCTTCAGCCAAGCACTTCAGTACAGCCCTTAGCCGTGTGTTGTGGTCCTCCATGGTTTTGCCTGAAATTAGGATGTCATTGTGGGATTACAAATTGTATTTAAATGTTTAATTTAGATTCACTTCCTGACTAAGAAATTGTCAGGCAATTCAGGTGCTTGAGATCGCTTCCTGACCATTGAGCTTGAGAGACAGCTGTGCCTTTGTCTCTATGATAATGGTAAGTTCAATGAGTCAGACTACTGAGACTCTCAAGCTTTGTTCTGCAAATGACTTTCTGGCCCAGACGTGGAATCGTTAGTTTGATTGGATTAGTGTCTATGCATTTGATTATGTTGATGAGATTAGAACCACGGGAAGTTTAGCAACAAAAACTAACGCCTCCCTCATGTGCTCCACCTCCAAGAATCCCTCCTCCAAAAATGCCTATAAAATAACCTTGTAAAGTTACTTAAGATTGAGATTTCGATGACTACAGATACCAACAGCTTGGGTTCTCAATAAAAGAATCCTGCTGACGATCCAATCCGAAGTCTCCTAGTCTTCTCTTCTGAGTTTTCTACACTTTAGAAGAAAGCAGTTCACAACAGATGGTGCCGTGGACCCGGATAGAGTTCCAGCATCCTCACCTGAAAACTTCAAGATCAAACAAAGATCTGCATCTTTTGGAATCCAGCGAAACTTCCAGCTGAACAAAGATTCCCAGAATGAATTTTTCTCTCAACCAAGGGTTGTGGTGAGTGCTGTCTCTAATCCAAAAGAACCTAAGACCAGTACAAATATTGTATCCTCTGTGCCGTCAGAGAAGAGTTAACATACATCTGTAGGGTTTGTTTAACTAAGTTATCCTCTAAAGTTTTTCTTTTAGAGATGAAAGTTATCCTCTGTTTCAGGCAGGGAAGATTTTGGCATTACGTGCTAAAAAGTAGTTATCCTCTGTTTCAGGCAGGGAAGATTTTGGCATTACATGCTAAAAAGTGGTTATCCTCTGTTTCAGGCAGGGAAGATTTTGGCATTACGTGCTAAAAAGTGGTTATCCTCTGTTTCAGGCAGGGAAGGTTAGCATTTCGTGCTAATAATTGGTTATCCTCTGTTTCAGGCAGGGAAGATTTGTCATTAAGTGCTAATAATTGGTTATCCTCTGTTTCAGGCAGGGAAGGTTAGCATTACGTGCTAATAATTGGTTATCCTCTGTTTCAGGCAGGGAAGATTTGGCATTACGTGCTAATAATTGGCTATCCTCTGTTTTAGGCAGGGAAGATTTGGCATTACGTGCTAAAAATAGGTTATCCTCTGTTTCAGGCAGGGAAGTTAAGTGTGAAGTGTTGGTAATTTGGAAAGTTAACAATAGTTAAGCTTTTTTTTTTACAAGTGAACCCTCTGTTGATCAGAGAAGTTTTTTTTTGTTTTTTGTTTAGTGTTTGTTTGTGGGGTACAGAAGAAACTTACAAAATGGTTAGAAGGAATGCTAGGCTGATTCCAACCACAGAAAAGAGTGGTCTTTCGACTCCTTTTTGGTCAGATAGTGAATTCAAAACGCTGTTAGGGGAACAAATGGACCTAATAGTCACTGAAAAAGTTAGACAAGAACTAACGCAGAAATATGAGATTCATCCAGACAAGACTTGGTCGGTAGATGAGTGTAAAAAGGTACTAGGAGCAAGTATTCGTAAGAACAATGTGAAAGGCATTATCTGTTGTCACAGAGAATTCAGTGTAACACTAGCTACACAACAGTCTCAGCGTAACTCAGAGCTAGAGAAACAGAACAATGAACTCCGTGCTAGAGTATCCACTTTGACTAAGAAATTGAACCTCAAGAAAGCTGCAGCAAAATGTGCCTGTAAATTCGGTCAATGTGTGTGATGCGAGGAGAAAATCTCAGGGAATTGAGGAAACTAATAGTGTTCCTCTCAATTCTTCTGTTGTGCAAATACAAACTGTTGCCAAAGCTTTATGTCCTAAAGATATAGAGAGACTATCTCAGAGTTTACCGTCAGCACGCACACATTTTTCTGAATTTAGAAGAACATTGATCAGTAAAATGCGTCTTTATGACATGTCGTTGGCAGAAGTCACGCAGCTGATGTCACAAATTTTAACTGAATCTGAATTCAACAGTTTTGAATCTGCTGTTACTTCTGAACTGCGAAATGCCAGTAAGGGTGATTTAAGAGAAGGTATTTTGAAAATCCTAAAGAATATCTTAGGACCCAAAATAGATTGGTCTAGAATTACTACCTGTGTGCAAAGGAAAGAAGAAACTGTGAGTGAATATACTGAGAGATTTTGTCAGTCAGCTGTAATTTACAGTGGAATTGTTGATGACCCTGAAAGTGTGCTAGATGACAAGGGACCCCTGGTCCGTATCTGGTCAGATGGCCTTGTAGCCGAATACAGAAAAGCTTTACCATTCTTAGATCTAACTTGGTCTAACAGAACTCTCAGAAGTAACCTAGACAGGTTAGCTACATGGGAAAGAGATGCTGATGTCAAGGCAAAAGTAAGAGTAGCAGCAGCTATGTTTAACACAACGAAACAAGACAATAGATGGTCTAAAAGAGAAAGCAAATGCAAATACTGTGGAAAATTAGGACATTGGGAGAAAGAGTGTAGGAAGAAGTTGCAAGATAGTAAAAGGAATGCTATGCATAATTCTGCTCCTTTTCAGCCTGCACACAACCCTGAAGTAGTTCCGCCAGTGACCACTGAAACTGTAGGACAGCTAGTTCAGGCTCTTCTAAGAGCACAACAAGACCAGGAAAAAAACTGATTGTTGGGGCTGTGAGTAGCTACCTTTCCCCTGTAATCCAACACAATGATCAAAGAATTTTTGTGAAAGGTAGCATAAAAGAGAAAGAGATTGATTTTTTGCTTGATACAGATGCAGAAATTACAGCAATTCCTACAAAATTGGCACAAGGTTTAAACATCCCATACAAGAAAACCAAACTTTGTTTAACTGGTGTAATAGGTGAAGATTCTGTTTTGTATGAAACTCCGCCCATAGAGGTACAATTTGGCCCAAAAACTCTGACTACAAAATTGCTATGCGCTCCATTAAATACAGGTGCAATTTTAGGCATGGATCTTCTGAGACAAATAAATCTAACTTTAGACATGTCCTCAGAATCTACTAGCATACAAATTTCCTCAGCACAGATTTCTACCAATAATGCAACCCCTCCCGAGTATGCTTTCTTACAGAATCATCCAATTTAGGCTAAAGACAAGGATGATTGTGGGTTGTTGACAGGTGTAGAACCAGTTAAATTGACAGGAACTCCACCTCCGGTCACCAAACAATATCCGATTAATAAGGAAGCTATACAGGGAATCAAACTTATTGTAGAAAATTTGCTGACGCAAGGAGTGCTAGTTAAAAACAACAGTCCATGTAATTCACCCATATGGCCCATCATGAAATCTAATGGGACATGGAGACTTACAATAGACTACAGAGTAGCCAACAAACATATTGATAAAATCACCCCCCTAGTGGCAGATCCATCTACAATTTGTAATGGCTTACCATTAGATTGTAAGATTTTTTCAGTAATTGATATGTCTAATGGATTCTTTTCTGTACCGTTGCACTCTGACAGCCAGCCATGGTTAGCTTTCACAGTTGACTATGAACAATACCAGTGACACGATTGCCACAGGGATTTCAAAACTCCCCAACCATATATCATCAGGCTGTCAGACGTGATTTGTGTGACCCAGAATGTCCGGTAAAACAGTCCACTATGATCCAATATGTCGATGATATTTTGATTGCCTCAACAGATCATGAGGTACATCAAACTGAATTGGCATCATTGTTGGACTATTTGCATAAAAAAGGACACAAATGCAGCTTTCACAAAGCTCAAATCGCTAAAAAGCAAGTCACATTTCTGGGTCAAACAATTGGTGCAGGAAATAGATCCATTACACAGGATCGAGCGGCTTCAGTCAAAGCCATACCTCCGCCTACTACCATTAAAACACTCCGCTCATTTTTAGGAACAACAGGTTATTGTAGACCTTGGATTGAAGACTATGCCTCGATTGCTCAGCCTCTCTATGATTTGTTGAAAGGCCATGGTAAAGATTCAGATACTGTTTGTATTGAAGAACTTCATCTCAAAGCTTTTAATGATTTGAAGAGAGCACTAGGTCAAGCACCAGCATTAGGAATTGCCCAATCTGATAGACCCTTTGTGCTTTATGTCCATGAACACTTAGGCTTTATGACTGCATGTCTAATGCAAGATCATGGGGGCAGCTTACGCCCAATTCATTACTATTCCGGTAAACTTGACATAGTCGCTCAAGGTATGGGCCCATGCCTCAGAGCAGTACAGGCAGTTCATCTAGCGCTTCAGGCTTCATCAGGAATGGTGTTAGGTCAGACTATAAACGTAAAATGCCCTCACGCAGTGTCCGCACTAATGAATCAAGCAAAAGTCACTTCTGTCACCTCCTCCCGTTGGGGAAATTGGTTAGCAACTCTCACAGCCCCGAATATTGTTATACAGCGTGCACCAGTCACGAACCCATAATCATGTATGATGTCTGCAATGACTGAATTTGTGTTAGAGGATGAATGCGAAATGACTCATGATTGTGTTACGCTTACATATGCAGCGACAAGTGAAATAGCAGAAACTCCCATAGAGAACGCAGAATTGGAGTTGTTTGTTGGTGGTTCAGCTCAAGTTATTGAAGGTAACAGACGAGCAGGATATGCAGTAACTTCCACCACTGAAGTGCTGCGCTCGACACTATAGATCATGACATACTGATAGATCGATTACAAAACTATACAGGTATTCAAGGGCAGGCTTTAAGATGGTTTAGATCCTACCTGTCCGATCGCTACCACTTTGTTTATTTAAACGGGGAGTCATCTCAATTATCAACAGTAAAGTATGGAGTACCACAAGGATCTGTCCTAGGTCCTCTATTATTTTCATTATATATGCTGCCCCTTGGTAATATTATTAGAAAATACGGGATTATTTTCCATTGTTATGCTGATGACACTCAACTATATATCTCAACAAAACCAGATGAAACTTCTAAACTATCTAAGCTAACAGAGTGTGTTAAAAATATAAAAGATTGGATGACCAGTAATTTTCTCCTATTAAATTCAGATAAGACCGAGATATTACTTATTGGACCTAAAAACAGTACACAGAATCTCTTGGATTACAATTTGCAACTAGACGGATGTAATGTTACTTCCTCTACAGTTAAAAATCTGGGTGTTATATTAGACAGCAACCTATCTTTTGAAAATCATATTTACAATGTTACAAAAACAGCATTCTTCCATCTTAGAAACATTTCCCAGCTACGGAACATGTTAAGTGTTTCTGATGCAGAAAAGTTAGTTCATGCATTCATGACCTCTAGACTGGACTATTGTAATGCACTTCTAGGTGGTTGTCCTGCATCTTCAATAAACAAGCTACAGATAGTACAAAATGCTGCGGCAAGAGTCCTTACCAGGTCAAGAAAATATGACCATATTACTCCAATTTTACAGTCTCTGCACTGGCTACCTATTAAGTTTCGTATCAGTTACAAAATATTATTACTTGCCTATAAAGCCCTAAATGATTTAGCTCCTGCGTACCTAACTAATCTTTTATCACGCTACAATCCAACCCGCTCCCTTAGGTCGCAAAACTCTGGACTCTTGGTAGTACCTAGGATAGCAAAGTCCACAAAAGGTAGAACTTTTCATATCTGGCTCCTAAACTATGGAATAGCCTTCCTGAAAACGTTCGGGGTTCAGACACACTCACTCTGTTTAAATCTAGATTAAAGACGCATCTCTTTAGCCAAGCATTCATATAATGCATCTCACAATCTTGTACTGCCAGTCTATCTGAACAAATGCACATTATTATGCTTTAGCTTGGGTTATACTGATAATTTCATCCAGGGTTATTCCTGGATGGAGCCGCTGCTACGCTAATTGTTTTACTGTTTCTATTGCCACGGGATTAACATCCCGTGGTAGTTAGGAATTACACAAGCTTCAGTCTGGATCCTACCCTTAAACGATAGAGATGACCGAGCACCTGAGAAGAGATGACAACCCTCCGAGGACCTCCGAGATGAGCCCCAGAGACAGATCTCCAGTGAGGACCTCGCCACCTAGACATCCATCGGGAAAGACCCCGGAACCAGTGGACCACTTACACTCTGACTTTGCTGCAGTTGGAACAAACTACTGATTCGTCTGGCCGGAGGAACTGGCCCCGACTGAGCCTGGTTTCTCCCAAGGTTTTTCTCCATTCTGTCACCGATGGAGTTTTCGCCTTGCCGCTGTCGCCTCTGGCTTGCTCAGTTGGGGACACTTCATTTCCAGCACAATCATCGACTTGATTGCACAGATATTATTTAAACTGAACTAAGCTGGACAATGCCATTACTAAATTCAATAATGAAATGCATTCAGCAGATAATTGAGTGTTAAATCCTGTCATTTTACATTATTGACAAAATTTGCCTATTTTGATATTGTGCAGTGCTTTGTTACAATTTGTATTGTTAAAGGCGCTATATAAATAAAGGTGACTTGACTTGAAGTAGTTGCTTCAGGTCGTCTTCCAGATAATTTTTCAGCTCAAGCTGCAGAACTAGTAGCCTTAACTAGAGCATGCATGCTAGCTTCAGGATCGGTTGCAAATATCTACACAGATTCCAGGTATGCTTTTGGGGTAATTCATGACTTTGGTGTCATTTGGCAAACCAGAAAATGTCTAACTTCTGCTGGATCCCCCATTAAGCATGCTGGATTAGTGAAAGATTTAATGTTTGCCATGAAACTCCCAAAGAAATTAGCGGTGATCAAAGTGAAAGCACATCTCACAACTAATACTACGGAAGCTAAAGGTAATACTCTTGCTGATGTAGCGGCTAAACAGGCTTGTTTCTATGCAACTGTACAAGTGTGTTCAGGTAGTACAGCACAGAAGACAATTCTACCTCCTGAATCAATAGTTGATCTGTATAAAGACGTTCCTCTATATGAAGCATGGACATGGTTAGACAAAGGAGCCACTGTGGATTCATCCGGCTGCTGGACCAAAGGGGGAAAGTATGTTGCTGAATCACTATTGCCATATTTGGCTCAACAAATACACAGTTTGGGTCATAGTGGTCCAGCAACGATGAATCACAGGTTCTCAAATCAATGGTGGAATCCAAAATTCAGAAACGCAGCCACTGAAACAGTCAAGAGATGTGTTACATGTCAGAAAAATAATGATGTACCAGCAGCCACTACACCAGCAGCACATACCCCAGCTCCACCAGGGCCATTTCGTCACCTGCAAGTTGATTACATATCGTTGCCCCTTGTAAAGGAAAACTGACGTTTTGGTAGTAATAGACAAGTTCTCAAGATGGGTAGAAGCTTATCCAACAGGGCGTGCTACAGCTGCACATACTGCTAAATGTCTTGTCACTGATTTCATTCCCAGATGGGGATTACCAGATTGCATTGACTCAGATCAAGGTACCCACTTCACAGGACAGGTAGTCAAGGAAGTGTCTAGAATGTTGAAGATTAAGTGGAACCTTCACTGTCCCTATAGGGCACAAGCATCAGGACAGGTTGAACGATCAAACAGAACAATCAAAACCAGGCTAAGCAAAATGCATCAGGAAGGAGTACCATGGGTTGAAGCACTGCCCGCAGTACTGTGTAGTATGAGAGCATCACCTAACAGATCAGTAGGACTGAGCCCTCATGAGATTATTACTGGACGCCCAATGCAGATGCCAGGTGTGATTGATCTTAGAAATGCTGATGTGCACATTGCTTCAGATGCCCTGATCGCTTACTGTGAAAACCTCACAAAGGCAGTGCAGAGTGCCAAAGAGAGAGTTGAGTCGTGTTGGCAGACTCCACCAGAAGGGGGACACACAATCATCCCAGGTCAATGGGTCATGATAAAGTCGTTCAGAAACAAGCCATTAGAGCCTAAGTGGTACGGACCACATCAAGTGATGTTGATTACAGCAGCTGCAGTATTGTGTCAGGGAAGGAAAACTTGGACTCATGTGTCACACTGTTAAGTTGTTCCTCCCCCTGCAGGGATAGGATAGGACAGACACAAGAACCAGTGAGGAGCCCAGGGAAGAACCGAAAGCAACAGGCTTCGGGGGCCAACCCTGCGGTGAAGATTTCCTCATAGGTCTTTCCCCATCCAATAGTCCATCCTTTCCTCACTGTTCTTTAGGTGTCGCAGGAATTGAGAAATAGGGAAAGAAGGAACAACAATAGCAGACTATATTTGAACAGAGGATACAACCCTAATGTTTGCAGACTCTACAACAAATACTGCTCTGTGCCGTTGGTCTCTCTTGTTTGTGTTTCTTTCTTCCTCTGTGCAGATACCACTTGATGGCTGTCCTGAGATCCATATGCACCACCCTTCTCACCTGCGGATGAAGCCACAACCTCTAGAAGTCAACTAGACCCATTGCCGAGCCAACTATCACACAAGAAAGAGAAAGAAAGAAGAAAGAAGAAAAAATACACAACGAGAGAGACTCACATACGGGAACTTCAGTCATCCATCAACATGATCAAGATTTTTGTACTCTTGATCTTTCAGCAAAATTACACCAGATGACTGAAGATAATTCTTCATGGTTCGGAAACTTGTTAGGTAAACCCTGGCTGTGGATCAAGGAAATAGCAATTCTGCTTGTTGTTTCTCCTACTATGCACTATCTATGCATCCACAGTATCAAGTGTTTCTTTCAGCAAATGACGCCCGCCTCTCACGAGGAAATGACAGTTCCAACCAGAAAAGATTATTACCCGTAAGAACTTCACGGACCCTAATTGCATGTTTTTGTTTCTGTGTCAGCATGCAATTACATATAAGCAACACAGAACATGTACAATGTGCCTGTAATGATTACAAGTTACAAGAATTAACTTTTAAGTGTCTAAATTTGTATTTTGTGAGAGTTATTAGAACTCTCAAAGGGGGAATTGTGGGATTACAAATTGTATTTAAATGTTTAATTTAGATTCACTTCCTGACTAAGAAATTGTCAGGCAATTCAGGTGCTTGAGATCGCTTCCTGACCATTGAGCTTGAGAGACAGCTGTGCCTTTGTCTCTATGATAATGGTAAGTTCAATGAGTCAGACTACTGAGACTCTCAAGCTTTGTTCTGCAAATGACTTTCTGGCCCAGACGTGGAATCGTTAGTTTGATTGGATTAGTGTCTATGCATTTGATTATGTTGATGAGATTAGAACCACGGGAAGTTTAGCAACAAAAACTAACGCCTCCCTCATGTGCTCCACCTCCAAGAATCCCTCCTCCAAAAATGCCTATAAAATAACCTTGTAAAGTTACTTAAGATTGAGATTTCGATGACTACAGATACCAACAGCTTGGGTTCTCAATAAAAGAATCCTGCTGACGATCCAATCCGAAGTCTCCTAGTCTTCTCTTCTGAGTTTTCTACACTTTAGAAGAAAGCAGTTCACAACATCATCCAGGTATGGCTGGACACCTGGGATTCCTGTGAGCAGGGTGTCCATAAATCTGTGAAATATTGAAACGGCTGTTGACACTCCAAACTGCAATCGCCGAGGCCGGAGAAGTCCACGGTGAGTGTTAATAGTTAATAGGTCGGCTGCTTTGTCATCCAATGGAAGCTGCTGATAAGCTTGTTTCAAATCAAGTTTAGTGAAAACTACTCCTCCTGCTAGTTTTGAAAACAGTTCAGCTGCTGTGGGTATGGGGTACACATCAGGCTTAACAGCCGTATTGACCGTACAACGATAATCACCGCAAATCCTCAAGCCTCCATCTTTTTTTTGCTACGGCCACTATGGGTGTGGCTGTGGCCCACTTTGCATGCCGCACAGGTAAAAAAATTCCTTGAGCCACCAATTTATCCAGCTCCTCATCAAGCTGTGGCCGTAAAGCAAAGGGAACTGGGTGGGCTTTGAAGAAACGTGGTGAAATTGTGGAATCAATGTCAATTGAGATTGGGGGCATCCGGCAAACCCCAATGTCCTGAAAAACCTCAGGATATTCAGCCAGTATTTCCTCTATGGACTGAAGCTGTACTCTGTGGACTCCTTCAATCGATATTCTAAGGGCATCAAACCAGTTCCGCCCCAGCAGACTAGGGCCCTGGCCCCTGATGACAAACAACGGCAGTGTGTTTCACGTTGCTTTGTACATTACTTCCACAAATATTTTTCCTTCCATGTCCAAAGTTGCTTGTGACCACTGCTTTAGTACTCCTCCGTCTGCATGCATTGCAGGGGTTTGAGAGGGCCACAATGAGTGATAAGTATGCTCAATAATCAAGGAGCATGCTCCTCCTGAATACACTTCCATTGTGTGTGCCTGCTTGTTCAGTATCACAGTGGCCAAATATGGCTTCTGCCCCCCTTTTTTTTATTTGGTTGTGGAGCTGTAAACAGAGTACTCATTTTGCTGATCGTGAGTTATAATGTTTGTATGTCGTTCCGCTGTGATACCAGCTGAATCCTTGTCACTACTGTGTCTAGTCTTTGTTAAACACACCCGAGCAATGTGTCCTCTTTTTTTGCAATAATGGCATACAGCAGTGGAAAACTTACAGGCTGTGGGGTGTGCTGGCCGCCACACCTGTAGCATGGTTTATCGTGTTTTTGATATTCACTAGTAGCTGCAAATTTGTGTGCTGATGCATGTGTATGGGCTGCATAGTAAACATCATCTTCAGGCAGTGATTCATGTTGTTGTTGTTGACGAAGTAGGCGAGCATTTAACAATGCTATTTCGGCGGCTAATGCCTTTTCCTCTGCCTCTTTAAATGTGTGTGGGTTCAGCCAGTAGGCGTCGTTGTAGCGCCTCATCCACAACCCCGCACACGAGTCTATCACGCAGCATCGCATCTAACTAATCTCCAAAAGCACAGTGCACAGAGAGACGTCGAAACTCAGCAACGTAAAAAACCCGATTCCAAAAAAGTTGGGACACTGTACAAATTGTGAATAAAAAAGGAATGCAATAATTTACAAATCTCATAAACTTGTATTTTATTCACAATAGAATAGGAGCAATATCAGAAAGGAGTTTCTCAGAGAAAAATTGCAAAGAGTTTGAAGTTATCATCATCTACAGTGCATAATATCATCCAAAGATTCAAAGAATCTGGAACAATCTCTGTGCGTAAGGGTCAAGGCCGGAAAACCATACTGGATGCCCGTGATCTTCGGGCCCTTAGACGGCACTGCATCACATACAGGAATGCTACTGTAATGGAAATCACAACATGGGCTCAGGAATACTTCCAGAAAACATTGTCGGTGAACACAATCCATCGTGCCATTCGCCGTTGCCGGCTAAAACTGTATAGGTAAAAGCCATATCTAAACATGATCCAGAAGCACAGGCGTTTTCTCTGGGCCAAGGCTCATTTAAAATGGACTGTTGCAAAGTGGAAAACTGTTCTGTTGTCAGACGAATCAAAATTTGAAGTTCTTTTTGGAAAACTGGGACGCCATGTCATCCGGACTAAAGAGGACAAGGACAACCCAAGTTGTTATCAGCGCTCAGTTCAGAAGCCTGCATCTCTGATGGTATGGGGTTGCATGAGTGCGTGTGGCATGGGCAGCTTACACATCTGGAAAGGCACCATCAATGCTCAAAGGTATATCCAAGTTCTAGAACAACATATGCTCCCATCCAGACGTCGTCTCTTTCAGGGAAGACCTTGCATTTTCCAACATGACAATGCCAGACCACATACTGCATCAATTACAACATCATGGCTGCGTAGAAGAAGGATCTGGGTACTGAAATGGCCAGCCTGCAGTCCAGATCTGTCACCCATAGAAAACATTTGGTGCATCATAAAGAGGAAGATGCGACAAAGAATACCTAAGACAGTTGAGCAACTAGAAGCCTGTATTAGACAAGAATGGGACAACATTCCTATTCCTAAACTTGAGCAACTTGTCTCCTCAGTCCCCAGACGTTTGCAGACATAAAAAGAAGAGGGGATGCCACACAGTGGTAAACATGGCCTTGTCCCAACTTTTTTGAGATATGTTGATGCCATGAAATTTAAAATCAACTTATTTTTCCCTTAAAATTATACATTTTCTCAGTTTAAACATTTGATATGTCATCTATGTTGTATTCTGAATAAAATATTGAAATTTGAAACGTCCACATCATTGCATTCTGTTTTTATTCACAATTTGTACAGTGTCCCAAATTTTTTGGAATCGGGTTTGTAGTTAGATATGCTTTGATTACTTTTTTGCTTACAATTGTGAAACTGAAAACGCTGCACGATCTCTGACGGCGCTGGACTGTAGTGGCGTTTCAACACAGCTACAATGTTTGCATAAGGCACAGTAGAGGGCTGCGTTGGGGCGAGCACTGAACGTAGTGTAAATATGTTTTTGTACCACACACACTAAGCAGCAAAGAAAGTTTTTTTGCGTCGTCCTCAATGTCATTTGCATGGAAAAAACATTACCAGTCTTTCTATATATTCTTCAAAATAATTACTCAAGCATTCATCAAACTCTTCGATACGGCCGAGCATAGTCATGATCGCAGTGATTTCGTTCACCTTTACATCTTCTTCATCGACTTATCTGCACACAGTCTGTTCGAATCCGCTCGTCGCCAGTGTAAGATACTTGAATGACAGGAGGAGACTGTTGTAATCTGGAAACTTTACTTAATTCGATGCAACGCAGAACAGAACATACATCTTCAGTTAGCACTTAGAACCCACTATGAACTCCACTTCCCCGGGTCTTTTGTCCTCTTAAAGGGACCTCATTATTCCAATATCTTTAGCCAATACACTACAGTATGTTTAGTGTAGCCTATAGTGTGTGTGTGTGTGTGTGTGCAAGTTTGCCGCCAATTTAGCACCGCCCACACTGATTGGAATGATTGGCTGTTCTGCACGACGGAACACCAAAGGTGACATTTTGAAATAATGATGCTTACGTACTTGAAGGTTCTTATATTTGGATCCTTTTGATAACGTTATTGTTAATTTCAACTTTACTGTTTTTAACGTGTAATATACTGAATGGGAAATTAGGTTAACAGTATCTTCAAAACATGCATCTCAGTCTGTGTTTTCAGCAAGTTTACTAACTGGTGTTAACTTTATATATTATTGTATAACCACTCACTTCTTCCATGAGTTATATGCTTAGAATAAGTATCTCAAGATAAGCTAAATATCAGTTAATTTTCATATGCTGGTGTGATAAATCATTAATTTCTCTGTCTCCATCTTTCAACAGTTTAACATACAACAAGCATGGCAGTCATCTTGTAGATGCTTACTGTAGTGTTCCTTGTTGTTCAAACAACAAACACAAACTAAAAAATTTAGTTGAGCAGGCCATACAGAGGGAAGGAGTACCATATTTGGGATGGGCTTGTTCCTCTGTCTATGGTAGGTTCAGTCAATCAGCTGTGGGTCATCTGTTGGGACCTCTTGATATTGTGGGATTACAAATTGTATTTAAATGTTTAATTTAGATTCTTATTCCTGACTCAATGTATAACTGTGCTTTGTCTCAATCAAGTCATGTTGATTGGCAGAGATTCAAAGAACGCCTGGCCCAGACGTTGATTCAAAGAACCCCTGGCCAGACGTTGATTCGTTAGGGTGATTGGATTAGTGTCTATCTTTCGGAGCCCCCTGGCCCAGACGTGGAATCGTTAGTTTGATTGGATTAGTGTCTATGCATTTGATTATGTTGATGAGATTAGAACCACGGGAAGTTTAGCAACAAAAACTAACGCCTCCCTCATGTGCTCCACCTCCAAAAGTCCCTCCTCCAAAAATGCCTATAAGATACCATGTAAAGTTACTTAAGATTGAGATTTCGATGACTACAGCTACCAACAGCTTGGGTTCGCAATAAAAGAATCCTGCTGACGATCCAATCCGAAGTCTCCTGGTCTTCTCTTCTGAGTTTTCTACACTTTAGAAGAAAGCAGTTCACAACAATATCAAAGGACACAAACCAGTCTGAGGAGTTTCATCCAAACAATTTCTTGGGTGAGCCTAAATCTTTACTGCTGTTTGCTGTGTTTGGCACTCTGTAGATGAACTGTAAATAAATAGAAGTGTAAATAGAAATATTCTTAATTTTTTCTTGGATTTTGCATGATGGTAGGGTTACATATTTTTTCATTGTTATTAATGAGTCATTTTGTGGAGCATTCTGTAAAATGTTTCTTAAGTAAATTGTACTAACCTTTTACATACAAACAAAAACTAGAATAATTTTGAAACTTGCCATCTTCTTTATTTACACATGCAAGTATGGTTATAGAAATGAATGAAAAAGCCTCCATTGCAGCTCAAAGCAGTCTACAAACAAGGTTGGAGGCACTTGCAACCATGGAACAGATGAATGACAGACAGAAAATTCCATATATATTTACATACAATGCAACGTTGACTGAGAAACGCAAATTTAACTGTAAGGAACAAAGTATTTACAACAGTAATTACAAGAAGTCGTTACTTGTATTGCCTCAAGATGTGCATAAACACTAATTCAATATTAAAATTCTGCCTCAACGTAACAATACATCCATGTAGATGTTATGATAAAAATTATCTAAATTATTTTGCATTGAGCTGATGGACTCCTCATCCCGAAAGATTCTTTCAACTGTGAAGTCAGTGTGCGTATCTGTGATGAAATCGCACCACTGAAGTCCACTTAAGGCCAGCTGGCCTTGAACCTGGTAATAATACTTGTGGCTCTTCTTAAGGCAGGGCTGGCCTCGAACTGTGATCAGGTGTCTTACTTGAGAAACATCTTCTGCATCGCAAGTCTTGACCTCTGCCAGACCAAATGGTGGTGTTTCTCTTGGGTTGAATACTTTAGCATCAGGGCTTGCTGCGAGGTGAGGTGCATCAGGGTGGATGATGATCCCACACTGCATCACAGAGACATCACAAAAATCTGAATACTGCCTTAAAATATCTGGTTCCAGATCCAGTCCTCTTTTCATTGCAGCTGTCTGGAGAGTAGAGAATGAGTCGGCAACAACAAAAGCTCCAAAAATATAAAAAGATTTATTAGTAAATAACTATCACATAGCGTGTAACGTTTCGAGCATGCAGGCTCTTCATCAGACAAATGAACAACACTGATATGCTCGAAACGTTACACGGTATGTGATAGTTATTTACTAATAAATCTTTTTATATTTTTGTGGATACAGCACCTCCATACAGGTGATCAAACGGCCACATGACCCAATACAAAACTGTCATAATGATACCCCAACAAATAAACCAAAACAGAAAAAAGAAACAAGAAACAAACAATGTGTTGTATTAAAAACAAAACAAAGCTAATCAAAATACAATACTCAAATAATTAAACAGCAATACCTACATACGTAAATTCAACCAGTAACATCAAAACCTTTATTAAAGCCATATGAAAAGAAAATATAAAAATTAAAGAAATGGACAGAAATTGAAGTCCTCATTTAATCCCCTAGGGGACAACGTGTCTAATGTGAAAATCCAAAAAGCCTCACGTTGTAAAAGTAATATATTGATATCACCACCGCGCCGTGGACTCTTGACTACCTCTATTCCTATGTACTGAAGAGTGGAAACGGAGTGTCTCGAATTTGCAAAATGGTGAGCTACTGGACTTTTTGGATCGCGATGTCTAATAGCACACCGATGTTCAGAGATACGATTTTTAAAAGGTCTGCTTGTCTTACCAACATAACACAAACCACACAGGCAACGTAACAAGTAAATGACATTAGCCGTCTTACACGAGATAGTGCCCCGACTTTTGAAGGATTTCGCCGTATGAGGATGTGTAAAGGTTAACGTCTTGTATGTGAAATTACACTGTTGACAATTACCACATCTGTAATTCCCATGTGGTATTTTGTTCAAAAAATGAGGGGCAGGTTTCAAATCAGATCGGACCAAGATATTTCGAAGGTTAGGTGTTTTCTTATACACTAAACGAGGTGGTTTAACAAAACATTTATTGAGCCTGGGATCACTCTCTACAATATGCCAATGTTTCAATAAAACATTATCAATGTCCTTCGAAACAGGAGAATATTGAATGTAACAATTGATTCGCCGGTTGACTTTTTTTTGTTTTTTAACAAGACAATCCTGTTGTGACACATATTTAAAACAACTCGCTGCAGACTGGATCCACTCTTCTCGTTATGATCGTCTTCTGAATCTATCTGATAAGATTTGTGATTGCTGTTGAAAATCTTCATCATTGCTGCAAATATGACGAATACGACCAAATTGTGAAATTGGTAATGAACGTTTTTTAATGGCACCGGATGGTAAGATTGTCCATGCAAGATAGTATTACGGTCAGTAGGTTTGCGATACAAAGTAGTTTCGATGCCCGATGCATTGCGAAGGACAGGCACATCCAAAAAACTCATTTTCTCTTGATGAAATTCAATCGTAAAGGTCAACGCACTACACTTAATATTAACCAAACTGTGAAACTCCAGTAACTCAGATTCAGTACCACTCCATATTAAAAAGACATCATCAATGTATCGTTTCCATAAAACAATATGTCCAAAAAACTCATTAGCCACAGGGTTTAACAAAAACAGATGTTCAAACATCCCACAAAATAAGGATGCAAAGCTAGGGGCCATCTTAGAACCCATGCTAACCCCTGAAATCTGTATCTGGAACAATAAGTATCCAAAGATGCATTTCTATTTTTAAAAGGAACAAAAGTGAATTTACCTCGAAAACCAGTCCGATGTGGTTCACTGGAATTAATGTCCTCTATAGATGTACCAAAATCACTGTCCCGTGACGCAGAGGTTATCTCAGGCTCGGAAACACCGGAATCTAATGAGTGAATCTGCTGTGAAAAAAAATGTAGAAACTGTAACTTGAATGCAATGTAAGTCGCTTTGGATAAAAGCGTCTGCTAAATGCATAAATGTGAATTGGCCGGTTTCGTATTAAACTTGAGTTTCAAGTTACAAATTTTTTTTTGCAAATCAATGTAAGTGTCAAATTCATTGCAGTGTGCATTAGGTGAAAACGAAAGTCCTTTGTTAAGGACAGTTAGAGAGTCATTAGAAATCAATTTGCTGGATAAATTAATGACATTGATCACTTCTGTATCGTTCTTCATGTCACATATTGGGATCTTACGGGAGCTCTTTTTGCTCCTCCTGCATTTTTTCTTTGGCGAGAGATGTTGAATTGTCGTCCGCCTTCTAAAAAACGTTGAGACTGGGACAGACAGCTAGAGTCTGAATCACGATCAAGTGAAGAGGATGACTGGGCAGATGAGTACCTTTTCTCCTCATACTGTGGAGGTTTACGAACCCCACGGAAAGGGGGTTGTTGAAACAATAAATGATGCCTAAGTTGTGATCTCCACTGGTAGACCCGATTGTTGGCATAATCAGTAGCGTCTCGATTGAACTTGCTCTTCTTAGATGCGATGATCTCCTTTTTTAATTCTGCAATTCGTTGATCTTCTTAGATCTGGGGAGTTCCACTAAGAAATGCACGCTGCTAAGGCTTTGGCAGACGACTCTGCGCTAATATGGCATATTTCACCAAATCTGCTAGCTGTAAGTCGGGTTTTCCGTACTTGGGTCCACAGCTGGCATTCTGACTGTACTTGTGTTTCTGCCTCAATAGCACCAGAGATGTGCCTTGACACCTTAAGGCTCTCTAAGTGGCACTGTTGCTTGTAACTGGGCTCAAATTTAAATTTAAAATTGTAACCTTCAACAGGCAACTGAGGAAATTCTGGGGCACCAGGATGTTTTGTACTGTCTCTTCCTATCTCAGGAGGGCACTGGTACGAGAGCACAGACCCAAAAGGCACAGGGCCAAACTTGGAGTCCACGAAATTAAATTCCTTAAGCCCATGCAGCAGCTTGCAAATTCCTGGTTGCAGGGATATGTCTTGCAGCTTCTCAGCACTGGTCATAATGTGAGGATCTGGAAGAGGCCCTGTTATAAAAGTGAGATATGTCAAGTTAAATTAGCATATCATTTTAATGTCACCTAACATTTCATATTGCACAGTGATCCTTAATCCTGGTCCTAGGGACCCACCACTCTGCACATTTTGTATGTCTCCTTACTGTCTGTGTTTGTGTGTATCTGTATCGGTTTATTTATTTATTTATTGGTTTATTTAACAGGGACAAACAGGGCTACTAATTTGCAGCCCCAGTCCCTGGCTAGGCTTTTTTAACAACAGCAAGACAATAATCACAAAAAAAAAAAAACAAGGAAATAAAAATAAAAAGCTGAGACTGTGTAAGACCATCAGTGTTCACAAACCTGCTTTTGTTTGAACCACTTTTTCAAATGTCTTTGAAAAATGTTCAGCTCTGTTTGCATTTTCAGTTCAGCTGGTAGGCTGTTCCAAAACAGTGTACCTTGAACTGAAAATGTGGATTGTGCAAATTTAGTTTTTTTTCTTTGGTACTGTACAATTCTGTTTAGTTGCACCTCTTGTAGTGATCCCCTTACTACTCTGTTTTGATATTAATGGGCATATAATTTCTTGAGCAAGATTATTTACACATTTAAAAAAACATTTTAATAAGAGACAAATTTATAAAAATTTTAAAACTAAGCAAACTATATTTTTGTACAATATTACAATGATGCCATCTATTTGGTTTCTTATCCAAACATTTTAGTGTTTGTTTATATAGAGATCTAACAGGTTTGATAGTCAGTTGAGATACCTGACTCCAGACAGTGACACAATAAGATAAATGTGAAAAGCATAATTGCATGCATGTATAACTTTGCTGCTTTTAGAGATATGTAGGGTCTAATCATGTAAAAACAATTCAAATTTGTTCTGATTGTTCTACACAGCCTCTTTACATGCATATCAAATTTCAAATGAGAATCTAAGACAACACCTAAATATTTAACATTATTAACTGTCTCTATTGCTTTTTGATTGATCTTAATTATAAAACCACTCATTTCCTTCCGTCTAATTGAAAAACACATTGAGACAGTTTTTGAACAGTTCAAGGTCAAACATTTGTTTTGCAGCCAATGTGACACACCAGTCATTTCATTTGTTAATATTTCTGCAGCTAAGTGTGGAGTCTGTGCTGATACATAAATCACTGTGTCATCTGCATATAACTGACATTTAGTTAGCTTGCAACAATTTGGTAAATCATTGACATATAAGGAAAACAACAATGGACCCAAAATTGACCCTTGAGGGAGACCCATCTTATTTTTTCGTAAAGCTGATCGTGAATTATTTATTTTACCACACTGATCTCGAGATTTTAAATATGATCTAAACCAATTTATTGCCTGCTGAGAGAAGCTAAACAAATTTAATTTATGTAGGAGAATTTCATGATTCACAGTATCAAATGCCTTTTTGAGATCTAAAAACACTGCGCCTACTACATTGCCATTATCTAAAGCTTCCTTAATAAATTCTGTGAGAAAGCAGTTTGCCATTTCTGTCGAATACTTAAAAAAAATGCCTAAAACCATACTGTTTAGAGTGAAGTAGATCATGTTTTTCTAAAAAGTTGATAAGTTGTTCAGCTACCAACTTTTCCAAAATTTTAGAGATTGCAGGTAGTATAGAAATTGGTCTATAATTATGAACCGCATCAACTGATCCTGCCTTAAAAATTGGGGTTATAATAGAAGTTTTCCAATTTGAGGGGAATTTACCTTCTCTAATAGATACATTTATCAAATTTACCAAGGGCTTTAGTAAACAAGCACTATATGTTTTTACGAACACGGTATCCATTCCAAATATATCCTTAGCCCTTGAATTATTCAATTGATTAATAATTTGAGATATCTTATCTTCATCAACCTCAGAGATGGATGAGGGTGTGTCATTTATTGCATTTTGAGGTAATTGTATAGGTTCAAAACATATAGCAAGCTCTTCCACAGACTGGATAAAATATCTATTAAATTCATTGGCAATTTCAGTGCTATCAGTACTTAGTCTTCCATTTATGTGCAGCTCCAACAATGGTTTTCTTTGTATGCCCTCTCATTTAGAAAGTTTGTTAATGCACTTCCAAAGAGATGAGCTATTTCCTCCTGATTCTGCAATCAATTGCTCAAAATATTCCGTTTTCGCCTTCCTCATTTCACTAACTATTTTATTTCTTAATGATTTAAACTTAGGATATCTGTCTGTGTTTTTGTAAGCAAAGACTTTTTTCAAAGCAATATCTCTCTTTTTTATTAGTTGATGAACATCTGAATTTAACCATGGTAAGGATGCACTATTTTGTCTACATTTTAACGGTTGTGTATACTTATGAATAATTTGTTCAATATTTCTCATCACAATTTCACAGTTTTTATCCAAGTCGCCAATTTGTAATGCATCATCCCAATTAATATTTTTTTATATCATTTTCAAATCTTGTAATTTTGCTCTTAGGTTTGCCTACTACTCCTGGTTTAAAAGTTTGACGAAAATTATTCTGCAAACGTTTCTTTGTTAATTTTCTAACAACCAGGATCATATTATGGTCAGACAAACCTGTCAGAAGATTATATGTTTTTATTACCCTTTCAGGTTTATTTGTAAATACCAGATCAATAAGAGTTTTACTTGTTTTTGTTATCCTTGTTGGACCTTTTATTAACTGGTTAAATTTAAGTTTTGCTGTAATTGATTTCAGTTTTTGCTTACTACATTTGTCTGACCAATTTATGTTAAAATCTCCAAATAGAACAGTTTCAGTAAGACAATTTAAAAACTTCAACATTTCCTCTAAATTATAATAAAAAGAAGTATCATGTGAGGGTGGATTATACAGAATCACAACATTAAAATTCATTTTTGGGGACATTATAACATTTAATGCCAAACATTCTAATCCAGCAATATCTAGTTTATCTCAGCACATTTAAAAGTATCCTTAACATGGGCGTAAATCCCGGGGGGGGGACGGAGGGAACATGTCCCCCCCCATCCGAGGGTTGTCCCCCCCAAAAAAAATATTTAAAAAAAATCACTCTCTATTGTGAAAAATATATGTATGTATACCTAAAATAATTTTGTAAGTAGAAAAAAAAAACACACAAAGAATGCTTTTAGAAACAGTTGAGTTCCCCCTCCCCTTCCTCACAGTGGTTTGGCCCACTGCCTACTTACCCAGTTCATCTCACCTACTCCACACACTAGTCAGGTGTGTGGCTGCGGCTCAGTTAATGTTGAACTCCAGTAAGTAGGGTACTTTATTCACTTTAAATAAAGCGATTCTCTTTAATGTAGTTGATGCAGCAGACTCATTCATAAATTAGTTGGCAAAAATGCTGATTAACGTTACCGATTAAATTTTCCAAGAATCTGCTATATTAGCGATTAAAATATTACTTTTCTAGTTAACGTTAACTTGTTTACAATAGCTTGTTGCATAGTGCACTGCAACTTATGGGGGTTTTCCACTGACTGGTACCAGCTCGGTTCGGTTCAGTTCGGTTCTGCTCTGTTTCGGACCTACAGTTTTCCACTACAACTGGTTGCTATAGCGACCAAACATTCTGAGAAGCAGCACGAGTAGAGCGCTCTAAGCTGAGGTAAACAACCTGGCATCATTACAATCGTCAGCATGGATGAAATAAAAGGGATTTTATTTCTTATCCTTGGTTTGTGGCTGCTTGAAATGTGCTGATCTGCTTTGTCATTGAACCTGAGAAAAACTTTCAAAATAACCATAATGACGCAGTCTCCGTGCTACAATAATAATGATAGAAGCAAAGTTTTTCACTGTGGGGACATATCTTTATAAGTACAATTTGACTGTATTATTTGTGTCCCTTTCAAAAATTGCTCATGAGAAATTTTATATTTATTGTCCCCCCCTACTGTTAAATGAAATTTACGCCCATGATCCTTAATATAAATCATGACTCCCCCTCCTCTTCGTGATGGTCTATCCTTTCTGTAACAACTATAACCAGGAACATCAATCATGCATGTTGGTGTACTGTAGACAACCAAGTTTCACTCAATGCTAAAAAGTCCAGGTTTGAGTTCATAAGCAGATGCTCGACTTGATCCCTCTTTGATATAATACTTCGGATATTCAGGTGGCCCCCTAAAATACCCTTTGGTTTGAATTTTGAATCCAAAATCCCTCTGGCATGGTTCACAGTGTGAAATAATTTAAATGAAGTTTAGACACGTAGTTTTAAACTAAGTTCGGGAGGAGCACGTCAGATACTCAGGCTAATTAGCACAGGTGGTACACAATCTAGGTTATCAATCCTGGGACATAAATACAGCTGTCTTACCTCCATCTAGTCGACGGTTAAGCAGCATCCCTCCACCACCCCTTCTCCACCATATCACTAGAATTCTAATCACACGGGGGGGTTCACTGGGTTCGGGCCATTCCCGGCTAGGAGCCCTCCCCCAGGACAGCACGCCTACAACGTATTACCATACACGCCAAATACGCATTACGTTATCGTGCTAGTAGATGTAAGTGTGAAATCGTGAAACTGTTTCTGTGCCGCATAGTTGATGGATCCTTTTGTCTTTGAGTTTTCATAAAGTGCCTGTAGTTTGTTTGTTTGCTTTACTCCAGACAACACATTATATTGTTTACAGATAAGGGATGGTTTAGACTCACCAAAACTCTCTGAATCAAGTACAGAAGTATTACAGAGCTCTGATGTTTCAAGCATGGGCACATCCTGTAAGATATCCAAGGGTAGTTTAGCCAAACACCCAACATCTTCCAGCTTGCACCCTGAAGGTCCACTGATCTCTACACCACAGCTCACACTCCAGCTTGGATTACACTCAGTCGATCCACTTAATGGTTCAGTTATATGTTGGTTTGTTGATGGTCCTGGGTTCATCTGTATATCGCCGCTGAGCAAGAGAAGAATCAGTAGAACCTTTGGACCATACCATTTGCTTCTCTTGACATGCTGATGACTTTCTTTTCCTTGATGATTATTTTGCCAGCAGATAGAATAAATAATGTGGTATCCTTGGCTGAAGAAGTTCAGTTTTGGTCTATCAACCATGGGCATGAATTTAACAGATTTAATCTGTGTTTCATTTCCAGTAGCACTGACAGCAAAACCACATGGACATATCAGTATCCACAAACAGAGCAGCCATATGCAGCAAGACTCATTATCCCTCTTTCCAACATTTAAAGTCCATCCTTGGCTGAAGATTTCTTTATGTTGATGAGAAATTGTTGAGAAATACCAAATTAAATCAAAAATGATTGTAGAAAAAGCTTAAACAAAGGGGCACGTGTGGAGCCTAACAAACCACCCGTGCACCCGGCAGCCTTCTTGATTTTTCAATAAATATACTAATACTTTATCTACCTATCTATCTCTGTTTGTCTGTCTGTATACCTTTCTTTAAGAGAACAAATTTATAATTTGCTAAATAATATCCACCAAATGCTTCTATGAAAAGTAAACAAAAATCAACAAATGAAAAAATAAATTATGTTAAATTCAAATGACAGCTGTGGGTGGGTTTATTCTGACTTACCACCATATGCTCTGTAGAGTATACATTATACACCACGATTCTTGGTTTTTGTTGGTTTTCTTGGTCATTAGTTGCCTCCGGTGCAATTCCCTGTAATATAATAATGATGATGATAAATGATTAATAGACTGCTAGTCCAACATCACTAAATGTATTGATTGATTGATGAATAATAATGTCTTACTTGTGTCCTAGGCCTGTGCCAGGTCTGCAATGAGCTGGTGCATGATAGTGGCAAAGGTACCATCTTGAATCCCATGGCACTGTAGTGAGCACTTTGAAACAGTAATGCCACTAAGTGATTGCAAAGTGCTTTTCCAGCACAGCAGGTACACGACATGCAATTGAATACCACAGGAGACTCCTGAGCACGAAATGTAACCTGATAACAAAGATACATAAATAAGTTGCTGCACAACAATTTTACGTTTCACTGGAGTAGTGGAACACACTTAGGCTTTACAGTAAGTGTATACAGTTTGAAAAACTTTATTATGAACACAAACATTATCACACAGAATATTTCTCAGTCTTTATTGTCCTCAAACAACCCTCTTTTGCTTTAAAAAATATGTAAAACAAAATGTCATGTTGTGATTTTGCACCATAAAATCATTGACATCAGACTGAGAAACACACTGAACCACAATGGAACTTTGTGGGATACTGCAAAGTCTGCAACCGCAGCGGAACACAACAATCAGAAAAACCTGTAGGTGATGAGCATCCTCGTTTTTCCTCATGGACCTATGACAACGTCCTCTCACTGTCACTTCATTGACAACTACATTCAAAACTGTGTTCCACTACAACGATTTGGATAAAGGGCACATCATAAATCATGAATACATTACTGGCTTTTATCTAACAAAACAAAATGTTTAGCTAACATCCCATACATAGAAACATGATTGTTTGTTTTCTGTATTGCAGTATTTTAAAGACTTGGATACTTTCTATTTGCAGAAGCTAGCAACTACCGTAACTCCTTCGCTAACGTGGACAATACAAAAACACTTACCTTCATAATCAAACAGGTACTGCTCAATGAACAACTTGTATCCTTTGTCAAGTTTAGATAATTTTGTAAGGGATAATTCATCTGCAATTCGCTGTACATCACTTAGCTGTATTTCTGGTAAATGCAAAAGGGACTGGGTAAACTCCATGTTGAGGGCGCGATAGCGTTCTTCTGTGCTGGCGGAAGTAACGATGCACTGCTTCTAGTCGAAACGGAAGTTGTGTGACGTCATGTGAAAAGGGCCTATTATTTGAATATGAGAAATAACGCGTTCTTTCTTCAGTGCAAGCCTGTTTCGCCAACTACAACACATTCTAACGATACTACAGCAAACATCATGCCAACCGATTGAGGTAAGTCTTTCGTACAACATATGTTATATAGTAGAGTTGTTAGGTGTAACTTGGTTTCGAAGCTAAAATTTGCATTTCTAATTGGTGTTCAGTCCAACAAGTCTTCCAACTCATACGACCGTATAGGTCGTTTCTCCCTATCCTCAAATACGACCCATACGAGCGTTCCCTAAATTAGCGCCCCTACCGGCAACAGGAGATGATACAGAAATTTCTGCCTAAATGCATTGTGGGTTTCTTTTAAAATACTTGCTATAATAGCGTTTTAAACTGTGCCGACTATTCGACGTGATTTATTGTTATAAAGATGGATTTTTGATAACTTAAAGAAGACACCTGCACGTACAGGTAGAGTTTCCACCCGTCTCGTAAAGTGACGTTAATCGATCGTGTTTATGAATTAAATTATGTCATGTTTCAAATTGATACTGTACACTGTTTGTCCCATTATTTCAACATGTTTGACGTTCAGATCATTCAAGCGGACCCCGCCAGCATTATAAAGTTAGTTTTCATTGTGATATTTGTTTGAAATTCGCCTGTGGTGGGAAAGGGATCATGTAAAAGTCCACAGATTTACCATGTTTTTATCATATTAACGTAGTTTTAATGTGGTATTTGTAGTTCAAACACGGTAACCACAGCACTTAGGCTACCTTATTTTGCCACAGTAAATGTGTTTTTACTGTGTACTATTTGTAGTTAAAGAACACAAAACGTACAATGTTTTTACCACAGTAACGTACTTTTTAGAGACCAATAGAAATAGAAACCATCACAGAAATTCCATTGGTTTCCATTAAGATAACATTATAAACCATTAGCCTTTTCCAGTAAAACCATAATAAAATTCCTTTTTGTTGTATGTTTTTGTGCATTTCTCCAACAGGATTTAACCTCCCACCAATAGAATCCAACACAAATCAGTAGACACCATTATAGTTTCCATTAAAACCAATACCATTCCCATCATAACCATTAAATCCATTACATTTTCTATTGTTTTGGGCAGGGTTCGATTGTTTTTTTTTTTCAGCAGGGTAACAGCTGTTTATCAACATCTCTCTCTCTCTCTCTCTCTCTCTGTGTCAGCTTTTCCTTTCCTATTTTTCTGAACTGTTATTCATTAATAATTGACAAATATTTGCTCTCTTTCTTCCTCTCTCTTGTTCATCATGGTATATTTTCAAAACTCAGATTCAAATTTTGATCAGTTATGTAAAAAAGCTGCTAATATTAACAGGTAAATTGTACTTAAAGCTCTCAATGTTGAACTTGAAGAAGCTGCCAGGCAGGCTAAAGTCCTTCAAAGGTTCAACATTTAATATTTTCTGTTTTCTTTATTTCAGCTAAAAAGGAAGACTAAAGGAAGGCCTGTCAAACTCTTGTCTTGCCTTGTTTGTGGAGAGGGATGAATTTGGCCATTTTGTGTGTTTATGGAGAAGACCCAAAGGTGCAAAAGAAAACATTTCCAATGGTACGTCTGTGTTGGTCATAACCCTTTGACTGAACTTTACGGCAGTTACATTTGGCACAGCATATGATGTTTCTCAAACTTTGGTTTACATATCCCACAGCCCGTCAGGAAGACCCTCCAGCAAAGTGTTACGCCGAAGTAGAAATAATTAATAGAATTTCAGCAAATTCATATGATATTGTACAAAGTTCTAGGACTTTTACTCTTGACAATTGCCTCAAGACTGTGCCCATTATAAGTCGTCTGAGTGTTTAAATCATAAAGTTTATATTAAGTCCATTAGATTCTTTATTAACCTTTACTAATTGGTGTCATCTCTTCCCGTTGCAACATGATATCAGTCCACACCTCACATTCTGCCTTTCTGTCCATGTTGATTTGTATTGAACACATCTGTCTAAGAAGCATGAGTCTGGAAATGCTAGTTTAAATTGTCATGTGACAAATCAGATCTTAAGTTACTTTGGCCAAATCAGATCACTTAAAGCTGTTCATGCCAAGAACAATTATAATGAGAACTACTGTATTTTGGCATCCACACCAACAAATTATAAAGTTCAATGTAGTATTATACACGCTGCAGTTAAGTTGTTGTCTGCCACACGTCTGCTCAAGCTCTTTGAAGTCAGGTGGATCCTGATTGGCTGTTTTTATTGTTCATTAGCTGGAAAGTTTATTCCAATTATATTGTTCCTCTTGTCTTTTTAGATGTTAAAAGAAAATTAAAATTGATTCTAATGATATTGTTACTCTGTCATTAAATGTTAAATAGTTGTGGTGTGGACTCTAAATGAGGCCTTTAAACTGCTTACAACAATATTGGCATCATGTAGTCATGTTTACAGCTTGGTTACAGCTTTTTCTAAAAAACTTTTTTTTCCTCTAATTTCGTTAAATGTAAACACACAATTTTGCCTTTCTCTGCCTATTTATCTTCATCTTATTCCTTTACTCCCTCACTCACTCACACATGTTGTAAGGTAGAAACTGAGAGTTTGCATGATGGCCTTTTCCAGTTTTATCAACTGTTGTTAAATGAGGCAAATGGAGATGTATTAATTATCACAGAACCGGCTTTACAGACGATGCGCATGACAATCTCATGCAATATATCGTGCAGCCCTAATGTGTACAGTGATTATTGTGTTAATTATTGTTTTCATTTCATGCTCTCTGTATAGTATAATATTTATCAGATGTTGTTATCTATGTGTATTGAGTCCATATATATATATATATATATATACATGTATATGTGTTGCATATATATTCAATATTTGTCATTCATACTGTCATCCTGCTGAGTTTGCACAAAATACTTTCACCACCTGTACACTTGCGTTCATGGTATTATGACAATAAAGTGATTTGGTTTTAATTTGGTCTCGTCTTTTGTTCATGAGTTGTAGTGTAGGATGCTGGATAACAACTGTAAATTGTTCATGACATGAAAGAAGAAGATTGTGATAGGGACATGGACAAGCAAGCAGGAGGAAGAAAACCAGGAGAGCTCTGATGATAAGGAAACTGATTCTATCAGTGATTCTATGATGCACAAGACATTTTACCATACATGCATTTGGGTTGCTTCATCATTTGTGACCTGAATAATATAATTGAATATGGTTTTAACAACCCATTTTGATTTCTCTTGAATATGGTTTGTCGTAATATGCTACTTTAGCTGTGTTTATGCTGCATCCTCCAATAAAGTATTGCACATGGTTTTGGATAATAAAGTATGGTGAATATTCTGTATTAAGGGTGGTGTTTGGTACATACACCATTTTATTTTGTAAACAATACATATAATTACCATGATTATTTTAATTAAGACATGAACATTTGGTCATATTAATGAGTCTAGTTATATAAGGGGAAGGCTGAAAGATGCATTAGAAGAGACTGCATGGACTAAATTGCTACAAACACTTCATGCGTACCTGAGGATGATTTAGCAGGGAAAGATCAACATGAATCTTGAACTGTTGCAATGAAGATGAGCATCTACATTACTGATGTCCAACACTTGAGGACAAAGATGATACTTTTTTTACAATAATTTTACAAATTCAAGGTCTTTTATGTTATGATTCTTGGCACTGCAAGAATTGTATGACTTTGCACATAAACCACACACTGTCTGAACCCGGTCTTACTGAATGACACATTGGCCTTGTGTAATAATAATACAATGATGTGTCACAATATGTATTGGTCGTTTAATTCGGTGCCTTTGTTTACTGTCAGCACAGTATTCTTGTTCTTGATCTAATTAAATAAATGGAGCCCATTCCAAATGAAGATTTTTGGGGTCTATTCTTGCTGACTTGAAGTTGTTAAAAAAATACAATCTAAAATAACTTTTCAGACATAAGTTCCACTCAACACAGTTTGTTGTCCATGATGAGAATATCTGTGTATGTTTTGCAGACCTTAAATCCCCAGGGGCCCAGCAGAGACCCCTGGAAGAGCAAAAACAAATTAACAATTTAAATGGCTGTAAATCAAAGTCTGATTATAGTATCAAACAGAAAATTGGCAAAACAACTACTTATGCTATGTTTAATAAATACTGTTGGACAGTTTTCAAACATATATGGAAAGGTGGCATAAAGGTGTTTAAAAAAGTGGTCTTAGTAAAATACAAAATTTCAGCCTGCCTTTAAAATATGTCATAGATGTTTGCATAATGAACATGTTTAGATATCACTTTGTTCAAAAAAGATAGTATTTTTCCTAATTTCATTGTTAAACATTTTAAACTACATTACCCATAAGCATCTGCCATTTTATCGATAGAACGCAAAAACCCATTTGTAGTTCAATTAAGTTGTGCTTAGGGTTAGGATATTGGTGAAGAGATGATGTCTCACGAAAGAGCAGCTCTTAATTGTTAACTGAAGTTATTACTGATGTAGTAATAAAAGCAAAACGTACTTTGCAACATTAAGTGTTTTTTTAATTTGGGTTAAAAGATAGTTCAATCACGGTGAGTTTTGCGAGTGCCAAGAGAAGTTCAAAGCCAATGGCAACCCAGTTGAGCAGAGCCATCACACATATATGGCCATTTATGACAGGGGCTTCCGGGTTCTTGTGGTGAATGGACAGACAATCATACTAAGATTTATTTGCAACCATCTCACAGAGACGTCCAGGTCGTTCACGGAAGTTAACACCTCATCAGGAGCGTCTTCTAATGAGAAGGGTTGAAGAAAATCGACATGCAAATTCACTGCAGTTATCTAAAGAAGTAGAAAGCCAAACTGGGGTGACTATTTCCCGTGACACAATACGGCGTACACTGCAGAGGAATGGCATGCATGGGTGCCGTCCACAAAAGAAGCCTCTCCTAAAGCCCAGGCACAAAAAAGCCCGCCTAGAGTTTGCCAGGGCCCATGCTGACAAAGATGAAGACTACTGGGACTCTATACTCTGGAGTGATGAGACCAAGATAAATGTTTTTGGAACTGATGGCTTCAAAACTCTATGGCATCGCAAAGGTGAGGAATACAAAGAAAAATGCATGGTGCCTACAGTGAAACATGGTGGTGGCAGTGTCCTTATGTGGGGCTGCATGAGTGCTGCTGGTGTCAGAGAGCTGCATTTCATTGATGGCATCATGAATTCACAAATGTACTGCTCTATACTGAAAGAGAAGATGCTACCATCACTCTCCATCCAGCATCCAATCTCTAAAAGAGGTAATTCTTGAAGAATGGAAAAAGATAGATCTGGCAAAATGTCGCCAACTTGTTCATTCCATGCCTAGAATACTTGGTGCTGTCATTAAATATCATGGAGGCCATACAAAGTACTAGATTTAGTAGTTTTTGTTGTGGGGTGTACTCATTTTTGCATCACCCTAATTTGAGTAAAACTGAAAAATGTGTAATCTAAGTTATATTATTAACCTTACTTTCATGTTATAAGTTAAACAGATGTTATATAAAACTTAGTCTTGTCAACATTTTGGAAAATGTTTTTGTGTTCATTGAGATATTGTTTAAAATGTTACTTTTCAAAGGGGGTGTACTCATTTACGCTGAGCACTGTATATATATATATGAATTACACACTTTGTAGTCATTTCCCAGTGTTTATTGATATGTCAAACTTTTCCAAACATAATGCCCAGAACAGCATTCTCTCTCCAAGCAGTTGATTATAAAAATGTATCTGCAAAGACGTAAACAATTAAACAATAAAGTGAAATAACAACTTCAAACAAGGACTGATTAATAAAGTAATTAATGGCAATATAAAATATGCAATAGAAGACCCCTTTAAAAAACAGGGCCTAATATTAAAAAATAAAGATTTCATAAAATGCCAAATAATATTTTACAAACTGGAAATTTTGAGCCTCCAATTGAAAATAAATTATTTTCTTCCCTTTAATGAAGTAGGCAAAAAATGATTATCAACAATATTGTAATATTTTACAATTATCCTTTAAAAATGTATATGCTGTAATCATTGTTTCCTTCTATTGTGACTATATGCAAGACAAATTAAAATGGTAAAAAGTCATAGTGATAGCGACAGGAGTGCTCAGTAAAGATGGGAGTGTTGACTATAGAGGAGAAATTAATACCGGTAGAAATGCTAAAACTGGAAGTTGGCAGAAAAGGACTGAGAGCAGATGTGCCACAGAGAGAGAGAGAGAGAGAGAGAGAGAGAGAGAGAGAGAGATGCGTTTGCTTTTGAAAGGGCTGATATTGTGGAAAGCCGATGGAGTAATCTGTGAGAAATACTGCAACACAGAAAGAAATAGAATTTATCACATGATGAACAATGAAAATATTGACAACAACAAATGGCAGACAACAACATAACTATATAGCGCGCATATAATAAATAGAATGTTTGTGTCTGTTGGTGTGGATGCAAAATAGTTCTCATTATATTCCTTGTTCTTGGTGTAAACAGCTTTAAGTGATCTGATTTGGCCAAATTAATTGATGATCTGATTTGTCTGTCCCATGACAAGTTAATTAAATTAAATTCAAGATTATTTGTATAGCGGTCTTTACGATACAATCGTTGCAAAGCAGCTTTACATGAAATTAGGTTTCTACAATAGATTTATATATTAAAGAAACTTCATATATTTAACTTATGGCAAAATTTGGTTAATTCTGTATACTGTCTGATGGTTGGCATCCTCTGAGGTCCTCCGAGGGGTTGGCATCATCTCTTGACAGGTGTTTGGTCATCTCAGATCATTTAAGGGTTGGAACCAGACTGAAGATTGTCCTGTGGTAGAAACAGAGAAACAAATAGAGACATAATTAGCGTAGCTGTTGTTCCATCCATGTAGCGTGATAGAAGATTAGTTAGAAGATTAGTTAGGTACGAAGGATCTAAATAATTTAGGGCCTTATAGGCAAGTAATAATATTTTGTAACTGATACGTAACTTAATAGGTAGCCAGTGCAGTGACTGTAAAATTGGAGTAACATGAGCATATTTTCTTGACCTGGTAAGGACTCTAGCCGCAGCATTTTGTACTATCTGTAGATTGTTTATTAAAGATGCAGGACAACCACCTAGCAGTGCATTACAATAGTCCAGTCTAGAGGTCATGAATGCATGAACTATGTATAACAAGCATTTCCAGACTCATGCTTCTTAGACAGATATGTTCAATACAAATCAACATGGACAGAAAGGCAGAATGTGAGGTGTGGACTGATATCATGTTGCAACGGCAAGATGACACCAAATAGTAAAGGTTAATAAAGAATCTAATGGACTAGGGGTGTGCGATATATATCGTCTGCGATATTATCGTAATTGTTGTTTTAACGATGTGCAATTTGACAATATCGAGTATTTAGCAAAAAACAACAAAAAAAAAACTACCGAGTGCACGCATACATTAGCCTACGTGGTGATGAATGAGTTAAACAGTGCACGTGCGCAATTAGAGTGTTCTTTCACTGCATGATTCAGTCGAATAAAATGCATTAAGAATGATCGCAAAATTCAAGATATGGGGGCAGAAAATGTATATATTCCAGTTTCACATAGTTAAAATCACATGAAAAGAGACGTTTTTTTTCTTCAAAATATGCATGATTACAAATGTAATATTGATTTTATACAACAGTTCAATAAACAATGAGTTAATATTAAGAGACTTGCGTTTTAGACACCTTATTGCCTGTTTTTGCTCCATTTCGCCGACACAAAATAATGATAAACCGCCACAGCACTGTTTTGCATCTCTGAGCAACATTATAGTGATCCGTTTCTGAATGATTCAAACATTTAAATGATTTGGTTCAATCGCAGTGACTCACTTGCTAAATGAATGAATCATTTAAATGATTCGGTTCAGTCACAATGACTCACTTATTACCAGTGACTTTCTGCCACCTACTGGCGATTTGAATTTCACATTTAAAGTGATTTTGTTTGTAAAATAATTTTAAATATCAGTATTCAATGTTTTATTTTTAAAATGTAAAAAAAAATATGCATTTGTAAATGGTTAAAGCACTCCATATCCCTCTAAGCTGCATTAAACAGTGTGTAAATACATCTAAATGCCACTTCAGATGCAACTTCTGCAAAGATTAATTTTGATAATACTGGTTTCATTTGTTTGGTAACTGCCTAAATGTGTATTATCTTAATTGACTGATTACATGTAACAATTTGACTCAAAAGTCAAAAACCTTTATTAAAAGGTAAACATAAATTTAAACAAACTAAAAGATTAATTAATCACTGATGTTAACTGACCAGACAGAATATGACGAATATAAAAAACTGCAGCTGTCCACGGTTGTCAGATATCAGCACAATAGCAGACTCTGCAAAATATCGTCCAATTATCGTTATCGAAAAAATCCCCAAAAATATTGAGATATCAGTTTTTCTCAATATCGCACACCCCTATAATGGACTTAATATAAACTTTATGATTTAAACACTCAGACCACTTATAATGGGCACAATCTCATGAGAGTTGAGGCAATGACAGCAGAGTAAAAGTCCTAGAACTTTGTACAATATCATATGAATTTGCTGAAATTCTATGAATCATTTCTACTTCGGCGTAACACTTTGCTGGAGGGTCTTCTTGACGGGCTGTGGGATATGTAAACCAAAGTTTAAGAAACTTGCCGTAAAGTTCAGTCAAAGGGTTAGGACCAACACAGACGTACCATTGGAAATGTTTTCCTTTGCATCTTTTGGTCTAATTCATAAACACACAAGATGGCCAAATTCATCCCTCTCCACAAACAAGACAAGACAAGAGTTTGACAGGCCTTCCTTTTGTCTTCCTTTTTAGCTGAAACAAAGAAAACAGAAAATGTTAAATGTTGAACCTTTGAAGGACTTTAGCCTGCCTGGCAGCTTCTTCAAGTTCAACATTGAGAGCTTTGAGTACAAGTTACCTGTTAATATTAGCAGCTTTTTTACATAACTGATCAAAATGTGATTCTGAGTTTTGAAAATATACCATGATGAACAAGAGAGAGGAAGAAAGAGAGCAAATATGTGTCAATTAATTATGAATAACAGTTCAGAAAAATAGGAAAGGAAAAGCTGACAGAGAGAGAGAGAGAGAGAGAGAGAGAATTTTGAATTTTGAAAAAACTTTATTTACAATTTACTCAAGTGACAATACAAACAATGATTAAAATATTAAAAAACATCACAAGGAGAACACCAGATTTCCTTCAAAAATAGTGCACACTGCACCTTGACTGCACCAAATCATTTCAAAAGTTAACATCTTCCATAGCTTTATAAAACTTGAAATCAATCAACACTCTTGATTTTACTAAAGTAAAAAAACAGTCAACAACACTTTGACAAGACTTCTTCCCAATTTTGTTTTTCCTACTGATATAAATTGCAAACTTAGCTTCACCCAAGATGAACTTCAGTAGTTGGGATGTGAACCTGATGTCACCTCTGTATTTAAACCCCAAAATAAATGTCTCTGCAGAAAATAGCTCATCAAAACAATTGAAAAGACCATTTAAAACCACAAATAAAGGTTCCAACCTAAAACACTGCAAAAAAACATGAAACACTGTTTCTTTTTTGGACCAAAAAGGGCATGTAGAGCGAACTTCTGGGTTTAAAATAGAAATAAAAGAGTTCACAGCAATAATACCATGAAGCACTCACCACTGTAAGTCCCCTAACCTTTTAGATAAAGGCGGCTTGTACAAGGATCTCCACTCAGGTTTTACAGTTTCATCTAAGCCAAAAAAAGATCTCCATGGTGTATCAACTTTGTTTTCAAGGTTTTTCTTATTAAAAGCTATGACACAAGCACTATACAAAGTTTTACTCTTAGCTGACAATAAATCGAACCATGAAGATTCCCAAGGTTTTAAGAAAAGACCTGTACACCCCTCTAAATTAGGTATCATCTTTAAACAAGGAAATAAGTCCTGTGCATTGGGGATACTTTCCCCAGAATGATAGCCCTCCAACATTTGATCCTCTTCAGCTGTAAGTGCTGTTTTTAATTGACACAAAAAGATGGAAACAATGCGAACAGATTTAATGCTCAAGTGCTGGGATGTTACCTCAGCATTCTCCAAATTTGGCCCAGCCAAAGTAAGCATTTGTCCCAAAGTTGTAATTCCAGATTTTTGAAGTGCAGAACTGAGTCCATGTAGGTTGCAACTATCAGATACATCCAGATGGGCTCCAAGTATCAAAGGCTCCTCCAGCAGCCAATAGAGAGAATATGAACTTTCAACCTTTTGACAGCGAAACAAACTCCACATTTTAAACAGATTCCTATAGAAAGATGACATCTTAGACAAGTCCATTTTTAAAGGGTCCAGCAGAAAAAAGATGTTTATCCAACCCAGAGCCCCTATAATTCTGCAGCAGAGTGCAGGCAACGGCTCTCCAACTGAAATCCGAAGCACCATAAAAAAGTCTTTGTAAAAACTGTAACCGAAAGGCAGCAGTTCTACTTTGTAAGTGTATTAGTCCTTGTCCTCCTTCATCCTTAGGCAGATATAAAACGCTCTGTTGCACCCAGTGCAAATTGTCCCAGAAAAAATCCACAAGAATAGCTTGAATTTGAGCCAGCAGATGAATTGGAGGGTCCACACAGGCCAGCCTATGCCATAATGAGGATGCCAACAAATTATTAACAACAAGAACACGTCCCCTATATGACATATTGGGAATCAACCATCTCCATTTTTCAAGGCGAGCCTTTATTTTTTCAAGAACCCCTTCCCAATTTTTTCTGCTGGGTCAGACCATCACCTAAATACACTCCTAAATATTTTATACCCCTTTTTCCCCAAAACAACCCATTGGGAAGATTCGGTTTACATGTATATTTGAAGAGCTCTTTTCCAAAACGCGATAAACGCCAAATTAAAAAAAAAATGAGTTCGTCATGCCATTTTGCTGTGTACTGAACCTATTCACTGCTCCATCAATGTTTCATGCCAAATCGCTATATTTCCTTGTTTAAAATGTACTGCAAGATGCTGTTTTTTTTCCAAACCGCTATAAGCGCCGAACCTGTTTTTAGCCTAAATGCGATATGTCCTCTCGACCAATCAGAATTTGTTCGATGCAATCCAACCTGGCGATGCTTTGAAGCGTTTGTTTGTGCTCAGTCTTCAAAATGAGTGCTTTAAACTCTAATAACACTTTTGATGGCCTGGATGAGCCAGTGAGACCTACACCTGGGGGTAGAAAACGCAGAATGGACAAAGAAAATCACAAAAAAATAAAAGGTGGTGTTTAACCGATTGACGCTAGAGGCTGTAGCCTTTGGCGTTCCTTGTTAAAGCGCCCGCATCCCGCACCGGAAACCCGGGTTCGAGACCCACTCAATGTGATGGTGCGGACCCGGGGGGGTTACATCAACACAAGGCTGGTGCGACCGGTTTATAGTATGAGTCCCCTAATTTCATATGTTGCATGTTCTTTTTTTTTTTTTAAGACATAAACAAACATAAAAAAAGGATGGATTTGTAGCGTTTTGGAAAAAAAACAAAAAACCTTTGCATTTATAATCGACAATATTGTTGTTTCATTTAACAATCATTGTTTAACATGTTCAGACTGAGCCAACAGACCATTTTAACAGGATAAATTGAATATTAACAAAATGTATGGGTCTAGGTAAAAAAATGTCATTTTCATGAAAACTATTAAAATGGATTTATAGCGTTTTGGAAAAGAGCTCTTCATTTAATCTTAATTGATGCAACAAAGGTTCAATGGCCAAGGAATATAACATTCCGGACAAGGAACACCCCTGTATTATACCCCTATGAACCTGAAAGGAAGCACATAAGCCGCCATTTATCTTCAGCACACTCTCAACGCTACTATAGAGCACTTTTGTCATATCTATACATTTTTGGCAAAAACCAAAAGCTGATAGAGTTCTCCACAAGTATGTGTGTTCAACTCGATCAAATGCCTTTTCCTGGTCTAGTGAGATCAGACCAAAATCCAAATTGCACAAATTCGACACTTCCAAAATATCCCAAATTAAAGAGATGTTATCAAAGATAGATCTACCCGGAACACAGTAGGTCTGGTCCGGATGGATGACAAGGTCCATTACTCCTGCCAATCTGTTGGCCAATGTTTTAGAAAACAACTTATAATCACTGCAGAGAAGTGAGACAGGACGCCAACATTTAATATCTGTGAGATCCCCCTTTTTTGGAATGAGAGTGATTATCGCTCTACGGCAACTCAATGGGAGCCTGCCCTCTGACAGACTGCCATTCAGTACCTGAAGCAAATCTACTCCCAAATCAGCCCAAAAAGACTTTAAAAAATCGACTGGGAGACCATCAACTCCGGGAGCTCTCCCAGACTCCCGGACAGTTTTTCAGACAGAAAAAAAAAAAAAAGCCGTTTGCACATCCCTCCTGTCGTTTGCACATCCCTCTCATCCCTCCTGTTTATAGTACTATTTATTAAGTCCCATATACTGTTTTTGCACATCCTACTTGTTTGCACATCTTACTGTTTTGCACTTTTCTTTATTCTACTGCACATTTTACTTTTTATTTCTTTTTTTACCTATATATATGCTCTTGTGTGGTGTTACTTTTATATAATTTTTTATTCTTTGCACTGTCCACTGAGCGGACCTGATTTGACCTACATTTCACTTTTGATTATACCCTGTATAATTTATTATGTGACAAATAAAGAAACCTTGAACCTTGAACATGCATTGGAGTGCCTTATGCAACTCTCCCAAACTCAGAGGGCTGGAGAGAGCAGCATTATCCTCCTCGGACATCTGGGGTAAGGCGTCAAAGAAAACATTTTCCTCCTTGCTCTCTAAATTAAGCTCACTTCTGTACAGGTTCTGATAAAAACAAGCAGCTCTTCTTCGTATATCTGCAGGGTTTAACAACAAACCCCCATCCTCAGAGCGCAGTGCCTGAATAAGTGTCTTTGGCCATTATTTTTCTCAAGGCTGAAAAAATATTTAGATGGTGCATCCATTTGATCGATACTTTGAAATCTTGACCGGACCAGTGCCCCCTGTGCTTTATGTCCTAGTAGATCAGCTAACTGTGCTTTTTTCTTCAAACAGGTGTCTAGGTAATAATGGTCTCCAGTAGAATCAGCTAGCTGCTGACAGTTCTTTATATCAATTTCGAGGCTCTTCAAAGATCGTCCTAACTCTCTAGTGACGTTGTGAGTGTACTGCTGACAGAATTGTTTAATCTGAATCTTGCCAAAATCCCACCACTGTTGTATTGACCGAAAAGTAGATTTAGTTTTTCTGCAATTCTCCCAAAAAGCCTTGAAGGAATCTTTTAAAAAGTATCACTCAGTAAAGAAGTGTTAAAATGCCAATATGCACTTTTAGGTTTAATAAGATTCAGAATAGCATTACATTGTACCATAGCATGATCTGTGAAACTCATAGGAACAATTGAGCAACTATTAATAATATTAAGATGATGTCCAAAGGCATACAACCTATCTAGTCTGGCAAATGATATCACATTGTCTCTTGTATGAACCCAGGTATATTGTCTTTCATCACCATTTAATTGTCTCCAAATATCACACAAATCATGCTTCTTAATTATGTGAGTTAAACGTTTTCTAGAAGGCATATGAGGTTCAATATGATTTCTGTCAAGAGCATGCTCCGTACAATTAAAATCACCAGCTAAAAATAAAAATTCCTCAGAAGAACTATTCTGCAGAGTACAACACAGGGTGTCTAAAAATAGCATCCTTTCAATTACAGATGTTGGAACATAAACACACAAAAAAACTAAAGTATAATTCTCAAACACAGCTCTCACTTTTAAGAGCCTGCCTTTAACAATTTCCTCAAAATCATAAGAAATTGGACTGAAATTTTTCGTGAACAAAATGGCAACTCCTGCACTTGTTGAAGTATTATGACTCAATATAGAAATGCCTTCAAACTCCCTTTCCCATTCAGTGGCATTTTGTCCATCACTGTCTGTTTCTTGCAAAAAAATGACATCAATATTTTTCTGCTTAATTATCTCCTTTAACAAGGCTCTTTTTCTAATGTCCCTGGCACCATTCACATTCAAAGTAGCCAGGCGTATTTCACTCATAAGAAAAAACAAGTCAATGGAAAAATAGCCCCATTCGCTTTTCAAGCATCATCATTTAAAACTTTGCCTAAGTTCCTTACATTTTTCTTCAAACGATACACTTCTTTGTTAGTAAAGGAACCCTCGGCCATTAAGCTTCTTGTCTTTTCAACAAACTGTTTGACATCAGGGAAATAATCCTGAATATTAACATATTAATATTAATTATTTTTTGTCGCTCTAAGGAACAACTTTATTTCATCACTATCATACCTACGAGCAGAAAAATCGCTCTGAGAGAGTGCTACACTAGAATCAGAATCACTGTCACTTTCTGTCTCATGATCCTCACTAAGTTGATAATCATTTTGTAGGGGTGATTTTATTCCATGATACCTATACTTCTTTTTCCTTTTTTGAGGCACTTTAACCCTTATGTGCTGTTGGGGACGTTTTCGTCCACTAAGGGGTGCTGTTGAGTGTTAATTTGGCCACAACTTTTTTTGTGTTTCAGCAAATGGAATGATTTTTGGTGACAAATCTTATTTTAACACATATTTTAGGAAAATGCTTTGAATTTTTTTCAAAATTCAACAATGCACCGTGGACAAATTCACTACCCTTTCGTTATGTTCGGGATGAAAACATCCACTAAATTAGACTGCTATAAAAATGTATCGGATAAATATTTTTTTGCATAAATCTATTAATCAACCTCAGTCCTGATCAAAACTACTAAAAACTATTTTTTAAATCCTGGATTTTTACTCTTTAATTGCCAAGTTCATAAATGATGTCACTGATTTTGAAAAAAAAAAACACACAAAATTACTTATTTTCAATATAAAAAGTGATTGTGGACTGGAATTTTTTTTACTTTTATCACAGTCTTGGGCATGTCCAAGATTAGGAAAAACATTGGCTTTGATGCATTTTTAGTTTTTGAGCAGGATCAGATTTACATTTTTTCTCCCTCATTTACTGTTCGTGGCTGTTTTTGCCCCATTGACTTCCATTATAACTACATTTTTTTGATTGCAAAGCCATGACACCATATAATCATGCATTTTTGATTGTTGGTGGTTTTCCCTATTGGGAAGAGATAAAACTTGTCATTTTTACTGTTGATCATGAAGTAGCACAATTAACCCTTTAGATAGGCCTATGCAAAAAAAGCTTAGTTTTTAGCTTTTATATGGAGTCATATGGAGTATAACAGCATAGTATATTTATATGTTACATTTACATAGAAGACGCTTTAATCCAAAGCTACTGTGGTAAAACTATTGTAAGTATTGTATTTAGAGTGTTTTAACTATAAATACCACTATAGAACGACAGTTACTATAGTAAAAAAGTGTAGGCTACTATTGTAAACAGGATCGAGCTACAGCACTGTTCAGTGGCATTCACAACTGATTTGTAAAGAAAACATCAAACTGCACCTGCTTACACATTAGTTGCCTTAAAAAATAAACCATAAAATAAAATAATGAACACACCTAGACAACGACGTATGGTGAATTGTTGGGTCTCGCCTCCTCTTTAATTGGTAACGATGGTAACGACAGTCAAAGGTCATTTGATGACGACACACCAGACAAACGAGACTGCCGTTATTTATAAGGCTGCTAGAGGGCGCTTGATTTCAGAGGGTCATTATAGGTCGTAATACGCTGCTTGCACAAACGACCTAGGGGATCTTTTATGGGAGGACAGTCTGAGAGGAAGAGATACACAAGACATGGAGGTACAGGTCTGACACCAGTTTTCTCAGTAAATATATTTCTAAAGGTGCTGTTGACATGAAATTTTCTCCAGATGTCGGTATGACACAGGGAAAAATATTTTACTACTGAAATTCATTTAATACTTTGTACAAAAACCTATGTTGGTAATGACAGCTTTATGACGCCTCCATGGAGAAACGTGCCGCATGAACACAGTCTTCAAATCTTCCACAGTGTCTTCAAATCTTGAAGGTTCTGTGAGCCTCTTCAATGAACTTTGATCTTTAGTTCTTGTTTTTTTTATTGGATTCAAGGTTGGGTCATTCTAGCAGCTTTATTTTCTTTCTCTGAAACCCATTGAGAGTTTCCTTGGCTGTGTTTGGTATCATTTTCTCGCTGAAATGTCCATACTTGTTTCATCTTCATCATCCTGGTAAGTGTTGGGTCTGAACCAGCTAAATCATTTCCAAGGGGCAAGGGGCAGGATTGCTTTCTAAATACTGGTAGATTTCAGCTGGTGTCTTTGCTTTCCATGCCTTTTTGAACCTTCCTTGTTTCATGTGTTCAGTCACAGTCAACAGCACCTTTAAAAATGTACTGGGAAAAATGGTGATGTGTTCAATACTCATTTTACCTGCTGTGTATATATATATATATATATATATATAAAACACTGATATAATATATTATTTAATCACTGAATGTGTCATCAGCTCAAATTCACGCTTTTTAGGCACCCTGTTAACTTTGTTTATTTTCTAGAAAAGAATAATAAACTATTTTAAAATGTAAATAACACCAATATATCAGTGAAAATGGCTGTAAGAATAGCAGCTCCAGCTTTAATCCAGCTTCTTATGAAGACTTCAGATGGCCCAACATCTTTGAATAGATGACACTCCCCTTCCAAGGATCTCAGAACATCAACTCTGCATGATTATACAAAATTACCATGTTGTCATTGCTTTAAAATGCACATATGTAAAAACTGTCATTTGTAGCATCTTCCAACTGTAATTTCTGATATCATCTCATAGAAGACTATTGTAGTGTTGTAACAGAAACATGTTTTTTTTCTGTAAAGCTGCTTTGAAACAACATGTACTGTGAAAAGCGTTTTATAAATAAATGTGAATTAAACTGAGTGGAAAGAGCCAGTGGATTGTTTGTTACTGTAACATTTTGAAGAAGACACAATCTGACAATACAGTTCGAAAATCCATTGCCGTATTGGCCCAGTTGGAGGTGCTATATCTCAGCTGGCTTTTAGAATGCAATAAAAGGTTATATGGGGGCTTTTTCCCAAGGCACTTAACTGCCACCATGCAAAATTTCAGACATTTTACTGTAGCATTCTGAATGTATAGACTCGGGAATTTGACATAAATGACAATACAATAACAGGACAATTAGAATTAAAATTGCATTATTATCACTATATCTCAGCTGCCTTTGAGGGCTTGTTAAAATGTATAGGCCTACTAGGGTCTTATTTCCAAGGTACTTCATGCTAAATTTCAGATATTTCTACTTTAGCATTTTGAAGTTATGCACCCATAATTTTTACAGATCAGGAGAAATTGCGTTATTGGCCTGATTTGAGGCGCAATATCTCGGCTGCATTTGAGGTTGCATACATTTGTTTACTGGTGTCTTCTTTTCAAGGCACTTAACTGTCACCATGCAGAAATTTTTACTGGAGCATTTTGAAGTTATGGAGCCATGGATTTGACAGATATGACAATAAAGTAAGAGGATAAAGTGCATATCTCAGCTGACTTTGAGGGTGTTTTAAAATGTATACTTTGAAATTAATCTCAAGACACTTGACTGTCACCATGCAAAACTTCAGATAGTTTTACTGTAGCATTTTGAAGTTATGGACCAATGAATTTGACTGATATGACAATACAGTAACAGGAGCAATTGCATTGTTGGTCCGATTGGAGGCGCTGTATCTCAGCTGCCTTTGAGGGTGCGTTAAAAGTTCCACTATGGCCTTATTCACAAGGCACTTGACTGTCACTATGCAAAATTTCAGACATTTTTACTTTAAAATCTACAGTAAAAATGTCTGCAATTTTGCATGCTAATAGTCAATTCCATTGGAAATAAGGCCCCGGTATAACTTTAAAGCATTCTCATAGCCAGCTGAGATATAGCACCGCCAATTGGGCCAATAGCCAAATGCAATGGCTCTTCTAATTGTATTATCAGATTGTGTCTAGAACTTTAAAATGGTACTGTTATGAACAATGCATTGGCTCTTTCAACTCAGTTTAGTTAACATTTATTTATTTTATTTATGTATGTTTATTTATGTATGTTACAACACCACAATAGTCTTTTATGAGATTATAACAGAAAATACAACTGGAAGATGCTACAAATTACAGTATTTGCAAATAGCATATGCATTTAAGCAAAATTAATGTGCATTTTAAAGCAATGAAAACATATTTATTTTGTATAATCATCCAGGGTTGTTCTGAAGAGGTGGGGGGGTGTCAATTTTTCAAAGGTGTTGGGTCATCTGAGGTCTTCATAAGAGGCTTAAAGTAATTTTTACTAATATATTGGTGTCTAATATATTTACATTTCAAAACAGTTTATTACTAGTTTCTAAATAGATGCAGTAACAGGGTGCAGAAAAAAAAGACATGGTCCTTAGCTGATGAGAAGTTCAGTAATTAAATAATACTGTATATTATTTATAATTAAGTAAATATCAGTGTTATTTGATATGAGTTGAGGAAAGTGCTAAATAGGACTGTTTAAAAAGAATATAAATAACAGTTTATGAGGATAATATGACTACACTCTTTAGTGAGGGTTTTACTAACCAAAATAAGTCTTATAAAAGTGAATAAGTCAAAGTCAAAAGCAGTAAGCCTGAAACAAATGTCTATGGGATATGAAGGTGTTAGATAAGAGCAGAATATAGTGCATTTGCCTGCTGTGACATACAGTAGTTGATCACAGTTTGCTGAGAAGTGAACAATGGATAGCACTGATAACAGTCTTATCACATACCAAAGAAGACAATCAAGTAGGCTACCACTGAAAACATGTAAGTTATAACATCCCTGTCTCTTTCACATATGCATATACACTAAAACAATTAGCCACTCTGTGTGATCCTAGCTAGAAAAATAGTCTGATGTATTGGGCTCTAGCCATTGCAGGGGTAAAAATAATCATACCGTATCAGAGAAAGGATTGTGTATGTATGCCATTTCTCTCATTAGATTAAATAGAACAAAAGAAGAAGAAAAAAACAGTTTAGATCTAGGTATGTTCACTATACTGTATGAAGTCTGACAACCAGATTCTAATTTTAAGCATCCCATTGTCCGTTTATAGGGAATATACGTACAAATTACATCATCATATATAAATGATCTTGTCATCTATGGAGATTCTGTTGAGTCTGTTACTTGAGTTATCTTTAAGAGACGGGTGCCATTGTGTTTCACTAATGAGGGCACTGTAAGCATGGAGTCCCCACAGGGGTCTTGTAATCCATTGTGTGTTGGCATGTGTGTGAGGCGGGGACGGGGGGGCTTTGCAGACCAGACTTCTGTTTGAGGAGGAGGCATGGGCAATACATTCACATATGTGTGTGTTCACTTTGACAGACTAACAGTGAATACGAAATATGGAGAAGAGAAGAGGGAGAGAGACTGGGCGAATTGAATACTGTTTGTTATCTGTCAGTTATCTGTCTCCACTACCTGCTGAGCCAATACAATACTAGGTATACAATGGGCATTTAATGCGCTCCATCAGACAGCACTGTATGTAAGCTTCTGTATTCACAATTTAATCACTGAGGATGCTTTTCTTCTTCTTCTTCTTTGTATTTCTAAATGATACAAGGTAACAGTGTGTTCATGACAATATACCCATTCACATAATAAGGACAATTAATACAATCAAGCTCAAGACGATCACATATTTTATAGATATGAATTAATACACATTCAGGCACAACAGAGATCGGCTGTTGACGGTACCTGAGTTGGGTCACATATATACTCATACACCAGTAATACAATCACAAACTGCTATCACAGAAACAAGAATAAAAGGTTTGCCAGATAGTTAGCTATGTAAGTCTGAATTTATTGGATACAGAGATCCAGTGCTTTTAAGCTAAATTTAAACAATAACTCTAAATCGATTTTGGACTTTGAATCGAAAACAACCGAAACTAACATTATTGTATTCACGCTGAGTCGCTCAAACGAATTAACTAACCCCATTATCACCCTTAACTACAGCGCAGCTCGGCGCAAGCGATGTTATTCTCGGATGTGGATTCCAGTCGTAAATCTGACAGTGTAAGCTAGTGTGAAAAACCAAAGTTTTCAGAAGAAAGGAATGATTTATTAGTGTAAGCATTAATGCACAAAAGATTTATGTTTATTGGTGTAGTGCTATTTCGCATGATTCAAATGTAAATTTTACATCCTATTAAGTGTATTCCCAGTTTGGCATCAAAAGACAGCAGGTTTTTAATATATATATATTATAATTTAATCTTATAATTAAATGCTAAAATATACTCAAAATCTGCACCGCATTTTAATAGATTGTATGTAATCAATATCAAAAGAAAACGAAACAAGTAAATAAAATAATGTAATTTAAATCTCATTCTAGTGAAATTTTTATGTTGTTACGGAGGTCTTTTACGATGTAGGCAGGCTACCCTCATATACCTTTGCTGCTTATAAGATTACTTTAAAGTTTAACAGCGTTTCATCATAATCATCAGGAGATCGAATTAGTCTCCAATTAACAAATAGGCCTATTCAATCATGTGGGTCTTGTGAGCCAAATGATAAAACAAGACGCTCGACTTCAATTCGATTAGCTCCAGTACCATTAGACTGTCTAACATGTATTATTCTCAAATCGTATCGATTAATGAACAGCTCTCTCTTATGGCTTTGTCAAAGGCAGGCCGCCGGTTTCGCTGCTTCATGGGCTAGACGATAAAATCTAAACCTTGATCATTGCCGTCATTGAATTAACAGCGCGGCTATTTCTGATCAGACGAGTCTGTGTTTAATCAAGGTGTCAAAGCTTTTCATGATTCTATTATGGCTGCCATAGCTAACTGCCCTGCCCGAGGGTATTTACAATCAGCCCGAATCTCTCACAACACAAGGGCAACAGGTGCATCAGACTTGCCTGTGGCAAAGTCTCTGAGCTCAGTTGTCTCAGGCAGTGTGTGGGGGATTTTAATATAGCCAATTATACAAGGTCTACAACACCTAGCCTATATATCAGGATTTTCCTTCAAGTGTCTAGGCTACATTTTATTCAAAAGCAGAGTTTTTGACTCAAGAAAAAAATAAAATAAAAAAATTATTCGACTGTGCATCTTTAGTTGTTTTTATGATTTATCTAGGTCTTTGTTTTAATCGTAATTCCTGTTAATTAGAATACTTCAGGCATGTAGGCACTATGCTACTGGCCATCAGGAGCACAGGGAGAAGCGAGGGAGACCTTCCCCATATTAGGCGCTGTTTTTAAATTACAGCCCATGTGAAACTGAAAAAAAAAGCAAATAGGCTACTCCAAATGTGTGATGCGGCGCTACCAACGCTATCTCACGACAATTCGTAGGCTACATATTTTACGAGGTGGCTAACTCGTACGATTTAGTACGTTTTGTCTAAACCCCAGTGACGGGTATGGGTGGGGTTAGGTTTAGGTAATTCGTACAAATTCATACGAAATGCCAACTCGTAAAGTACGTACGATTTAGCAAAAATCGCATGAATGTGTACGAGTGAGGTGGTACGAATTAGTAGTCTACGAATTCGCCACCTCGTAAATTATGTACGAATTGCCGAGATCCTAAAAGCAGAGCGCGATATGGCACAGAATTGTGTTATACATTCGTGTGAAATGAGAACATTAAAGGTTCCGTAGTTATGCTGAAAGCAACCGCAACAATGTAAACGCCATAGGTAAATTAAAAAAGCCAATAGCTTACATAATTAAGCTGGTCAAATCAGCACCATATAAATTTAACTTGCTGTTATTAACACTGCACAAATAGCATATTGTTTTGGCTGAATGCATGTATTGCAAATATTACTGTGATTACTTATATGAAATGTTGTGGAATGTTATTGTGGAATATTTTTTTGTATTACAAATTACAAATAGTTATAATTATTTTTAACTGAAGTCAAATGTGGCCCTGGACCACAAAACCAGTCTTAAGTGTAAATTTTTCGAAATTGAGACTTTCTATATCATCTGAAAGCTGAATAAATAAGCTTTCCATTGATGTATGTTTTGTTAGGATCGGACGATATTTTTGCCGAGATACAACTATTTAAATATCTGAAATCTGAGGGTGCAAAAAAAAAATCTAAATATTGAGATAATTGCCTTTAAAGTTGTCCAAATTAAGTTCTTAGATAAATATTAACTTAGATGAATATTACTAATCAAAAATTTAGTTTTTATATATTTATGGTAAGAAATTTACAAAATATATTCATGGAACATGATCTCACTTATGATAGATTTTTGGGCATAAAAAATCGATAACTTTGACCCATACAATATATGTTTTGCTATTGCTACAAATATACCCCAGCCATTTAAGACTGGTTTTGTGGTCCAGGGTCACAAATGTTAATTCAATAGAGCCTGATTAAAGATATAAGTGTCTTATATAAATTAAGTGTTAACTATTTACAAATGTTTAATTAGTATACATGTTTTTCCTCTGTGAAACATAAAAGAAGATAATTTAAGAAATTCAAGACATTTTTGTCCATACCAAGGGTATATACAAAATGGTTTGGTAACATTCTACAAAATATCTTCTTGTGTGTTCCATAGAAGAAAATAAGTCGTACATGTTTGGAACGACATGAGAGTGAAGAAACAATGAGATAATTGAATAGCAGTAAAGTTTCTGCATTCTAGCTCAAAATATTTGCTTTACTAATTGTCTTTCTATGTGACAAAGTTAAGTTTGTTGTATTTGCTGAGAATTCAGCAATATCTATCATTATTTGTTTCTGTCCCGTATGTTTTATTAATTTATTTACTCCAATCTCATATATGACCCAGCCAAATATGCACGAGAAACTCATGGGGCAGATGGTCTGGATTTCGACATTTACCCCAGTCCAGCCCTGGAATAGGCTACTTATAATTTTTTTTTTTTAAAGGTTGAAATTGGGCTTTATTCATATCATTGCAGTGCATCCTGTTTCGTGCATACTTGTAATTTGTACAGACCAAGGCGTGCATTGTAGATAAATACCTTTGTGGAGCTGAAATGATATATTTCCGGAAGAAGAAGGGTAGGCTACTAAAGGCAACGCTTACGGTTTATAATGCGATGTGATTTGATCTTGTATGCAATTATATAGGCTATCCTACGTTCTACTTTCACTTTATGAAACATTTAATGAACAATTGTCTGTTGGACGGTATAAAAAAGTATTGGGAATGGGATTTCATTCCTATTTAAAAAAAAAACGGATATTTAATTTATTGGCTCTAGGTTTATCAAAACGTATTCGTTTTTTTATTGGATTTGAATTTAGCCTATATGAGTGGTTCTAAATTATGGTTTCAGTGAGCAATTTTTGTTTCTGTTAGCTGCTTTTTCTGTTAGCAGTCTATAAACATCCCTTTTTCCACAAGGGATAATTAATGGAAATTCACGATGAATGTTTTGACACCTGTCTACAGATTTATAAATTTTGTATATATATATATATATTTATATACACATTTTGTTCGCAACAGGGACATCAACGTTATCACCAAAGTGAAACTTCTGGCGCTTCACACCTTTAATCCACTCCTCTGTGCCCCCATTGGTCCGCTATCCTTTTAAAGCCCCGCTTGATCTTTGAGGTGCACCAGGGTGAACTTCTCACCAGGCAGAACAGAATGTATCACGACCGGATACTCCCCGAACTCGAAATGGACCCCACAATGATGCTTGAGAATCAACAGTGCCACTATGTGACACATCAGCAGAAAGAGCCGCGTAGGACGTTTCATTGCCCCGTGTCGGGTCCATCAAGCCCGGTGTCGGTAGAGTCGGAATCCTGCTGCTCAAGCCCTGAAGCGAAAGCGCCCGTGGAAACTCGAGTGAGACGTCCTTTAAATGCGTTCATCATCTGGACCAAAGAGGAGCGCAGACGCCTGGCACAGCTAAACCCTGACCTGGAGAACACTGACCTCAGTAAAATACTTGGTGAGTGCGACACTTTTTCTGTAATTACTTGTGTTAAATTAAAACATTATGTTGGCTATAACTGTAATAGCCTAGTGTAATATGAATGTGATATTTTTTGTATATGAAGACAGAAATAAAATGATCAGATACTAATATCAGTAATATTGGTATATATATCTTATGCATAGCCTGTTTAAACAACAACAAAAAATGTTTTGTTTGTTTTTGTTATAGGTAAGACATGGAAGGCCATGTGTCTGGCAGATAAGCGTCCTTACATGCAAGAAGCAGAAAGACTACGAATCCAACATACCATTGACTATCCCAACTACAAATACCGGCCCCGTCGACGAAAGTGCAACAAGCGTGGCAGCAAGACGGCTTCAAATGAGACTGTCAGTTCTCCAAATGCCTCTTTTCACCTTAGATATATGTTACAAGGTCAAGTCGCACAGAAACCATACAATCAGATAAACTCCTATAAGATCCCACACAGTGGGTTTTCATTCGAAAACCACTCTTCATCATACCACTTTGAAGCAACATCATCAAATGGAAACATGATGTTCCATGATGGTGCAACATTACTGAACCCTTCTTCTGTACATCTACCTCTGGCTACTTACTCAGAGTCGCTGTTGTATTCCCAGCATTCTCTGCAGCAGAATGGGGTGGAACTCTGTAATCGATGGGGAACGGAGGTATGTGCATGTGTACTGTGTTTGGGTGGACCTTCTCTGGAGTTCTACTTAGAACAAGTTAGATCGGACATGTTGGACCAGCTTGACCGCAGTGAGTTTGACCAGTACCTCAATCCAGCACAGCCTGTGGACCACAATAATGAGTGACCATAAACATTGAATACTGCCATCCAGAGACTTCAATGGTGAAAGTTTATTTTCTACTGCCAGTGCAATGAATTCTTACTGTGAGACAGTGGATATTGTATGTATATTAAATAGTGTTCATTTATATGCAATGCAAACGTTGCTGGTCATGTCAGTGTTTAACTTTAGTTCAGTGTGTATTTATAGATAATATTATTATTATTATTTGTTTTTTACTTGAGAAAAAGTTAGCTTTTAAAATGATATAAATTAAATATTTGTCAATATGGGATGAATTGCATCAATGCTTTAGATGTCATTTAGTGTTGAAAAATCAATGTGGTCACTATAATTACGGAGTAACATGCTTGGAAGACATTTTTTCATACTGCCTACAAATTTTAAAAACAACATCATCTCTATATTTCTATAATAAATATATAAATACATAATAAATAAACAAAGCAGCAATAATTTCTGCAACCAGTAAAGCTAGCCAGTATTTGGCTTACCAATGGCTCCTTCCCTTTCAGGGAAAATATTTAAATAAATACATAACAAAACCCACTTAGATTGTATTGTATTGCAAGTAAACATTTGGTACAAGTATTACTAATAGCTATCGCCCAAAAATATCTGTTTTTCTCAAATTATATTTACATAACATATATATGGTCCTCTATTCTGATAGGCTGAGATGCTTTACAGGAGTGCTGCTATTTTACCAGTATCAGAACAGGGAATTATCACTCTGCTTGTCTCTGGGCATTCTAGATGGGCAGTATTTCTCCCAGCAATGGAGGTGAAGAAAACCCAGTATAATTTGAATATATGTTAGTGATGCCCTTTTCATTTAAAATAGAACTACTACTACTAATAATAATAATAATAATGATTGTATTGATTTTTTTTATGTAGCAATTGACTGATACATTGTTTATGAAATATCTTGAGAATATACTGAATAGTTTTTTTTGTATTCAATTTAAAAAATGTTGAATGAAATAAACCAAAGTTTGACACTGTTTGCTTTTGAAAGCTTTTAGTGAATAATTTCAGTATTTTTTGTGAAATGTTTAAGCCATATACAGTCATGGCCAAAAATATCGGCAAAAGGCTGTGAAAATTAATCTGCATTGTTAATCCTTTTGATCTTTTATTAAATAAAATTCACAAAAATCTAAACTAATATTGTGAAAAGATTCAAGGAATCCAGGGTCTGACTCTGTGTAGGGCAAGGCAGGAAACCTCAGGTAAATGTGTATGACCTTTGAGCCCTCAGATGGCATTGCATAAGAAACCATAATGCCACAATTTAAATATAGCCACATGGCCTCAGGAGTACTTTTGTTATCTTACACAGTCTGCTGCTTCATCAATAAATGCGACTTGAATCTCTGTTACTAGGAGAAAGCTAAACATCAATTATAAGCAGTGATGCTGCGGGGTTCACTGGGCCATTGTTTCCGGGAAAAATGGGCGTTGAGTTCTCAGTCCCAAAGACCAAAAGGGATCATACCCCCAATCAACAGACATGCTAACTGCACTTATTTAACTTAGCTCACACATTTCTTTATATTTTAAGATTTGTCTGCATCCCATAGTGTGTCTTATTCTAAGGAGTATTTGTACTTTGTACTTTATTACAATTGTATGTGCAACACATAACCCAGATTAATTAACAGGTACTTTTGTTGATGTTCATATTTAAGTTCATATTTAAGTTAAGTGTTTATATACTCAATACATTTTCTTTTTTTTTTACATCCAGGCATTCATTTTAGTTAAACATTCACATTTCTTGCAGAGTGAAATTATTTTCAAAGGGGTCCTATTATACTATTTTTCACTTTTGTAATTTTAGTCAGTGTGTAGTCTATATGTTTTGGCATAAAAATATCTACAAAGTTACAAATCTCCACACCAAAGGGAGATATTTCGTTAAAAAAGCCCTTTTCAAGAACTACAATGACGGGCTCGTTTGGACTACAGCATTGTTTTCCTGTATTTGTGATAAATAAATCCTGCCTATGGAAATTTGAATGGTTGGTGGGTGGGGAGAACGCTTGGTTGAGCTCTGCACATTTCAAAAATTGAAACCCAGTGCACGTGTTTTTATAACACTGTATTTATGATGGAAAACAACTGTTTTCAGAAAATTTGGGATGTCATTTTCATGTCATCTTCCATGTAATGTCTGATAAAGCATGCGTTTTGAGCAGAGCGCTGCTTTGTGTACGGTGTTTCAGGGGAAACCTCAATCTCTCGCACTCCAACTGCGCCTCCCACTGGCAAATAATTAATTAGCATATATATGCCGCCACAAAGTGTATGTCACGAATCTGGTTCGTGGCCTTCCGTCTGACTGCCACAAGAGATCGCCTCTCCATCATATTGACTCCCACACCACACATTACACTGGACTGTATTTCCCATCATCCATTGCACTGATGACACACACACACACAACTGATTGCACATACACAGCTGAATGAATCACACAGCTATCACCAATCACACGCTCACCTAAGAGCTATTACACACACTACATAAACCACACTCAGATCCTGATCTAGTTCCCAATTATTGTTTAGCATTCTCTTAGTGTTAGCTACTTACCAAGCCTTTCCGTGTTTGTTTTTGTGTTCAGTCTCCTGTATTGTTCTGCGTTTATCACTCTCCGAGTGTTCGCTGCTTTACGGAGCCCTTCCTAGTTTCCATTTCTTATTTTAGTTTAAGTCTAGTCTTTTCGTGTTGCCTTGTTGTCTGGTTCCTGACCTTCTGCCTTGTATATCGGATTAACCCTTTGCCTTCCATTTTGACTCTGTTTGCTCCTGCCGGGACTATTGCTTGTGTACCTGGATTACCCCTCTTGTCAAGCCCTCTGGATATTGTTCGCCGATCGAAGACCACGCCCGTTTACTTGAGTACTCACCTGGCTTGCCCTCAATATACCTGTTTGCCATTTGTTCGACCCTGCCTGTGTTTTTGACCAGGTCTATTAATAAAAGCTTGCTCATGGATCCGCACGCCTCACGTCTCGTTCACCCTGTTACAGTATCTCTGTAGGACTATGGTATAAATATATTCAACTGTGTAACAGTTTCACTGCAGTTCGTGTTATGTTAGAATTAAAGAACAATAAACATAATACATGTTACCGTTGCACTTATCTATGCATAGAAAATGCAGTTGTTTTAAGCTGTTGTTGACATCCTATCTAAAACGTGATTTAGCTAAAAACAACAACAACAACAGCGTTACCACTTTAATATGTTTTGCAATATCCGTGCGTGCAAAGGTTCTGTGCGTTCCCTCTTCATTATTCTCGAGGCCTGAATTGATATAGCAATATTGACGAACTTGTTGTTTTGGCAAGGGGTGGGGCAGTACTGAAATGCTGTCTATTATCCATGTTCGCCAATCACAATGCACTGGGACCGCTAAACAATCACAACACATTTCATTTTTCGGAAAGCGGGCCCTTCATCAAACCCGGTGTCCTGACATTTTATCCTACCCATCAGATTTTCCTACCTCGGCTTACTGTGCGCATCAATAATGCATCCTTTTTCTCACGTTGAACAACAATATTTAATGTATCTGCATTATTGTAAGAGTAGGTTTAGGGTTAGGGTTGGTGTAGACGTTAGAATTAGAATTTAATATTTTGCCACAATTATATTTTTTATAATTCGAGGAATCGTGATTTTGAATAGAAATATTACCAAACGCTAGATTTAGACACTTTGAAATTCAACAGTAAATTGAAAAGAACAATCCAACCGCATGTCGGTGCACATGCTTAACAGCTCACTTGTGATGCTCTCTAGGTGCCATTCACACAGAATGTGCTTTTGTGTTGACGCGGGCAGTGGAATAGGAAAAATGCAAGACGATGAGAGTTTTATCTTTTAACAACTAGAGCGTTTTTAGAATGCTGTTGCATGCACGAGATGCTGCAAGAGACGCGAGGGCAACAGTCAATCGCGTCCATGTTAACATAGAAAAAACAATGGAACAGCAGTGTAATCGAATACAAAACCTGTGAATAACTACTACTCTATATCTGATATTTCAGGTTTGCATCAGGGTGACAGGCTGAAAACTGCTGTTCATTGTTTTACAGAGCATTTATAGTTAATAATAGCATAGGTGTTATACCTTCAGTCATTTTGAAATTGAATAACTTTGAGTTTTTTTAAGCATTTGTCTTGTATTATTTCTGAACATGTAGCCTAATATGCATAATAAACGTGTGTACAAAATGTAGTTGTAGTTCATGCATCTTTTCTGCAAAATATATTTAGTGATTTGTTTAACATTTACATCATGAAGACAACTTCATGTGTGGTGCACTTAGAATATAATTTTCTTTAACTAGAGGGTTAATAAAGAAAAAGTCGCTTGAATATCGAGTATTGGTCAAATATTCTGAGAAAATCATTTATTTTTTATTTTTGCCATATCGCAAAGCAAATAAAACAAATAAAAAAACCTTCCGACTTTTAATTTCTTAAATTTTTCTTTAATTAACTAACTGAACTAAATGAACACCTGTAACACTGTCTATATCCCCCATCCCCGGGGGATGTGTTTATTATATAGCACCTATATTATATGGCCAAAGGCAAACAGCAAACAAATGCATGCGTGGCCACACAGACCTGAAGGTTTTTATATGCTAAACAGCCTTGCTTGGGAGGGTTATATTGTACTATGGTTTCTTTAGGACAGAGGTCTCGAAACTTGGTCCTGCAGGGCTGGTGTCCTGCAGAGTTCAGCTCCAACCCTTATCAAACACACCTGAAACAGCTCATCTAAGCATACTAGAAACTTTCAGGCAGGTGTACTGAGGCAAGTTGGAGCTAAATTCTGCAGGACACCAACCCTCCAGGACTGAGTCTGGACACCCTGCTTTAGAACAAGTTACAAGTTCAAGAATGGGAACATGTTGATTTTTTTTTAAACTTATGTTGCTTGTTATTTGTAATATTTTCCATTGGCATCCCAGAATGTGATTGTTACACTATAATAATAATGCTGAAAATGTGAAGTTGCACTTCAGTTTATATGACTTTAGTGAAATTGCTAAATCTAAAATATCCTTCTGAGGCTCCCCCAAAAAAAAGTTTTGTGAATTTAGTATTTTTTCATGTCATTACATTGTTTAGATGTTTACATATGGTAGCAGTTACGCAAACAGTGGAACATTTTCGAAATGGAATGTGTTTTCATTATTAGTAGTTTTCTACGGGGTTCTGACATATACAATTTAAAACCCAACTCTGACTGGTATTTGTTTTCTTATGTCTGCCCCTCTTTATACTGCTGTCTGTGGCTAAGCTCAGTGGTTCCTAACTAAGTGCATAGATCTATTTCTAACTGTTCTATGATGTTCTAACTGCTCTATATCTGCATAAACCTGTAATAGTGATTCACCAAGTTAAATTTAGTCTCATGAGATTATTATGTTTAGACGGACTGTTTTGACTTGTCATATGCTTTTGACACATTCCAATGTTAACTCAGAACACAAGAACTAATGTTAAACCTGGAAAGGAAGAAATGTTAGTCGTGATTAAGTTATTAAAAAATATTAATATAAAAATTCCTTCACAACATGTTTAGCACAAACTATTAATATGTTGTATTACTTTATTCTCTTTAATTAGGTGCTCTTCATGAGGCTTTGGAAAAAATAAAGGAGCTGGAAGAACTGGTGTGAAGCCTCAACATCTCTCAAGCTTTGCTGGAAAGCCAGTTAGTAACATCATCCTCATCTACATACCTGCTGTAACATCCTCCTCATCATCCAGTTATATCATCCTTCTCCTCTTTATTACCCAGCAACATCAACCACATTTTCTTAACTCCTAAACTTGCTACGCAAACAAGAGCAGGTAGTGCCTTTTAGAGAAGTTGCTTAGTCACCCTTAGCCTATTTCATAAGAGAATCCCCATGCTATATGCCAGTGACCATCAGCAGACCCTGGACATGCCAGTGGTAGGTGTGTATTATTATTATTATTATTATATTTTTCAACAAACACAATTTGTGATGCCAATGCCTATCCAATGGCTTTCACATTAGGGCATTTCTATCAGGCCATAGGGAGGTTTTTCCATTTGGGTCCTTTTCATTGGACTGGCACCAAAGTGTGAAGCATCGGGGTGGATGAAGACACCACAAGGAAAAACATTAACATCAAAGTTCTCAGCATTGCAGTGAAGAACCTCTGCTGAGCTGCTTTTATGAAACTTGATTGCAGATGTCACAACAAAAACTGTATATTTCTTGCACTACATTGTAATATGATTATTATTTTTTTACTGTTGTCAAAATAAAACAGTTTTGAAAGGTTTTTTCTTTTTTTTAACTGGGGTGCAGAGCCTATACCAGGTCATATGTTTGCTTGTGCATTTTTGATTCTTAGTGTTATTTTGTAAGCAAATTATAAACAATTTTAAACATTTAATAATATTATCCACTTAATTGATGTTTTAAGTCTACAGGTGATATGGTATTGTTTATTTATTTGCCTTTTGTATACGTGCTTATAGAATAGCAAAGTTTTAAGTCAAATTCAATTTCATTCATGTGCTAAAATGAAGAATGTGCCATAGTGTAGTGGAAGACCGCAGCTATTTATTGGGGGACATTTTTCTTTTTGAATTTCAACGAAAGCCATTTACTATCGGACATAATTTTAATTTATTAAGTGTGTGTATATGTAATGGGAGCTGAATCTTAAAATGTCATGCCATTTAAATGAAGGGATTTTTTAAAGCAAACATAATTTGGTGCCATGAAATCCCCCGAACACTGAATAAGGGTTAACTTAAAATTACAATTACTATATAATATAAAAGATAGGTCAGTAAGCACAGAAAACATGCACTTTTAATCACATGCCATGATATATTAATCCTATTAGCACGTTTGTTTGACTTAGTGAGGACATTGCTTAGACTTGCATCTGTTTTCTATCAGGCAAGTTATGCATTTTATAACTCAACCATTACCACTAAACGTACTTATTATAGAAACGTGCAAAACGCTAGATTTAAATAAATAATAATAATAATAAATAGAACATGTTTCGGTTTCATAAGCATTTTTAACAAGCAAGGGCCTGTAAAATGTGCCCACTAATCGGATGCAATGACATTTCACTATATAAGTGGGTTATATAATTATAGTTCAACCAGTATACACAAATAGTTAACAACTTTTTTTATTAAACCACTTTGAAATTCATTCATAAAGCCAACAAGTGATAAATTGGACATTAGCAATGACAACTGCCAAATATACAAACCTTGACAATAAAAAAAATTGTTTCTCAAAAAATAATTCAGCCTTCCCGAAAAAAGGTCCACAAAACGGACAACCTTGTCTATTTTTACTTTATAAAAAAATAAATTAATGTAATGATGGCGAGAAAACAAATATTCCCAGGCAATCGTAGCGGGACGCAGCGCGACCGGATGTACCGGTTCCCTATTTATTTTTTTTTTTTTTTTAATGCCAAGGTAACAAGGATAAAAGTACAGAAAATAACATTATGTACAAACAGGTGACATTACCTGCAAAGCACCGTTTCCACATGCATTTAACAATAAACAATCCAAAACAAAGCTTTAACAGAATAAGTTAAAAAGATGAAGTAACTGTTTTGAGAGCTTTAAGATTCTTGGGAGATGAAATAGTTTGGATATACTTTGAACCTCTTTTTTAAAAACAATAAATAAAGGATTTTGATGAGTGAATTTACTGTGGTGAATATGAAATTTAGCAAGAAGTAATAATAGGTTAATAATAAAATATTCATTAATTGTATCTTTTTGCATGTTAAAGAAGCCAAACAGTACATCATTGAAAAGCAAAAAGAATTGGAGAATTCAATCCAAAATGTCTGTGTGTGAGGACAATCCCAGAAGATATGCATATCAGTTTCATTAGGGTCATCACATCAATGACATCACAATATCTGATTTGAACCTTTTCAAAAACATTTTAGTTGGGTAAAATCTGTGTAACAATTTGAATGAGATGTCTCTAACCTTGTTAGTTATAATGTATTTCGAAGAAAGATTCCATACTTTTTTCCAATCAATCTGATCAACAACATTTTTCCAATAAGACAACACATATGGAGTTGTTACAAGCTCCTTTTGAAAAAGCAATCTACTCTAATAGTTACGTGATGAGGGATGTGACAAAAAGCATAGTTTTCCTACAGGGATTTCAAATGGGTCTAAAGAAATAGGTAAAGTGTTGGATGACTTAACATAGTCCCTTAAAAGCATGACAGCTCCTTTAGGAATAGCATCCATGACAATGGAGAATTCTTTGTGAGATACTGCAAAATCAAATTTACATAAAAAATTATTCGTAACTTAAAGGAAGACCTTCCGAGTTAAATAACTGGGAAACTAACAATTTTTTTTTCTCAAACCAATTACTGAAAAACAATGATTTTCTCTTATTTACTATATTTTGATTGTTCCAAGTTAAGTACCGGTGAGGGGAGAAATTGTGCTCAAAGATTAATGACCATGCAAGTAATGATTGTTTATGAAATTTTGATAAATTGTAAGGGATTCTAGCAATATTATAATTACAGGTTAGTAGGAAAGGAAGACCACATAATTTGGAAAAGAAGTAATCGGGGATAAAATTCCAGATTGAGTTTGGATTATACAGAAACTGCCTAATCCAATTAATTTTGAAAGTGTTGTTCAAAGAAGAGAAATCAAGGAAATTCAACCCACCAAACTCATACGTGTTCATTATTACAGACTTCTTAACATAATGGATTTTGTTTTTCCAAACAAAATTAAACAGGATTTTGTCTACTGATTTACAAATCCGCTTCCCTATTTCTGCTGTCGGTCGCCATATTGTGAAATAGGCCAATCGTATTGGTTATAAGCAGGGGCGTAGCCATCATTTCAAAAGTGGGGGGGGACAGAACGTCTAGTGTTATACCTGTTTTTTTTTCAGTTAACCCTTGTCTAATTGACAGATTTTAGCATACTTTTTTGCTTAATATGCTTTATGGTTGTATTATTATTATATATGCTTATAAAACAGAAGGAAAGAAAGAGAGAAAGAAAAAAAGAAAGAAAGAATGAAATACAACAGCTTGTCACAGGGATAGTACCCTTAAAAGGACATCTTTGTACTTTATTTACCCCAAAAAGTTTCATGGTTGTACATTAATGTACATATTGGTACTCTAAGGTACTAATGTGCACCTTTTTGAGTATAAGTTAAAAAGATGTCCTTACAAGGGTGCTATTGTTTACATATTGTATGTTAAAAGATAATAATATCTTATCATAGACAATGCTGTAAATAATCTGTCCTTACCTCTGAAGCCTCATTGAAACTTTCTCCCTCATTCACTCTCAACTCTGAATTCACTTCTGCCTCTGTCTAAATAAATCAGTGTTTGAAACGTGCATACAGAAAATAACAAATTAAATCCACTGCTGGACAAAAACCAATCAATTGTATCCTAAATTATTTTTTATCACTTTAGTATGGGGAACACATTCACTAATAACTATGACTTTTGCCTCAATAAACTCTTCATTTACTGCTTATTAATAGCTTGTAAGGTAGTCGTTGTAGTTGTTAAGTTTGGGTATTAGGTAGGATTTTGGGATGCAAAATATGGTCATGAAGAATACCATGCCAAGTTGTTTATTGTACTAATGTTACATTTTTTTTCTATATTTTACTAATTATGTGTTTTTTATGATTGGTCCATATATAATCCTACAAACACTTGTGTATTAATATATTGTATACAATGTAAAAACAGCCAGGTGTTAAAAGCCACTCTATTTGTTCTCACATGTGAAGTTTATTTTTCTTGGGTGTCATCCGGATTCTGCCCTGACAAACATAGGCTGTCTGTTTCTTGTTCATTTTTGACAACACATAAAAACGTAAAATTAGTGCAATGATGAAAGAGCACCCCTAAATTAAGATCGTTCCTATATCAGATCGTCAAAACATGCATACTTGACTGAAATACATTATGTAGAATTGGCTTAAACATGTCACAACACTGTAAACGCTGTAAAATCTCAGTTCAACATTATCTTTATTCTTATTTGAAGGGTTCTGATAACATGCATATGTGTTAAAATAAAATATGTTACAAAAGATTAACAAAAAATACACTGAAAATAAGTGCACGTTTGTCCAGGCAGCTTTTTTTCCTCCATATAATTAACATTAAAACTTGCTAATTATTCAAAAAGAGCAATTCAGCAATTATTCAACAAGAGCAACCCCCGGGCGCCACAATGTCGGCTGCCCACTGCTCCACTTGGATGGGTTAAATGCAGAGAACACATTTCACTCCTCATTATACTCTGTATAATTGTGTATGTGACAAATAAAGCTCATAATCTGATCTGAAAGAGCAATAGGCCGGTTTTTCATTAGTTGTCAGTTATAATCATCAAAATTAAAATAAATAAACACTTGAAATATATCAGTCTGTGTGGAATGAATGTATACATTATACAAGTTTCACTTTTTGAATGGAATTAGTTAAATAAATCAACTTTTTGATGATATTCTAATTATATGACCAGCACCTGTATATGCAGGTGCATCTCAATAAATTAGAATGTCGTGGAAAAGTTCATTTATTTCAGTAATTCAAATCAAATTGTGAAACTCGTGTATTAAATAAATTCAATGCACACAGACTGAAGTAGTTTAAGTCTTTGGTTCTTTTAATTGTAATGATTTTGGCTCATATTTAACAAAAAACCACCAATTTACTATCTCAACAAATTAGTATATCAAGGACCGAATCAGACAAATCAAGATTCGATCATGGTTGAAACACGAGGAGCCAAATTCCACAAAAGGGAGAACAAGACAAACAGCAGGAAGTCATAAATCAGATCCCTAACTCCAGCCCGTCTGAATACAGCCTAACCAGCAAGCCTTTCTCACACAACGGCTGGCAGCATTAAGACAAAGGAACACTTAATGATCATTCCAATGCAGGAAGGAGACTTATCAAATTTGGGGTGAGTAATAAATATTAACGGTCAAAGAGGTGCAACATGTGACCATTACATGTAAATCTGTGATAGAAATCACAGCTAAAGACTTTCTTAGATTGACTTCCCCCAAACACAATTCGAGGACAAAGGTTGAAATTCATTGGTTTACAAAGACTGTAAAATCATCTTAAAAGACTTTCATTCTCATTGTTAATGAAACTAATAATTTCTATGCATAACTGCATATTATGTATGTGACCCACAAATTTGACTATCCTTGTTTTAATCAATCATTGTGTATGTCTTGCTTTTAATTAGTATTGAATAGCTTAAGCCTTAAGGGTTAATGTCATGTTTGGTATGTATGAGTTTGATAATTCTAGCTTGAAACGTTTCTTTTGATTGATTTTCTGTCAAATGTATTATATTCTGGTTATCGAAATCACATCCAAAAAGATACTTCACAAGAGTATGTAAGATTCGGACAATGTGACTGACCATGACATGTTGATTTATTGATTGGCTGGAGCAACAAAGCAGCACCCAGAGCCAGCATAGGATCTAATTGGTCAAGACAACCATTGGGGAGGTGTCTGAAATCTGAGTTTAAATACTAGGTCACCCTCTTGAAATCTCTCTCTTGAAATCTCTCTCTCTAACTCTCTCTTTAGCCATGCTTTTTGTCATCACCTTTGGGCTCTTTGAGCGCCATGTGCTCTGGCCCACAAGCCAGCTGCTACCATGATGAGAAGAAAAGCCACCTAGTCTCATTACATCCTTTTATTCTTTTACTTTAGTTTATTTTATTTCCGTTGAGTTCGTGCACTAAGTTAAGTTTGCCAACGACAACCAGCCCAGAACTCTGCAAAACCAGCCAAGAACCAAAGCCCACTTCAATGACTCCTAAACTCTAAGACAATCAGTGACTTCGGAGAAACCCTTTTCTGCAAAGAAGGAGGACAAAAGGGAACCCTTAAACACAAAAGCAACGCAAGTACAAACCCCAGATTCTTGCTGAGCTGGTGTAATTTTAATATAGATTTTAGCCTCATTGAAAACTCAATGCGAGTGTTAAACCATCAACAATGATTGATGGTTGTTCAGGTCTATGCAATTGCACATATTGCTGTAAACGTGGGATATCACATTCTCATTCTCTTAAACTAATCCTTTCCTCACTTTCTCTCTTTCTGCAACGTGTGAATGTGTAAATGCTTGTATTCATGTGTAGATTAGTTTACATGTCTTAGAGTTATATAAATAAAGTCTTGTTTATATTGAAAAGAGAAATATCTTGTATTTTGTGCTCACAAGTTAATGTCTTAATCTTTCGATTTTGTTACTGTGCTATTTAATAGTGTTTTCACTATATTTTGGGATTTTAATATCCAGTGAGTTTGTTATACGGCTTGCTCAGTGAATCACCCTGAAACAGTGAGTCTGTTCAAAATCATTAATGATTCCCTTTGAGCTAAATTGACCTGTTTCCCTTATAAATATATATATTGTAACAATGTTCGTAAGGAAGGAAGCGGACAGGGTTGGCTTGGGAAGACTCGGGTGATATTTATTCAGATAAACTTAAACAGCTGCGCACTCTGCGCGCTCTAAAAACATCAACTCTTGGTTGTCTCCGCGATCACTCTCAGCATTCGTTTCGGCTGTCTCCCTCTCACAGACCGTGCGCCCGAGTCTTCACTCCGTCTCTCTCCTCGAGTTCCCACTCCACGGTGGCTTTATTGGGTCTCTCCACGCCAATTACTGCAATCAGACACAGGTGTTCCTCATTTTGCACTTGACCCACTTACTTACCGCTGTCTCCTGAGTCTTTCTCCCGCTGCAGACTTCGCTGAACCACGCCCCCCTCGCCACATATATATTATATGTTATCCTTACAATGGTGACATGACAAACAGCTAATTAACTCAAAATTCACAGAGTGCTGTATCCAAGCATGTTAACAGAGAGTTGAGTGGATGTAAAAAGTGTGGAAAAAGATGCACTACCAACTGAGAGAACCGCAGCCTTATAAGGATTGTCAAGCAAAATCGATTCAAGAATTTGAGAGAACTTCACAAGGAATGGACTGAGGTTTGGGTCAAGGCATCAAGAGCAGTCTTCTCTGGGCTAAGCAGAAGAAGAACTGGACTGTTGCCCAGTGGTCCAAAGTCCTCTTTTCAGATGAGAGCAAGTTTTTTATTTCATTTGGAAACCAAGGTCCTAGTGTCTGGAGGAAGTGTGGAGAAGCTCAAAGCCCAAGTTGCTTGAAGTCCAGTGTTTCGTTTCCACAATCTGTGATGATTTGGGGTGCAATGTCATCTGCTGGTGTTGGTCCAGTGTGTCTTTTGAAAACCGATGTCACTGCACCTGTTTACCAAGTAATTTGGGAGCACTTCATGCTTCCTTCTGCTGACCAGCTTTTTAAAGATGCTGATTTCATTTTCCAGCAGTATTTGGCACCTGCCCACACTGCCAAAAGCACCAAAAGTTGGTTAAATGACCATGGTGTTGGTGTGCTTTACTGGCCAGCAAACTCACCAGACCTGAACCCCATAGAGAATCCATAGATCCCCATAGAGAGGTATTGTCAAGAGGAAAATGAGAAATGAGACCAAAAACTGCAGATGAGCTGAAGGCCACTGTCAAAGAAACCTGGGCTTCCATACCACCCCAGCAGTGACACAAACTGATCCACTCCTTGCCAAGCCGAATTGAGGCCGTAATTAAAGCAAATGGAGCCCCTACCAAGTATTGAGTACATATACAGTAAATTAACATACTTTCCAGAAGGCCAACAATTCACTAAGAATTTGTTTTTATTGGCCTTATGAAGTATTCAAATTTGTTGAGATAGTGAATTGGTGGGTTTTTGTTAAATGTGAGCCAAAATAATCACAACTAAAAGAACCAAAGACTTAAACTACTTCAGTCCCATGGAAGTCTGTGTGCATTGAATTTATTTAATACACGAGTTTAACAATTTGAGTAGAATTACTGAAATAAATGAACTTTTCCACGACATTCTAATTTATTGAGATACACCTGTGTATATGTGTGGAAAGTGGGGCATGGTTTAGAGGCTACTGCAGATGGGGAACGAGTATGGGAGAGTTGATGGTCAAGGGACACGCCTCTCGTTAATGAAATCTAACAGGTGTTCTCATTTTGCAGTGAGTCAAGAGACAGGATAAAAAGCAGGGCTTGGGGAGAGAAAGGGGCTGCTTGTGGAGCGTGCTGTGCGGTTCCATGCTATGCCATGAATAAATAATTTTTGATTGGAAGCTTCTTTGTTTTGATTGCTGAAAACCCCTCGTGCTTACTTTTTTGTTTGTTCATGAATGAGCTTGTTAATAAAGAGACAAACTCTGTTGCACAGCTGCTCTCTGACCTTGCCTCCCTCATCTCTAGACCGGGAAGACAAAAGTTTGTCACAATGTGCACTATATATTCAATGTTTGAAAGAAAGAAAGAGTTCTGCAATTGTTAAGTTGAAGAACATTGTCTTTTTGTTTGTTTGTTTAAAAGCATTTTTCTTAAGACTAAAATAAAGTGTTTTAAAGGAAAATTGGTGAAAGGAATTGTTTAAAAGAAGCCGCAATTTTGATTAGACTATTTAGAAAAGCACTTTAAATAAATTTACATTGCTGTTTTTTTTTCTCTGTCCCACTTGTGTGTGTGTGTGTGTGTGTGTGGTGGGTGGGTTGGAGAGGTGTGGTTGAGAGCATAGTGTTTCTTTGACCTATCTGGTATTTTTACACTCCAAGACTTAAATGAGATTGCAAAAGTGTGTGTATGTGTGTGGTCTCAGCATTAGCATACAATGTGAATAGTTCCGTCTTTGTGCTATCCTGAAAATAAATATGTAATTAAGCCTGTAATCCATCCCAATGAGACAACTGCTGTATATTTTGATTGCACTGCAAAATAATAGTCTAGAATACCAGGTTATAATGTAAGTTATGAAATAGTGCAGCAAAATACATAGTTTTAAAAAAGAACAAAAACTTCAAAAAGGAAAGCAAGAAATAGTCAGCGCCAATAGTATTTCTTATCTAGTGGTTCACTCTAGTGGAAAACATTATTATTGCAGCCCTTATCCATCGTTGAAATTGTGAAAATACTGAAACTGGCAATTTTTGTTGGATTGTCTGACTCATTTCTGAAGAGCATGTTAGCAGCATGTGTACCAAAGATGATGCATACCGATTTCAAACTTCATGAATCATACGCTTGCAGAGATTAATTTAGTTTTCAGTTTTTGTGGCCCCTATTGGACAACCTGGTGTGTGTCATCAGAATGTCCTGTTGTCTGTGTGTCATAAGTTTGGACATTGCATTTGGCAGATATAGATCAATGTGTGCAAACGGATGCTGGCAGATTATTAATAATTAATAAGTAAATTATCTCTCTCTCTTTCTCTCTCTCTCTCTCTCTCTCTCTCTCTCTGTCAAACACGCACGCACGCACGCACACACACACACACACACACACACACACAAAAAGGTAATTAGAAATTGCTTGTCCACTTTGGCTGAATTGCTAGATACAGTGGGACGATGCATCTTTGACCTTATGTAATTCTACTCAAATACATGAAATAAAAGCTTTCAAATATGGATACATTTAAACTGCAGTTGTTCCATTCATTCAGGTTTTTTTTTTTTTTTTTTTGGAACGAGGCTGGACTGAGGTTGGACACATAACTGAGACAGTGTATTTATTGTTGTTATAGGACAGGGATGCCAGATAAAGCCTGTGCTCGACTGATAGCACCAGTGTTATTGTAAGGCCACAAGGCCATCTGATAAAGTTTTGTTGTGGGGATAATGTCTATTTGGGATGGTGCTGAGCCAGAACTGTTAAACCTTCAATTAAATTCAATTCAAGATTATTTCTATAGCGCTTTTTACGATACAGTCGTTGCAAAGCAACTTCACAGAAAATTATGTTTCTAAAATAGATTTATATTGTACAAATTCAATATAATTAACGTATGGCAAAGTTTGGTTAGTTAAGTTTACTCACTGATGGTTGGCTTCCTCTGAGGTCCTCTGAGGGGTTGGCATCATCTCTTCTCAGGTGTTCGGTCATCTCAGATCATTTAAGGGTTGGATCCAGACTGAAGCTTGTATAATTCCTAGTTACCATGGGATGTTAATCCCATGTCAGAAACAGAAAAACAAATAGAGACATAATTAGCGTAGCTGTTGTTCCATCCAAGCAAAAATGATTTGTTCAACCCAAGCTAAAGCATAATAATGTGTGTTTGATCAGATATACCTGCAGTACAAGATTATGAGATGCATCCTTGGCTAAAGATATGTGTCTTTAATCTAGATTTAAATAGAGAGAGTGTGTCTGAACCCCAATCGTTATCAGGAATGCTATTCCAGAGTTTGGGAGCCAAATATGACAAAGTTCTACCTCCTTTAGTGGACTTTGCTATCCTAGGTACTACCAAGAGTCCAGAGTTTTGCAATCTTAGGGAGCGAGGTGGATTTTAGCGTGATAGAAGATTAGTTAGATACACAGGAGCTAAATCATTTAGGGCCTTATAGGCAAGTAATACTATTTTGTAACTGATACGGAACTTAATAGGTAGCCAGTGCAGAGACTGTAAAATTGGAATAATATGATCATATTTTCTTGACCTGGTAAGGACTCTAGCCACAGCATTTTGTACTATCTGTATCTTGTTTATTGAAGATGCAGGACAAACACCTAGCATTGCATTACACTAGTCCAGTCTGGAGGTCATGAATGCATGAACTAACTTTTCTGCATCTGAAACACTTAACATGTTCCGTAGCTTGGCAATGTTTCTAAGATGGAAGCAGAGGCGTAGCAATGGGGCAGGCAAGGCAGGCAATTGCCTGGGGTCCCGTATTTTGAGGGGGCCCCCGAAAGCTGACCATTTGAACAATCGGAAATGTAATTATTAATAATATACAAGTAACATGGAGCAATATATCGGCATCCCCCCTAGAGGGATCCCTCTCGCGTTATGCTGGATGTGTTTTCTTTTTCCTCGTGATGCATCGACCGCCGTTTTCAAACTGGCACAGCATTTACTCGCGCATTTACTAGCCTATTTTAAAAATTAAAAGGACTTATCCATCTGGCAGCCAAAAGCGGAAAAAAGCAAGAAAAGGAGGAAAAGAGGAAACATGACAGCGGTAAGTTAAGTGATGGAGATAAGATTGACTTAATGATAATTATATGACAAACAAATGTGTTTGTTGTTAATTACAGCTTATTTTCGTTTAATTATTTGCTATATGAAATACTAGTCCAATTACTTATAGGGTTACTGGAAAACAGGTTAGCTAGGGTTGCACTTAGCAGCAGCATAGTGTATAGCAATTAGCAGGTATTAATATAAGCTGCAATAGTATGGGTGGTACCAGGAAAGACGCGCACATCACCACTTGTGATGTTTCGGTACTGTGTCTTGCTGCCAATGGGGAGCTCACGAAACAATCTAAATAAACATTGTTATATTTTCTTAGTTTACATTATTTTTTTAGCTCTTCTACATTAAATTAGTTGAGTTAACATAATTAGTTGTCAACAAACAATGAACTAATAGTTAATCAACTTTAAATTAAATTAAAATGATAATAATTTATTTCTGCATGCAGGAGCATTACTTAAGTTCCTGTCACCACCACCAGATTCCCTAGTCCCTTCTCCTAACAGTGAAAATGGTAAGTCCAGTGTCAGATATAGTGTTACTTACTATATCAATATATTTACTTGCATTATCCAACTCTTCTATTAAATTAGTTAACGTAGCTAGTGAAATGATCACTAGTGACATCATTTGCTGTAGCTAAGGCTCGTAAGCACCATTTTTAAGGTGACAATCCGTTACTGTAAATATGAAGATTGTTCAGTATCTTCAAGATTGTATTGTACAGTATTGTATCTTCTGCCATGAAGATGATTACAATTTTGTTAAAGAATAAGCACATTGTTTTAAAAAAAACAACTATTTATGTTATATTATGTGTTTTGACTACTTTTTGTATGTTGTATAAATATTTATCTAGGTAACAAAGATATATTAACAAAATAATATTTTAGAAGGGCCTCATCTATTAATTTTGCCTGGGGCCCCTACTTCATCTTGGTTCGCCTCTGGATGGAAGAATGCTGTTTTTGTAAAATTGGAAATATGATTTTCATAAAATAGGTTGCTGTCTAATATAACACCCAGCTTTTTGACTGTAGAGGAAGTAACAGTACATCCGTCTAGTTGCAAATTGTAATCCAAGATATTCTGTGTACTGTTTTTTGGTCCAATAATTAATATCACTCTCTTATCTGAATTTAATAGGAGAAAATCATTGGTCATCCAATCTTTTAAATTTTTAACACACTCAATTAGCTTAGATAGTTTAGAAGTATCATCTGGTCTTGTTGAGATATATAGTTGAGTGTCATCAGCATAACAATGGAAACTAATCCCGTATTTTCTAATAATATTACAAAGGGGCAACATGTACGTATATTGAAAATAGCAGAGGACCTAGGACAGATCCTTGTGGTACTCCATACTTTACTGTTGATAATTGAGATGCCTCCGCATTTAAATAAACAAAGTGGTAGCGATCGGACAGGTAGGATGTAAACCAGTGGTTCTCAACCTTTTTTTCCACCAGTCCGCACTATGGTCCAAGTGCAAGTCTCAGGGGCCGCACGCATGTCATTTACATATTACATCATCAATACAAATCAACCAGATTTATAATATTATTTATAGCCTAAATATTATGATATATAAACGATTACATTTATTTAAATAAATAATTCTGCTCACCAATAATAAAACACCTGATGCTGTCGGGAACCAATTTTGTGAAATTCTGCTCGAAATGAATAACAGGACAATGAAGTTGAGATTGTAAATTGCAGTCTATAAGACACGCACAGAAGTGTTACTTGACACGCGACATTGCAGAAAGTGTGCGTTCACAAATGTAGCCTATGTTGATCCAAATATGGAAATAATTTTCAAATTTTATAATCTGAGGTTCTCTCCAGAGATGTTTTGCAACATTTCTGTAATAAGGATGATTGCTGCGTATCTATGGGTATTTCTTTTTTGCCTGAACATCTTCAAGTGAGTGGCGGGGCAAACCGAAAGTCCAGCTCTATTATTGTTATTATTACTATTATTGTTTTAATGCGTTCCTTCGTTGGCATTTTCCACATTTTGTTTTCCCCTTAACAAATTTGTCCAATCTGATGCTCAATTTTACAGAACTAATGGCTGCTGATGACTATTTGAATTTAATTCTGCCAAAGTGCACGCTTGTAAGTGTTTGTTAAAAGCATAACATTAATTACGTGAGTAGATAGGTCTGCTCATTTCTGAAAATAATATATGAAAAACTAAATAATTTTACATAACAAAAACATTAGCTTATATTTGTTTATACATTTTTAAATGAATGTAAAAACTAAAACTAATTTCAAAACTGAAGTCATTTTTTTATTATGTTCAACACATAAGACTGTAACATTCAGCATGGTGGGCCGCGTTCTGATTCGTGACGGGCCGTGTAATTTTAACAAGTGCAGTTTCTGTGCTATAAACCTTCCTATTAAGTGTAGGCAGCAGGACCTACTCACACATACATACATTTAAAGAGCCGACATATTGTAAGATATAGGCCTATATCTTACAAACATCCTTTGAAAGAGGGACTTCAGTCATTAATTCATACATACGGCAACTGATAGACTTGGATGTGGGCTCTTTGGACTAGGGCCAGTAAGTAACCAATTATAAACGTCTCAGGTTACGTATGTAACCATGCTTCCCCGAGTGGGGAACGAGACACTTGCTAGCTCGACCAACAAGGAGCTCTAGAGAGCGGAGAAATCATTCCTCAGAATGAGATGGAACTTAGACGCTCAGAAGGGAGCGGCATGCTCGTAGGTGACCCTCTAAGGTGAGGGGAGCAATGCTATCTCTACCGACAATGCTCAGAAGGGAGCGGCATGCTCATAGGTGACCTTCTAAAGTGAGGGGAGCTATGCTAGCTCTACCAACAAGGAGAGCAACCTAACAGGGAGGAATGAAGAGGCCTAACAACCTGAGGCTGCTGAATGACAGCTCTGGAGAGCGGAGAAGTCAACTCTCAGCATGAGAGGGAACTCAGATGCTCAGAAGGGAGCGACATGCTCATAGATGACCCTCTAAGGTGAGGGGAGCAATGCTAGCTCTATCAGACGCTCAGAGAGGAGCGGCACGCTCGTAGGTGAGCACAGTCTAGGCAATGGCTCAGAGAGACTGCTACTTAAAAAACCCTCGGGAAGGGTAGCAGTCCCTGGGCTAACATATAGATATCCTCAGATAGCTTTGTGTGTATGAAGGGCTACCAGAGGTGGACCCAGCTGAAAATACCCAGATCACAACGAGTGGGCAGTCTACTTACAACCCTTAAGGTTGAGGAGACGGCAATGTCTAGGTAAAGCTCAAGGGGAACCGCTACTTAAAAACCCAAAGAAGATGAGAAATTACCACGCTATCAGCAGCTGGTCCCACACGACTAGTAAAAACATGGAAAAACCCTCATAAGAGGTTGCCTAGACCACAGAGGGCTCAGGTAGACAGCTACTTAAGACCCTAGGAATGGGAGCAGTCACTGAGGTAGACCATAGATATTCTCAGATAGCTATGAGTGTAGGAAGGGCTACAAGAAGTCGTTCTTTACTTACCACAGGAGGCCCCTCGGGGCGGGACACGGCTAAGGGTGTCCCAGTTCTGATAAGAAGGACCCGTGGGTCCGGGGATTGCAGTGCTGACCTGAATAACCTGAAGATCAAGGAGGTTCCCACAGAAACCTCAGAGGAGGCCTCAAGCCCAGACCATCAGTAAGGCAGTTCAATGAACCTGACCAAAACCATCTTAGGTCCAGTCTGACTGCACCTCGGTCAGGTGGAGTTGATGGTGGTTGCAGGGAAATTAGAGAGGGGAAGCTAAGGGCAGATGTTAAAGGCCCCCCGAGGGAAGGGAATAGACTTTAGGTCTTACTCTGGTCCAGACAAGAGCGGTGTTGGGAACGTTTCATATGGATCACCTCCCTCAGGTCTTGCCTACCTCTCTTTGACCCGCCCCTCCCTCTACCCCTAACCGCAGGTGGGGGAGGGGCACGAGTCGCGACAATAACCTTCGGTGCCTGTCTCTGATCCTCAGACCAGGACGGGCCAGGACCCCTGTTCGTTCGGGCTCAGACCTGGACCTTCTTGGAATGAAGGTTTTAAAAGCTGCTGAGTGCGCCCTCGCCTCCCTAAACTTCTCGACCACCGTCTCTACGGAGGTACCGAAAAGCTCGGAAGGCGAGACTGGAGCATTGAGAAGAAAGCTTTTCTCTTTCTTCCCGATATCTGCCAGATTCACCCACAGATGCCTCTCCGTCACCACTATGACTGCCATAGACCTGCCCATAGCAGTGGCAGCCTGCTTAGTGGCACAGAGGTCCAAATCTTTGGAGCGGCGCAGTTCAGCTACCTTGTCAGGTGACAAGCCCTGACCCTTATCCAGGTCTTTCAGCAGATCCGCCTGGTATGCTTGAAGCACTGCCATGGTGTGCAACAAAGCGACCTCCTGACCTGCTGTTGTGTACGCCTTGCAATTTAAGTGTGATGTATCCTGAAGGGGCTTAGATAGCAAGGAGCAAACCTTTAGAGAAGACGTCTCACCCATAGAGAGATAGCCAGCTAGCATCTCTTCTATAGGGGGCATCCTCTCATAGCCACTTTCACACATCCCTACGATGTTAGCATAAGTGGTATGCTGGAATCTATGGATGAGAGAGGAAAATGGCTTTTTCCATTCCTTCTCAACCTCTGTATGGAGATCAGGAAGAAATGGAAGGCTCACTTGAGCTGGGGGGTTATGGCTGGAAAGGTACCGCTCATCGAGACGTCCCAGCGGCGCCGCCATCTTGGTCCCCTCTTTGTACGCAGGGCAGGAGGATTGAGAGGGTTAAGTCTCAGCTTCCTCACCCTCAAACATCTCCTGCTTTTCCTGGGCATAACCCAGCAGAGCACTAGCTCGGATCGGATTATGTCAGATAGATCGCATCATCACAATCCAGCAGCTCATTCTTGGCCGACGCCCGCGGAAAGGAAAGCTCCTTCTCTAAATCATCGGCCAGATCTAACTGCAAACCCCACTATTTCATTCTCCTCCGTGCCTCGGCAGTGGTGGGTCCCGAATCACGGGAAGCAAACGGCTGTCCCTCTTTCCTCGAAAAGAGGGACAGACGAGAGCAGAGCTTTTTCATAGAAAGAAGCTCACAGTGCACGCATATTTTCCCCTCGAGGACATCGCGTGCGTGCTCCCCGCCCAAACAAAAGACGCAAATATTGTGTGTGTCATCGGGTGTCAAATAGCGAGGACACGGATCCACACACTTAAACACTCCACAAACTTCTTAAACGCCTTGCTAGTGCTCGCCATGACAATAGATAGAAAACTGTACTCTTACCAGAATGCACGCTTCAAACAAAGCAGTCAGTGAAGACGAAAGAAGTGGATGATGTATTCTCCCGGTGCCCTTTATACTGTGGTCGCAACGGTAGTGACGTTATAGGCTGTCGCCGGCCAACAGGTTGTGTTTTTGTATGTATGCTTCAGACACGGGTCATGCTGACGGCGTTCCCCATAGCGACCCCTAGGGGACGCAGTTCGAAGTTCCCATGAAGGGGAACCAGAAACAGCAACCATCTTAATAACCACTTAACAATGTAAAAAACGCCCAGAACACTCAAGTAATAAAAAAATATCAAAATATAAGCATATTATATTATTTTTCAAATTATATTTCATTTCACTATGGATATTGTGAAAAATCTCACATAAGATGATGTTGTATGTACATGTGTATGTTGTGTGTGTGTGTGTGTGTGTGTGTGTGTGTGTGTGTTTGCAGTACCCCAGCTGGTCATATATATATATATATATGACACATAGATTTGTGAGAGGTCGATTCCACATGCACTAATGCACACTGATAGACGATGATTAACTTTTATTCAAACGTGTCTATCTTTGAATCAAAGCAGTTCACTCAATAAAGTCAGAATCAATATTCAGTGTTTGATATGTCTGTGTTTGAGACTGTGTGTGTGGTGGTGGCCTAAAATATTTGATTCTGACATTTTCTCACCAAAGCTAAGCTCAGGTTGTAGTTCCCAGGTCATCATATCTGTATTTGGGAGAACAATGGGGCAGTTAAAACACAATGTATCACCCTCACTCTTCTCTTTCTGAATTTTAATGTGCAGTATGTATGTGTGGTTGGCAATGCTTGGATATAGGGTCAAAATGGACTTGTCATTGATTTTCATGAGGAAATATTTAACTTTAAAATTTGAACAGGAACAAATGCCAATACGTGTCATTGGATTAGAAACAAAATATTAAACAAGTGACATTTGTTTTAATTAAAGATTGCACAAAACATTTAAAGAACAACTTGGTCAATTTTCAACCTGGTTTGCATTGTTATGTTAGTAAAAAAATTGAAAATAAAATAAGTGGGGAAGATGCCCTCTTATGAAATATGTGCATTTATTTTTAAATTGTAACATATTTTGATATAAGTTTAGCATGAGCAGAATAATGGTGCATCTGCCAATGTGTTATTATAGGAAATAAATAGAAAAAAAAGTTGTCATTAATGTAAACACCAACATTTTAAAATCTCTGGGTGTTTTCACGGTGTGTGTGTGTGTTCACTGCGGTGTGTGTGCACTTGGATGGGTAAATGTAGAGCACAAATTCTGAGTTTGGGTCACCATACTGTAGGTCACTTTCACTTTCAGTTTTGCAAGGCTATGGGTCCGAATGGCATCCCAGGCTGTGTGCTCCGAGCATGCACATTCCAACTAGCCGGGGTTTTTACAGACATTTTCAACCTTTCCCTCTCTCTGTCTGTGGTTCCCCATGCTTAAAAAAATAATAATTGTGCCCATACCAAAGAAAAATAAAATCACATGCTTGAATGACTGGAGGCCTGTTGCTCTGACACCCATCTTCATAAAGTGCTTTGTGAAACTCATCAGCGACTACATATGCTCTGTGCTGCCTGTCTCACTAGATCCGCTACAGTTTAAATATCGCAGCAACCGTTCCACAGACGATGCTATTGCCTTCACCCTGCACACTGCTCTTATGGAATGCATAGTTGATATAAAAAAGTGGATGACAAGTCATTTCTTACTGCTAAATTCTGAAAAAAAACAGAGGTGTAAATTATTGGACCTAAAACCCCCACAAGTAATAACCTAGAATGCTGTCTAACACTTGATGGCTGCTCTGTCGTTTCTTCATTATCAGTTAGGAACCTAAGTGTGCTATTTGATAGAAATCTCTCCTTTGACAGCCACGTTTCTAGCATTTGTAAAACTGCATTTTTCATCTTAAAAATATATATAAACTGAGACCTATGCTCTCAATGTCAAATTCAGAAATGTTAATTCATTTGTTTATGACCTCAAGGTTAGATTATTGTAATGCTCTATTGGGTGGATGTTCTGTGCACTTAGGAAACAAACTAAAGATGGTTCAAAATAAAGCAGCTAGAGTCCTTACTAGAACCAGGAAGTATGACCACATTAGCCCGGTTCTGTCAACACTGCACTGGCATCTGTTAAATCTTGTTAATTACCTTTAAAGCCCTGAATGGTTTAGCTCCTCAGTACTTGAGCGAGATCTTATCCTATTATAGCCCTCCACGTCCACTGCAGTCTCAAAACTCTGGCCATTTGATAATACCTAGAATATCAAAATCAACTGCGGACACCAGATCCTTTATCTATTTAGCGCCCAAACTCTTTAACAATGTACCTAACAATGTTCGGGAGGCAGACACACTCTTTCAGTTTAAATCTAGATTAAAGACCCATCTCTTAAACCTGGTGTACACTTAACACACTAATACGCTTCTATTATTCAAATCCGTTAAGGGATTGTTAGGCTGCATTAATTAGATCAACCGGAAACGGGAACACTTCCCATAAAACACGATGTATTCGTTACATCATAGGAAGAATGGCATCTGCGCTAATATTTTTCTGTTTCTTTCTTATTCTGTTTCTCAGTCTGTGTCCGGATCAGATGGTGGATCGGCGCCGAGAGATGATGTCTGCAGCTCTGATCGTCGGTGGAGGCCGGGACACCTGGATGAGCACCGGGGACATATCCCCAGTGAAGACATCGACTTAAAATACAATAAAACTTAAAATAAAACAAAATAACTAAATATATAATAAAATACCTAACTACATAATACTATTAGTGTTAGAAATGGCAACAATATAAAAATAGAAATATAATACATTTATACATTTTAAATATGAATTAAAACAATAAGTAAACAGTAAATACACAATAATCTCCTGGCCAGAGGAGATCTGGCCCCCCGACTGAGCCTGGTTTCTCCCAAGGGTTTTTTCTCCATTCTGTCACAGAGGGAGTTTTGGTTCCTTGCCACTGTCGCCTTTGGCTTGCTCAGGTGGGGAGACTTAATTTCTAGCTATCATCGTCAATTTGATTTCACAGATACTATTTAAACTAAAATAAGCTAGACAATGACATCTCTGAATTCAATAATGAAATGTCTTTAACTGAAAATTGAGTGTTTAATCTATTATTATACATTAATGACACTCTATCCTCCAATTTGATACTGTTAAGTGCTTTGACACAATCTGTATTGCTAAAAAAGCTATATAAACAAAGGTGACATGACTTGACGTTTCCATACCACACTGAGATGCACATTAGTACACATTCTATGGCCCCTGAATAGAAAGTTTTCAGGATTGCTGGTGAGACCCTGAATTTCCTCAGCTGTCGTAGATGGTACAGTCTTTGCCTGGCTATCTTAACCTGAGTTTGAATGTGTGTAGTCCAAGTCAGGTCCTCGGAGATGTTTACACTAAGGTAATTGAAGCTGCTCACCCTCTCCACAGGGGTCCCACTGATAATAAGAGGAGTGTAGGGCAGTTGCTGTCTCTTCCTGAAGTCCACAATCAGCTCTTTAATTTTGCTCACATTCAGAGAGAGACAGTTGTTCTGGCACCATGATGTAAGTCTCTCTACCTCATCCAAGTATGCGGTCTCATCATTGTAGGAAATGAGGCCCAGAACAACAGTATCATCAGCAAATTTGATAATAGAAGTGGCCATCTTGATGCCATTAAAGCCCCTAACCCTGTTGGCGCCACCCAAGCTCCTAGCCTGGCTGGCCTCAATGAAGGTCCTCATTCCGCCGGCCCCACCCTGGCCTCCTGCTCTACCGGCCCCGCCCTGGCCTCCTGCTCTGCCAGCCCCACCCTGGCCACCTGCCCTGCCCACCCTGGCCTGGCCTCCTGCTCTGCCGGCCCCTCCATGGCCTCCTGCCCTGGCACCCTGGTTTATCTCTGTCTCCAGGCCCGCTTCCACTACACGGGCCTGACCCACCATCCCTCGCCCTAATCCACCTCCTTTCCTCCTCCCTCCAGAATTTGTGTTTTCTGGTGGGGCGTCTGGTATCCGCTTCTTAGAGGGGGGGCGGTAATGTCACAGTCAGTTGTTGGAGTGCCTGTTTAGCCACCAGAGGGCACTCTCTTTGATTCATTGTTTGTGTGTTTTGGACTGCGTTTCCCATCATCCCTTACACTCATGATTGTTTCATTACCCTCAGCTGTGTGTAATTTAGGTTAATTGCCACCTGTATATATGTTTGGTGCTTTGTGTCTTTGGTTGCTGGTTTATTGTTTCTCCTACGTATTTACGTTACTCTGTTTTGCTGTTTATTTTTTAACTCTTAAATAAATGTTGCACTTGGATATTCATTGTTTCCCTGAGTGATCCGTGACACTAATTGCTACATCTGTGAGCTTGATGACGTCAGATGAACTCTCCCGGAACATGTCCCAGTCGATGTCATCAAGAGCCGCCTGTAGCATAGCTTCTGAGTGAGAGGACCAGCACGTCACAGCTCTCTTCACCAGGGGTTCCTGAACGAGCCTTTGTTTACATTCCGGTGTGAGGAAAATGGCGGCATGGTCCGATTTGCCAAAAGCCAATAGTGAGCGGGCATTGTAGGCTTTTTTAAACTGAGAGTAGCAATGATCCAGTGTATTCGGTCCTCTAGTTGGACAGGATACATGTTGGTAAAATAATGGATAGATGTTATAAATGAGGCGAGCAGGAGTGTGACAGAATGGAGATATTCCTGGGGTCACACCATTTCTTGTTGATCATGAAACACACTCTCCACTTTTGGTTTTACCGGCCTCGGCTGTTCTGTCCATCCGTAAAACAGAAAAGTTATCAGACGGTGATACAGCAGTGTCCGGGACCAAGGTCAAGAGCCATGTTTCAGATAAACAAAGGATGTTAAAGTCCCTTATGTCCCGTTGGAAACTTATCCTGGCTCTAAGATCGTCCATCTTATTATCCAAGGATTGAACATTGGTGAGAATTATACTTGGTAGAGGAGGACTGTGAGCCCTTTTCCTCAGTCTTTTGCGGATCCCAGCATGTTTCCCGCTGTGCTTCTTGATCCGTCGCCTCGGGGGGTTATTCAAGTGGCCATTGTTCTCCTCCGCGTTCCGAAGGATCTCGAGTGGCCACGATGGATTCGAGGATAAAGTGTCCTGAAACAGATTAGTGTAGCAGTGTCCAATGTCCAAAAGTGTTCTTTTGAGGGATAGCTTTACCCTCAGGCTATCAGGATAATGAACAGTCCAAACTAATACACCCTACAGCATACTCCCACTTTACGGTATGCCATGCACTGCACTTTAACTTGAACTCTAACACAGTTAAAACTGGACTATACACACACACACACACTGCACTAATACAACAATCTATCTGCTATCACTGGATACCATCCAATGCACATCCATGACATTGCGTATGCAGCTTATGTATAATCTGTTGCACCTTTGCATATGATTGTGTGTATATATGTGTACATAATGTAGAATGTGTACATATGGTGTATAATGTGTATTGATACCTGTAAGTATGCCTAATAGTACACTGCGTGTACTGTGTATATGTATGTGTATATTGCACATAGTCATCTGTATAAGTCTGTAAGTATGTACTGTCTATATGTAAATTGTTTCTGCACTGTCTGGAGCACGCTCTCAAGAATTTCACTCATCAAGGCACATGTGATGTGGTGATGTGACAATAAAAGTTATTTTATTTTATTTTATTTTTATTTGAAACAAAAAAGAGATTATCTTAAGATGAAATTTGACTAATATACACCCGTACATACAGTACCAGTCAAAAGTTTGGACACATTACAATTTTTAATGTTTTTGAAAGAAGTCTCTTTTGCTCAAAAAAACAAAACAACTAAAAACCTAATCCTGAAAAATGTATCAGAGGATATAAAATAAATATTAAGCAAAACTGTTTCTAAAATTGATAACAAATCAGCATATGGACCCTTTTCACAAGACTGTGATGACGCGTTTCATTGATCATCTGCATCACAAATCCTCACTTTGTTTTTTACATTTATACATTTTTTTTTAAATGTATAAACATTTATAGCACTATACTTTGTATTATATCACATTTGTATAAAAATATATATATATACATAGTTAACTCTAATGCGAGGGATGTCAAATGTGACATCGTTCTCTCTTCTGACTGCCATTATAACTCTTCCTCCATTATTTTCCTTTGATTGAAAGTCGTGAAAACACTATTGTGAAGTTTTGTTTTGCTATTTGAGCAAATGGGTGTGCACAAAATATATTTGTGGTACTCTCCCATTCACTGCTCTCAAAGTTTACCCAACTATAACGACCGCTGCTGAGAAACCTGGAAATGTGAAAAAGGTCCATTAGAATGATTTCTGAAGGATCATATCATAGAAGGATCATAGAACGATTTCTGAAAAATCAGCTTTGCATCACAGAAATATATTATATTTTAAAGTAAAGTAAAATAGAGAATCTTTATATTAAATTGTAATAACATTCCACAATATTACGGTTTTCTTTCTGTATTTTTGATAAATCCAGTCTTGATGAGCATTAGAGACTTATAAAAAATTGTAATGTGTCCAAACTTTTGACTGGTACTGTGTTTACGGGTGTATATTAATCAAATTGTGTCTAAGGTAATCAATATTTTGTTTGTTGAGGATGTTATTATTATTATTATTATTATCTTGCTGCTGTCACGCCCCAGGGGTCCGTTTCAGAAAGGAGGTTAAGTGAAAATTCTGAGTATGTTAACCCTGAAATGAGGGGAAACTCTGGGTTTTCCGTTTCAAAATGGGAGGCTTGTCAAACCCGAGAAAGCAGGGTAAGTCAAGCCGGTTTCTGAAATAGATGTAACTTATACTCAGAGTCAGTTACCGTGATTACTTACTCTGTGAACCTAACCTGGTCAGGAACCAGTTTTCTTCAGTAAACCTGGAGTTTCTTTCATTCTCCCCTCCCTTTTTAAAGTTTTAGCAAAGTTTAAATACCTTATTAATTCATTTACGCTGCAAAATTGCTTTTCCTGCTGAGTATTTTTCTTATTCCAGGTACAAATGTCAAAAAATTATTAAGATGCATTGTATATATGAAAAATTGTCTATACTTAGTCTTATTTCCTGGGGGATTTTCCTTTTAAGTGCATTTTACATAAAACAAGTACAATTGTCCGCCATAGGGTAAGAAAAATAATATTAATGCAAAGGAAACAAGAATATTTTGTATTTCTTACCCCATTGGAAGATCATTTGTAAAATAAGAAAAATGCACTTTAAAACATTGAAGATGCAGAGCACATTATAAGTCCGCTGTATGTAGATTTTAAGGAAAGTGTGCATTAGCAACGTGGATTTTAAGATCACCAACAATTAAGACTTTATCTGCAGCCAGCACTAACTCTGATAGAAAATCACCAAATTCTTTAATAAAGTCTGTATTGTGCCCTGTTTGTCTGTGTAAAGTAGCCAGTACAAACATCACAGGGGATTTATCATTAATACTTTTTTCTCTAGATAATGTTATGTAAAGCACCATTACTTCAAATGAGTTATGCTTAAAGCGTGTCTTCTGAGAAATACTCAAAATATTGCTATAAATTGTAGTAACACCTCCCCTTTGCCTTTTGGATGTGGCTCATTTTTGTAACAGTAATATTGGGGGCAGGCGTTTAAAATAATGTATTTATCTGGTTTTAGCCAGGTTTCTGTCAAACAGAGCCCTGTCAGGGTTCTGTCACTTCGGTCTAGTGTTATTCATGGTTTTGTGACAGAGCCCTGATACTCCCATCATGTCCAGGTTTTCATGTGAGCGCGCGGCTTCGTTGGGCTCGAGCCGTGCGCTCTCTCGTCTGCGTGCCTTGTTTCATGTTGGAGCGTGGTGTTCGGATCCCGGCACTCATGTCTTGAGTTTCGGTCATGTGACGGGGTTCGGACACTCGCGCTCCATTTTCTGTCATTGTGTGAGTGCGCGGTCTCGAGTTCGCACAGCACCGCACACTCTTGTCCACGTGTGTTTTGTTGTGTTGCACGCAGTTCGTGTTTCTATCGGCTGCGTGCATTCGTGTTATATCTTGTGCTGTGTGGCACGCAGCTTGTATATTCATTGGCTGCATGCTTTCATGTTGTCATGTCTTGTGTGAACACGTGGCTTATGAGTTTTCTCATTAGCTGCGTGTTCATGTCCTGTTTTGCAGATGGCTGGTGATTTGTTTGCTGGCCATGTGCTTGTGTTTCTGTTTTGTGTGAGCACGTGGCTTCTGTCTTAGTTTTCTGTGTGCCACGTGCTCTCTTGTCAATTTGTCTTGACCCCACCCATCTTGTTACCTGTTTATTGATTCATTTTCCCCAGCTGTTTTCCCTCGTTACCCTCATCATTTGATCCCTTTATAATCTCCTTGTGTTTGCAGTTCCGTGTGGGTTCATTACCTAATGTTAGATGTCATCTGTGCCCTGCCCTGCCCTGCCCTGCCCTGCCCTGCCCTGCCCTGCCCTGCCCTGCCCTGCCCTGCCCTGCCCTGCCCTGCCCTGCCCTGCCCTGCCCTGCCTTGCCTGCTAGCTAGCCAGCCAGCCAGTCTTTCCCCTACGGGGTGGTTTTTGTTCGTTTGTTTTGTTTTTTGTTAATAAAAGCCCTTTTACCTCCTGCAATTGGGTCCTCGTCCTCTTCCATCCCCGATACCTGACAAGCACATCTAGTTTATGATCATATCATTTAAAAAAAGTGCTTTCGTAGAAATGGACCTGATATTCAATAAGTCAAGCTTTATCATTTGTTTCTCTGTGTTATATACATTTTTCATTTGTTGAAAATCAATTAAGTTGTTACTCATAGACTGGTTTGGATGTTTATTGTATTTTCTAGTTTGGGGAACAGACACAGTCTCAATAGTGTGATATCTAGGTGAAAGGGTTTCTATGTTCTGAGAATCAACTGATATTTGATTAAGTGATGATTGATTAATCTGGTAATAGGCACTTTTCCTGCTCTTCAGTGACTCCCTGCCAATTATCTGGCCTTATCAGGTGGTGGCGACTGTGATTTGGCAGGGCTCTAGACTAATTTTTTGCACTGGTTGCACTGGTGCGCCTTTTCTTGGGTGCACCAGCACAAAAGTTAGGTGCACCCAAATTTAATATAGGCAATATTGACTAGTAAACAATTAACTAACAATCTGGTCAACATAAAGTTCTTTATTTGAAGCACAATTCTGCAAAAAGGTAACTTACTGAATTTTTTTTAGTGCTTAAAGTGCTTCACTGAGCTGGTCTTTAAACTTGAAACATCTTAAGATAAATGACATAAAAATAAAATCTAAATTAAGTGTTTTAAGGGCGTCAAACTGAACATCTCGTGGCTCAATGTCTTATGGACTATCCTCCATTGCAGTCACATGCCCCTCGGATGGCCAACTTCTGTAGTTTAGCCTTCTTGATCTTTGGCCTTAGCTAAACCAGCTGGCCACACTCTCTCTAGCATCAACATCTTCCAGACTTGGCCCCTCTACACTGATCCTTATCAGATCTTCCACTCTGTCTGAATGAACGGATGATCTAGTGCAGTGGTTCTCAAACTTCTTTGGTCGCGCCCCCCCCTTAAACCTATAAAAATTATCCGGCGCCCCTATCCCACCTCAGACTACCAAATAATTTCACTAAACAATATGAAAAAAAAGAAAAAAGTTTTTACAGAAAAAAAACTGTTCTGTTCTGTCTAATTGTCTCTCTGTGCTCATAATGTATTTTAATGCAGCCAAATTCTCAATAAAACGTTTTACTTTATATATTTTACTGTTTCTTTTGTCAGTCAATGGGAGAAATATGAAATAGTGACTGAAACACAGCCCTTTAAGTATACATAACCAGCTCTCCCTTCCAAGAAGCTAGTCTGCACAAAAATCCTAATTTATAATTGTATTGAGTCCTTGTCTAATGAAATCAAATAATACACACAAGACAACATAAGACAAGACAATTCTTGTGCTGTGATTTCGGCTATATTTGCATGTAAACTTAGAGAAGCAATAATATCTCTTTTAACTGAACGGGCTGCTCCTCTCAGACGCTCACTGAACAGAGCAGAAGCAGAGAAACAGCTGCGTGCACGCTGATCTCGCACCATTGCGGCAGTACCATTGATCACAGAGACTCGCTAAAGTTTGTCCAAGACGTTGCTAGATTTGTCACTAGTCGCTTTTTGGGAAAAAAGTTGCAATGGGGGTCTGAAAAGGTGCTAAATCTAGCAACAAAGTCGCTAAATTGGCAACACTGTGTGCATCTCTTTACTCACCTCTCTCTCTGCCTGACTGCAGCAGCACACGCATTTTCAAATGTACACACACGTACAGGGATATCTGGACCACAGCCAATCAGAGGGGGGGTCCGCCCTTTACTATCTCTGATTGATTTTGACCACGATATGGGCCTAATGTGTGTCTGTTATTGAGCCACAGGGAGACTTTCAGAGTTGTGCAGACTTTTTTGATTTTCTCGAACAGCTGGTCGCACAGGTGCGACCTCAGATTTGTTTTAGTCGCACCATTGAGAAATTAGGTTGCTCTAGAGCCCTGTTTGGGACATCGAGGTTCTGGTTATGGAGGCCCTTTTGGATGGCTTGAGATGTCAGGAGGAGGATTACCATCCAGGATTGAAGAGGATGCTGGTATCCATCTGCCAGGGGGGGTTGTGGCCTTCTATTGTTGAAGAGCTCCGTCAGTTTGTTGTTGCCTGCTCTTTTTTTTCCCAGAATGAATGTTCTGACAAGCCTCCCTCCTCATCCCCTCCCGTGCTTGGTCACACATTACCCTGAACTTCATCAAAGTCCTTCCCCCATCCTTTGTCAAATTGATAATTCTTACTGTGGTGTGACACTTTTCCAAGGTGGTCCCCTCCCCAAGATCCCATCTGCTAAAGATCTGCCCATTTTTTTGGTTCTGTCTGCCTTACTGGCTCTGACGCTTGCCTGCCCAGACCTCAGTATAAGTCAGTACCATATTTTGGGAACAAATTTGTACCCAGGAGTGAGATAAACACAAGACTCCCTGACAAAAAATTGTGTAAAAATTAAGTAAATAAAGTTCCATTTTTTTCATTGGAAAATTGCAATAAGTTTTATGTAAGGGTTAGGTTTTATTATATATAACTAGCTGTATATAAAAACAGATAAAGTGTATACAATTTCCCCATTTAGGTAAGTGTGTGTGTGTGTGTGTGTGTGTGTGTGTGTGTGTGTGTGTGTGTGTGTGTGTATGGGAGAGGTCTCTTACCCTTGTCTAGACTAGTGCTTCAGCCTGCATTTCCTCTGCACCACAGACTGCTTCCTGTCCTTGGCGTTGGAGCACATACTGTCCGCCATCAGAAACACACCCTCTCCCTCACAGACAGATCCACACATAAGCTCACACTCATGAATATACACACATACTGTCGTCAGGCAAGCCTTTGTGGGGAATTACACAATAGCATTGGCTCCTGAGTGCCGGGGGACTTTACATGAGTCAGACGGAAGCTGTATATGTGTTCGCACTCACCATTACACAGACACGCAAGTGTGGTCCATTGATTCTACAGATCTAAATTAGTTTAAATTAGATTTTATATTACAGTGCCAGTATTGAGGGCATTGCCTCTGTGCCAGAATGCAGTGACAATACATACTGTTGCTTCAATGTGTAGGATAGAGTGGGTGAGTTGTTGGGACAGTGATGTTGTGCCTTGGTGAATATAGAGTTTTGATTCTCTAGCAAATGTGCTGCTCTGACACACTAAAGAAAGAAAAATTTAATGATCTCCTGTTAGTATACAAACTTGTAGCCAAACTAACATTAAGAGTAATAGAGTAATAATTCAAATCAAGGTAAGCAAAAACAGGATGTGGTTTTGGTAAAGTTCCCAATTGCTCCCGTAACACTTCACATTAGCAGATAAGGACCTTTTTGTTCTCAAAACATGAACATTTTTCAATTTACATGCATATTTTTACTGTGTACATTAAATAAATAAGCCACAAGAACTTTGCATTACAGTTCTTTTACCACAGGAATCCCTTTACCACGGTAATATAAATATTGCCCCAATATTATATAAATAGTTTTGTTAATTTAATTTATTAAATTATTATTATCATTATAAATTGAATTATAAATTGAATTACATATGTCAAAAAACACTTTAACATTTATCTTATTAATTTTAAACTAAAGATGTTTAAGAACACTTTACATTTGCTACTGTGTATTGAGCCAGTCCTCCAACAAACACTAATGGGAAAGCCCACTACAACTTAATTCAACGGTATGAGAAACTGAGAGTACCTCATACATAACACACTGCATACAATACAGTGTAACACCTTTCTCTTCTTGCGCAGTTGGCATGCCATTATCAGCGCGTCACAATCCTTTACTACAACTACTGTTTGCAAATTCAGATAGGCTACATCTGCTATCAGGATATTAATCCTAAACCAAACCTTGTATTTATTGTATATCTGTTTACAAAAAAGAGATGGATATTCTTTCTTGCAAAAATAAAAACAAAAAATAAAGTAAATACGTGCTTGTAAAATTAATTTGTATTTATTTATTTATAAACATATATTCTTATAGTATAAGCTGCCTAAGAAAATACATTGTATAAGTTTCCTAAAAATCTATAAATGCAATGTATTTTGGGAGTAAATTAGCTCGGAACAATAACTTTATTATATGTTACATGTGAGGTAACAGAATCGTCCTTATTTTATTTTATTAATTGTTTTAAAGCTGACCAGAAATGCAAAATGTTTCCGTCTTGTCTCCCGTGAGGCGAAACGTTCTGAATAAGGACACTTTCACACCTTTCACGGCGCGGTCCGCCCACTCGGATTGCGATTGGTGGCTGCTGAGTTTAAAGCTGCCTCATAACTCGCTATGCACTTCTGACCTTACTGTATGCGTTTAGCGAAGGGAAACAAAAACAAAAAAAAGGATAAGACGGATAAGCTGTTTTGGCCATCCAGAGGCTACAGTCTACTTCTCCAGCGATCACCAAGGATACGCGCCCGGTGTGTGTAGGAGATGAGCAGTCCCGATGCGGGTTACGCCAGTGACGACCCGAGCCAGACCCGAGGCACCAGCTCAATCTTAATGTCTGGCATGAGGCATTGCGCGTGGGTGGACCCTCTCAGTCCGCTTTCTGACACGAAAGCAAAACACGAGACATGTTCTTCAGCGGGTCCCGGGCGCGGAAAGTGTGAGCCGCGCATCCGCAGGCCGATGAACGCATTTATGGTGTGGGCAAAAGATGAACGCAAGAGACTTGCGCAGCAAAACCCAGATCTGCACAATGCAGAGCTGAGTAAAATGCTTGGTGAGTAGAGATTAAAATAAATAAATAAACAATAGAACAAAAACATGATTTGTGCATTTAACCCTTGTGCATTGTTCAAATTCACTACCCTTTCGTTATGTTCGGGATGAAAACAGCCACTAAATTAACTGCTGTAAAAATTTATCTGATAAATATTTTTTTACCATTTTTTTTGCATAAATCTGTTAATCAACCTCAGTCCTGATCAAAACTAAAAAATTAAAAAAAATCCAGGATTTTTACTCTTTAATTGCCAAGTTCATAAGTGATGTCACTGATTTTGGAAAAAAAACACACAAAATTACTTATTTTCAATATAAAAAGTGATTGTGGACTGGAATTTTTTTTACTTTTATCACAGTCTTGGGCATGTCCAAGATTAGGAAAAACATTGGCTTTGATGCATTGTTAGTTTTTGAGCAGCATCAGATTTACATTTTTTCTCCCTCATTTACTGTTCGTGGCTGTTTTTGCCCCATTGACTTCCATTATAACGACATTTTTTGATTGCAAAGCCATGACACCATATAATCATGCATTTTTGATTGTTGGTGGTTTTCCCTGTTGGGAAGAGGTCAAATTTGTAATTTTTACAGTTGATCACCAGGTAGCACCATTAACCCTTTAGATAGGCCTGTGCAAACAAAAGCTTAGTTTCTGGCTTGTATATGGAGTTATATGGAGTATAACAGCATATTATAGTATGTGTGTGTGTGTGTGTTTGTGTGTGAGAGAGAGAGAGTGACCTTTGTGCACTTACCTTGATGCGTCTGAGAAAATCTAAATATGCACCTCAGCTCTCAGAACTACATGGAGTAAACAAAAACAAAGTAAGTGTATTTATGCACCTGCTGCCTTTTGATGGTGAGAAGTATAGATGGCCTATGTGTGAAATGCTTGTCTTTTCTTGATGTAAAGAGCCATGTATAAAGCCAGTTTAAAACCTTAAAATCCTTCAGTGATACACTTTTCAATTTTTTCTGTAAACAATCTACTCTGCATTAGATTTATGAACATAATTTATTATGAACCAAAATGCAACAACAACTTCAAATAAACTGAACAATGGTGCAAGAGTTGAGGATGGATGGAGAACTAAACAATTATTCTAAGTATTTAGTGTGAGAATTGTGTGTGTGTGTGTGTGTGTGTGTTCAGTCTTTCCAGCAGGACTTGCAGCATATCACTTGGTGCTCTTTGCAAGTGTGTCCACCACAACAGATGCAAGAGCTGAGTGTTCTTTTTTGTCCTCTGCACCACGTGCATGTTCCCTTTCACTCCTGAGCTGCTGGTGCCTGCTGGTGTCTGTGGATTTGTGTCTAGAGGGACAGCTGCAGGAGACTGAATCTCTCTCACCAGTGCAGTAATGGCACATACCTTGTGTAGATTTTCGACACTTCCCTTGCAGCGGTTGTAATCTGTGGTTTGTGACAATACATACTGCAGCTCGCTGGAGGTCAGGCTGCATAATCATTTCTAAAACTTTGGTACAAGTCAAGTCCTTTCTCATGTTGCTTGCTGCTCTTCTCACCATCAAATGACCAGCAGGATGGTATGCAAGGGTTTAAATCCACTTATCTTGTTTTTATTTAGTCTGCACTTCTCACCATCAAAAGGCAGCAGGTGCATAAATACACTTACTTTGTTTTTGTTTACTCCATGTAGTTCTGAGAGCTGAGGTGCATATTTAGATTTTCTCAGACGCATCAAGGTAAGTGCACAAAGGTCACACTCTCTCTCTCTCACACACAAACACACACACACTCACACACACACATACTATAATATGCTGTTATACTCCATATAACTCCATATACAAGCCAGAAACTAAGCTTTTGTTTGCACAGGCCTATCTAAAGGGTTAATGGTGCTACCTGGTGATCAACTGTAAAATTACAAATTTGACCTCTTCCCAACAGGAAGACCACCAACAATCAAAAATGCATGATTATATGGTGTCATGGCTTTGCAATCAAAAATGTCGTTATAATGGAAGTCAATGGGGCAAAACAGCCACGAACAGTAAATGAGGGAGAAAAATGTAAATCTGATCCTGCTCAAAAACTAAAAATGCATCAAAGCCAATGTTTTTCCTAATCTTGGACATGCCCAAGACTGTGATAAAAGTAAAAAAAATTCCAGTCCACAATCACTTTTTATATTGAAAATAAGTAATTTTGTGTGTTTTTTTCTCAAAATCAGTGACATCACTTATGAACTTGGCAATTAAAGAGTAAAAATCCTGGATTTTTTAAATTTTAGTAGTTTTGAACAGTACTGAGGTTGATTAATAGATTTATGCAAAAAAAATGCAAAAAAATATTTATCCGATACATTTTTATAGCAGTCTAATTTAGTGGCTGTTTTCATCCCGAACATAACGAAAGGGTAGTGAATTTGTCCACGGTGCATCGTTGAGTTTTGAAAAAATTTCAAAGCATTTTCCTAAAATATGTGTTAAAATAAGATTTGTCACCAAAAATCATTCCATTTGCTGAAACACAAAAAAAGTTGTGGCCAAATTAACACTCAACAGCACCCCTTAGTGGACGAAAACGTCCCCAACAGCACATAAGGGTTAATCTATTTTTCTTTTTTCATTTTATTTTATTTTTGTTTGTTTAGCTTGTTTCATCATATAACAATGTTTTGCATTATGCAAAATGTATTCATTTAAAAGATAGAGATTAATTAAACAACGTTTAACAGAATGAATACTTTTAATCAAAAGCACAACTGCTTATAAAACATCAAGTCTATAAATCAAGTTTATATATACAGTTCGAAAATAATAACAATAATGTGGAAAATAGGCATATTGGCATCAAATAACAATTACTCGAGTTTACTCAGACACATTACATATGGAAGGTATTGTCCCAATGTGATATAAAAGTTGATTCATTGCATCACTAATGTCATATTGTCATTCAGCATGTATCCTATGTAAAGCCTACAACTCTTTCCATATGTAAAAAAATAAATATTTTCTGTAACTATTTGCAAACATTTTCGTTCGGTTACAGGTTTATCTGAATAATTTTAGTACTTTTTAAAACTATGAATGATGTGTCTACGATAAAATGGCTAAAATCTATAGTTATACAAGTTAAAGCAATTGTAAGTGAATAAGCAATGCTGACAGAGAACCACACAACAAAGTTGGCATTTAGCTTTATAATATAATCTTTAATGTAATTTATATTATGATTTAACATTTTTTTTACTGCTCTAAAATTTTTGGTGTATATTTTGTCCATTGTAGCTTTATAATAATGTAATTTGCAGGTAGTATGAAATTAAGTATCATTGCGTGTGATAATTCACTATTATATACACACATTCTGGAATTATAGAATAAATTAGAATGAATCAGATATATTCATCCATAGATATAATGCTTAAATATCAAGCATGTTGTCAGATATTACAATGTAAAATGCTCAGTGTGCAGTCCAAAATATATTTACGCAAATGTTTTTATAAATGTTCTGTCTCTTGAATGTGTTGAATTCATTTAATAAATAATTAATTAATTATATTATCTTTTTATATTATTTGTAGGTAAGTCATGGAAAGCTTTACCAATAGTGGACAAACGTCCATTTGTTGAGGAGGCGGAACGTCTCCGAGTTAAACATATGCAAGACCACCCAAACTACAAATATCGGCCACGGCGTCGTAAACAGGTGAAAGGAAATAAACGACTGGACTCCAGCTTTGTACTTCATGGGGTGGAGAATGCTCAGAACCCTCTGGGCATGGAGGGCATGAGTGTTGGATATTCAGAACTGCCCCAAGATAGTCTGCCTCCATACTGTGAGACCCAGACTTTGTTTGAGCCCTACAGCTTGCCTACAACTGGCCCCTCTCCTATGGACGCTAGGACAACTGAGTTTTTTGCCCATCTTCAGGACAATCACCATCAGTTAGCATACAGCTACCATAACCACCAAGAGCACCACTTTCAGGAAAACACAAACATTCTCACCAACATGCATGGTCATACTAACATGAAATCACTCACAAACACACATTTTCACAGCATTAATCACTGCAACATCAACACACACACCAATCCTAACTTACACACTTCCAGCAATACACAGTTTAATCTAATGAACAATTCTCACCCACAGCAAACTCTTAATGAGAGTACCAAACCAGAAACCAGTCACAGTTCTAGTATTCATCTTAATTCTCTCACCCACCTGATATCTCACACCATCTTTAACAAAAGCTCTTCTTCTCATCAAGCCATGCCTACTGAATACCTGAACTGTCCTTCAACTTTAGATTACCATTATAGGTCCAAATCTCCAAGTTTCAACTCTCATAAGCGTTCTTATGAGGAATTGTCACTTCCTGTTGACCGTCACACATATGAGCACAGCATTCCTGAGTTACACTCACAGGCCCCTGCAGCAGCTCAGAATCAAGGTTCTAATGAAATTGTGGATGAAGTGGAGTTTGAGCAATGCCTCGCTTATGGGATCCCCCATGTACCTTTGCAGGGGTCCAACCTAATCTCAACTGTACTGTCAGATGCTAGCACTGCTGTGTACTACTGTGGCTATAGTAATCCCTGAGGAGATTTTACGTGTTTATATATATATATATATAAACCTGAATCACACATATTTTCATTGTAACCCCAGAGACTGATTATTTTCAATGTTCAAAAAATTTTATGACAAACCCCTTTAACTAATAGAGCTGTCTAATTGAAATTTCAGGGGCCTTAAAATGTCAAATATGTTTAACTTTTTTGTTGTTGCTTAATGTCTTTCTGAATCATAATTTTTTTTTCAGAAAAAAACAGATAAAAAATACTCATGACACATCTTGCTCATGGAACAAATAAAAATGTTGGTCCAATACTCTCTAGAACGACAGTGTCCTTCCTAATACCTTCACCAAACTGCAGGGAGCAAAATATTAATTTATGGCAGTGGTATAGGCCAACCTGTATCTCCCATCCAACGCACAGGACTCAGGAATGAAAGCTGTGCTCATAAAGCTATTTCATGGAGTCTTTAAATAAGAAAACTGTAAATATTGTCAGCATAAAATGAGATGTATATAAAACCCTTACAGAGTCACTATTACTTTTTATTTTACTATTGCATTTTTTGAGGATAAACAAGAAAGAAGGAAGGAAAGCATAGTACAATTTCCCCTTGAGTCAAAATCTCAGTAGAGCAACTACTGAAAACTTGTCAGTCATTCATTCACTGCTTATCTCATTATTATATACAGCTCAACCCTCTATTTACTTAAATATGATCAGGATATTTGGTAACACTTTACTTTCATGACACGTCATGAATATGAATGAGGTTTTATGCACGTTTATGACAAATGTCATTAAGTGTAATTCGCTCAGTTATGTCATTTTTACTGAAAAGATGACATTATTTGACCTAAACCTAACCCTACCCCTAACCCTAGCTCATAACAAAGACATCTCAAACAATGTAATCGTTGCATAAAAAATACATAACTGAGTGAATGACACGAAAGGAAGGGATTTTTTTATTTCACATTCAATCACAGTTTTACACTTGTTTTCACTCTTATTTACTGTTTGTTCTGCCTCTGGAAATATAGTCCAATTAGGGTTGAGTCACGTTCTGTGTAGTCCCACCCCTTTTGGCCATTTTTGTCAGACTGAGAATCACCCCGAATGTTCCCATAGACTTCCATACAAATATGTTTTTTTCAAACTGCAGGCACTGCAATGCAATCTCTATGGGTTCCGGGAGGGCTATATGTTTGCTCTCTGATAGCTTTATGAACTCATTTCAGTATGATTGCATGTCTGGTAAGTGTTTTATAATGGACACTTGTTGAAAAAGCATGTTTTTATAGAAGTTTGCTCTGTACAGTGATGTTTTGGCATCAACATATCATATCAGTCATGTTGAGCTGCCTTCATATCACCATACTCAGCAAATTTGTAATGTTTTGATTTACTGTTTTAATTTGTGTTTTGCTCTGTGTAATAATTCTGAATACACATCTGTGTATATTATATAAGTTTAAGGAGACTGGGATAGTGGTCTGTTGGCGTCTCCGTGTGGTCCTGCTTAGTACTGCAGATTGACTTGTAGTTATGAATGTATAGAAAATGGTCTAAACAAACGTAACATTATTTTTTCTCACATATTTTGCTGTTGCACTGTATAATCAATTTTGAATTATTATTAAAATTGAAAACAAAATGTTAAATCTTTTCTTGAAAAAAGCTTGCAGAAAATATAGTGTTGTAAGAATCATCTTGAATTTGGTAAAACTATTTTCTTTATTTAAAATGTTTCATGTCTTAATCATTATCTTTTTGTTATACTGGAATAAATCATATTCATATTTATGTATGCAAACATTTTTGGATGTGGCACCCCAGCTAGGAAATTTGCCACCAGCCGCCACTGCTATAAAGAATGTGAGGTAACAGTTTCGAAGTATGCTAGCACAATACAGTCGAAAAATAGGAACTGTGAAAGCAACATGCCCTGTTTCACAAAAAACAGCATACAGTTGTTTGTGTTAATAGGAAAGTGATCTTTCTTAGAGGTATCAGAATACAGTATATGAAAACATGACTTTTGATTACATACTTTGTTGTAGTTGGTATACCTTAGAACAGATTGGATATTGTTGAAGTCTGTAATGAAACTTCAGTGGAAGCATGGAAAGCAGAGGTCACCATTTAATCTAATAGATGTCAAGGAAGAACATTTCATATAATGACAAGATTTTATCATAATTTTTTTTTAAATTCCATTGGGTTGGAACAAAGTCCAAAAAAGCCACACAGTTGAGTGTTTTTATGTCATGCGTCAGACAGCAACATGTATAAATCAGTGAGATTCACACACACATGCACGTGCACGCAAACACACACACACACACACACACACACACACACTCACTCACTGAGGTTTCAATATTTTATTGGGACATTCCATGAGCGTAATGTTTTATTTTGTACAAAATGTATTTTCTATCCCCTTACCCTAACTCTACAACTAAACCTACCCCTCACACAACACTTTCTGCATTATTAGGTTTTCAAAAAACTTCAATCAAGCTTTAAGGCAGAGAGGCAAAATGTCTATGAGAAGCAGCTGCAATCGATGGGATGTCTCCTGTCTGGCCAGGAATGTGCCTTTATATGTGTGTGTATGTCAGTGTGACAGGAATTTATAATCCTTAAAATATGTGTCTCCTCCCTGGCCTTATCACTTTCATAGGCACGGCTTTCCCAAACACACTCCAGTTGTGCTGCTTCTAAATATAGACTCACACTGCATAGTAGCTCTATGCAATGACACAATAAGCTATTTTTCACTGATTTGACCCGTAGAAGTATAAATATATCAGACACACATGAATTATGTTGTTACTTGTTTTGTTACTTGATGTAAGTCTCTAAATGTGACTATTTACTAAATTCCTATTTTAACAGGAATACGGATTAAAACAAATCTGTGAAATCTGTTTTTCTGTTAATTTGTACATTAACTTAATATATTAATTGTGCCAACTAAAACAAGCCTGGTTTTCTATATTCATGCCCCTCTAAGTATTTTTTTTCAATGTCAGTGTCCTATGTCTATTTTTTCAATATCAAATGTATAGACCAGGGCTGCTCAGCCATGGGCCACTTGTTTTGGTTAACTCCTAATTAAGTATAGGTTAAGTATTAAGTTGAGGCTGTAGACTGCGATCTGACAGTTAACCTTGGTTTTCTGAAAGGTAAGCCCATGTCAGAAGCATCGCTTAAGTATACTTTTGAATCATAACATTAGGATCACGTACAATATATCTTGTGATTTTCTGTTTATACCTTTCTCTTGTAATAGTATCTAAACCTGTACAGTGCAGACTTCATCTCGACTTCCTCCATCTCGTCCATTCTGCTTTTCACTTCCTGCCTTCTAGCTGAATTTCATGTCAAGTCAAGTCACCTTTATTTATATAGCGCTTTTAACAATACAAATTGTGTCAAAGCAACTGCACAATCTCAAAATAGGAAAATAGTTTATCACTAATGTAAAATGACAAGATTAGATGTCCATTTTTTATTTAAAGGCATTTCATTATTGAATTTAGTAATGTCATCGTCCAGCTCAGTTCAGTTTAAATAGTATCTGTGCAATCATATCGGTGATATCACTGGAAATGGAGTGTCCCCAACTAAGCAAGCCAAAGGCGACAACGGCAAGGAACCAAAACTCCATCGGTGACAAGAACAGAGAAAAAAACCTTGGGAGAAACCAGGCTCAGTCGGGGGGGCAGTTCCCTCAGACGAACCAGTAGTTTGTTCCAACTGCAGCAAAGTCAGATTGTAAGGGCTCCACTAGTTCCAGTGGTCTTAATTAATTGGACAAATCCTGACCAAAAATATGTATTTTTAGCCGTTTCTTGAAAATAAGACAGGTCATTCCACCAGCAGGGAACAGTCAATTTAAATGTCTGTTAAAGTGATTAAGTAAGTGATTTTGAGCCTCCATGGGATGGCTCCAAAATATCTCTACTATCTAAAGTCTAGTATCGATATCTTGTTGGCCACTTTCCTGCAGAGTAAATCTTTAATTCTAGCTCTAACAGAAGAAGCTAATCAAGTTTTTCACATCTTGGATCACATAGACTAGTTCTCCCGCAGCATCTCATTCCATTTCCTCCATTATTTTTAGATGCATTTTGTCGATAGAAATGCGTTATTCAGTGCTGTAATTTAACGCAACTGGCTGAAGTTGGACGTGCACTGTGGGTAGACCCGACTAATCGATAATGAGAATCATTATGAAAGGATGATTTTCATTATTGATAATAATCGAATTTATCGATTAGTTGTTGCAGCCCTAAATTGCTGACCTCTTTACTCAAAGTTTAAAACTTTGCTTTGGTGTAGTTGCTAATGTAGAAAACCCTTTTTGCAAAGATGTATTCCTCTAAAGGAATAGTTCATTCAAAAATGAAAAATCTGTCATCATTCACTCATTCTCATGTTGCCAAATTTTACGGTAACACTTTAGATTACAAACCGCAACGTACTGCATAAGTAAACCGAATTTACAGTATTTTTTTTTTTATTATAATGTACCTATTTAGTACATCCGTGTAGGTATTAGGTAATAATATGTGAAGTTTGAGGAATAAAGGGGTAATAACCTGTAAAATGACAAATTATTTATACTGTAAGTATTTTGAAACTAAGGGGTACCTATTCTAATATTATGTGGTATGTAGGCTATACAACAATCTTATATTTGCAAGCGATTTAGCAAAAACATACACTGTGTGTGCCTACTTTTTAAACACGCTGAGTTATTGTTTCAATCAAACGATCCAGACTGTTAGGTTAGGAAGCTGACTTCATTTGACCCAATTTGGGTTAATATCAGCAATAAGTAACCCAATGGTCCTGGGTTAATAACAAAACAGTGTCGCCAAGTCCACAGTTTTCCAGAGGATTTTTTACCAGGGAATCCCCCTCGAAATGCGATTGGGCTAGCTTTGAGTAGCAATTGGGCGGGTTTTGTTGTGAAAACCTGGTAACCCTGGTTAGGTATGTGGAGGTTCAAATGCGAACGGTTCTGTGTGTGACAAAATCCGTGTCTGCGGTGCTTAAAGGCCAAAACACACTGCACGATTTTAGCAATCCTATAAGAACACTGCATGTCACACTGAATAACATGAATCTAATAAACTTGGCTACGAATTGTGTGTAGACTGTACGATGATGACACCTATTGACTCGTACACTACGATGCGCGTTACTATAAAATAATAAAACGTCATCAGCATGTGCTAGGGGTAAACAAAAATAGCACGATGAATCACACTTTAGCAGTTTTATTGTTTATATGTGCTGAAAAACAGTGGAAGCAGCGAAAGAGGATAAGAGCTTAAGGTAAGCAGTTTTATGTTTTAGCACCATGTCACGTTGATTTCACGTCACATTTCTATTGGCTGTCTTTGGTCGCACGACCGTGACAATGACCATCTTTGAACATCTCTCACTGTGCAACACAGGACCACCGATTAGGAGCCACGATTGTTTCACGATGCCAATCTTTCGTCTTGGATGGCTAAAAATCGCGCAGTGTGTTTAGGGCTTAAGATGGAAATGTGTGGAAAATAGGAAAAAATAATCGAAGTGCAGACCAGTGACAACTTTGAAACTGTCTGGAGTGTGTTCAAGAACTGGAAACAACTTGAATAGCGCTTGAGACGAGTCTATCTGTGTTTTGCAGCACTTATGACAGGAATATGTGTCAAAAATACAAGAAGACTAATTGAAGCGAAGAGGAGAGAGATATTTGAAACTGACTTGAAAGGACGTGGATCAAAATGGTCAAATCAAAGATGGTAAAATCCTGTCAGTTCACTATAGTTCTTGATTTTTAGTGTTTATTGACGTGATGGTTTGGCCATAATAGTTTAACTTCGTCAATGGGTGAAAAACTTGCGAAAATTGAACAAAATCTTAAATTTGTTCTTAAACAAGATTTTCAAAAGAATTTGGTTTAACTCTATAAGCTGTATAAGTATGGAGATTCTTAGCTTTTTTCTGAACTGATGTCATATTTTGTTATCTTTTATTATCTGTTGCCTGTGTTGTTACTGTTGTCATATTTTGTGTGGTTTTAATTTAAAAACCCAAATTTCAAATAATATTTGAATTAAATAAAACAGTCACCATGTTTATTGATATATTACCTGATATATAATGTATGACCTACAGTACAAACAATTGTTTTTGAGTCTCCTCCATGCTCTTGAGACTGTGCTGGGAGACAAAGCAAACCTTGTGGCAATGGCACATATGATGTGTCATCCTGAAGGAGTTGAACTGCCTGTGCAACCTCCGTAGGGTCCAGCTGATGCTTCTTGCTACCAGTAGTGACACTGACCAAGCCAAATGCAAAACTAGTAAAAAATAGTCAGAAAAGATGAGTAGGGGAAAAAATGTCAGTGCGTCCACCTGTAAAACCATTCCTGTTTTGGGGGTCTTCTCATTGTTGCCCATCTAGTGCACCAGTAGTTAATTTAATTAACACGAAAAGCAGCTGAATTCGATTATTAATCGGATTAATAGCCACCACTGCTACTCAATTGACCAGATAGGCATGGGCCAGTATGAGATTCTCATGGTATGATAACCTTAGATAAAAATACCACAGTATCACGGTATTGACATTACAGGTCTAAAATATGTTAATTTTTAAATGTCTTGGTAGAAAACAACAACTTTTTTAACCACTGAACACAATATATTTTATTTTAAAGAAAAATATAGAACATTTTGGAACCGTAAATGTCATGAATCTGGTTACCACTCACTACAACTGCACATCACCCATGGACTACATCTCCCATCATGCACTGCACCCACACATTCCCATCCACCATTGCACCCATCACACAGCTGTCACCATTCACTCATTAGTCTTGATTGTCTCACCTCACCTGCACCTCATTCACTCACACACATTTAAGCAGCACTCTCACATGCACTCACTGCGAAGTCTTGTTTTGCCCTGGCTAACATTTCCGAGCATTTTCCCTAGTTTGTCTTCCGTGTTCTACCTGGACTGTTGACTTCCTCTCCTGATCGTTTGCTGCCTGCCTCTCTGACCCCGCCTGCTTTCTGGTAATCCTCTCTGTCTGCCGCCTGCCCTGACCCCTTGCTCTGCCTCTGATTACGACTCTGCCTTGTCTACGTTGCCCTCGATACCACTGCTTGATATTTGCCTGTTTGACCTCCTCCTTGTATTAATAAAGCTGCAAGTGGATCTACTCTCGCCTCTGACCAGTCACTCATTACAGTAAACATGTAATGCTAAATAATTAAAATAAATAATTGAATTATTCTTAATTAAATGAAGTCCAGTCACTTAAGTAAGCATAAAACCTGCAGTACAACAATAATCAAAAAAAAATAGTTTTCTGTAAAAAAAAAATCCTTGTAAATGAGAAGAAAAGGCAGTCACTTAAAGCGAGCCTAAACCTGCAGCTCAATAATCAAAATTCCATAAGGCATACTTCGTGTTTTTCGACGAGGGAAATAATTCCAGTGATTCATCTCCTTCGGCCATCATCATACATGCAGCTGACCATCACTGACTGACTGCTCGCAGCCTCGCACCAACCGGAGGGGGAGGGGCCGTGTGACTCGTGTTCTCTTCACTGCACACTGAGGGAGTCCTGCACTTTCCATATTTGACGACACAGAAAAAAACTGCGCATACCACAGGAACGGTAAAACTAAAAAATTTAGTGGTTTTGAAACCGTGACTTTTACAAACCGCGGTATACCTTGAAACTGGTTATTGTCCCATGCCTATGACCAGATCAATATTCCAGGAGTTTAATTGAATTGAATTGATGGTATACTCTGATTAAAAGTGTTCATTTAAATTTTTGAGCAATATATATATATATTCTAAATGAGTGCAACTCTCATTGCAAGAATTCACATACCGAGTTGTAAATGTACAAAATTCCTCCGTGTCTTCGCATTTTTGATGCAGGTGTGTGAATGTGTTTCACCATATTTACTGCAGAAATAGTAGAGTGCATGAGTTTACCTCCATACCAAAAAATACCTCCATACTTTCACCTTAGCCATTCACTAAAGGGGTGCAAATTCTATGTTTATACCAAACATTTCAAATGTCACAATTTGGTGACATTTTGCCAGATCTATCTTTTTCCATTCTTCAAGAATGACCTCTTTTAGAGATTGGATGCTGGATGTAGAGTGATGCTCAACTGGTCTCTTCAGAATTCCCCATAAGTGTTCGATTGGGTTCAGATCAGGAAACATACTTGGTCACTGAATCACTTTCACCCTGTTCTTCTTCAGAAATCCAACAGTGGCCTTAGATGTGTGTTTAGGATCATTGTCATGTTGAAAAAGTGCACAACGACCAAGGGCACGGAGTGATGGTAGCATCTTCTCTTTCAGTATAAAGCAGTACATTTGTGAATTCATGATGCCATCAATGAAATGCAGCTCCCCGACACCAGCAGCACTCATGCAGCCCCACATAAGGACACTGCCACCACCATGTTTCACTGTAGGCACCATGCATTTTTCGTTGTATTCCTCACCTTTGCGACGCCATACAGTTTTGAAGCCATCAGTTCCAAAAACATTTATCTTGGTCTCATCATTCCAGAGTATAGAGTCCCAGTAGTCTTCATCTTTGTCAGCATGGGCCCTGGCAAACTCTAGGTGGGCTTTTTTGTGCCTGGGCTTTAGGAGAGGCTTCTTTCGTGGACGGCACCCATGCATGCCATTCTTCTGCAGTGTACGCCGTATTGTGTCACGGGAAATAGTCACCCCAGTTTGGCTTTCTACTTCTTTAGATAACTGCAGTGAACTTGCATGTCGATTTTCTTCAACCCTTCTCATCAGAAGACGCTCCTGACGAGGTGTTAACTTCCGTGGACGACCTGGACGTCTCTGTGAGATGGTTGCAGTTCCATCTTTTTTAAATGTTTGCACCGCTTTTGCTACAGTATTCTGACTGATAAGTAAAGCTTTGCTGATCTTCTTGTAGCCTTCACCTTTCTTGTGTAAATAAATTATTTTCTTTCTCAGGTCTTGTGACATTTCTCTTCCATGTGGTGCGATTGCTGACAGCATGAAATGGGAAGGGGTTTTCTTTAAGGGCAACACCCTTTTATAGTCAACTGTCACCTGTGTAATGAATAATTAGACTCACCTGTGGTTGAATTCTTGTTAAATTAGACATTTGTAGTCTAAAATTTTGCTTTGCTCCAGAGACTTTCAGTGGGGTGTACTCATTTTTGCATCACCCTAATTTGAGTAAAACTGAAAATGTTGTTCTCTAAGTTATATTATTAACCTTACTTTCATGTTATAAGTTAAACAGATGTTATATAAAACTTAGTCTTGTCAACATTTTGGAAAATGTTTTTGTGTTCATTGAGATATTGTTTAAAATGTTACTTTTCAAAGGGTCTCATTTATGCTGAGCACTGTATATAAATATAGGTAAGAATAAAATAAAAATAAGAAACAAATAGGGGGTAAAATGTGCAATGAAATAAAATGTGCAATACAGTATACTGTGGACTTAATAAATAATAATATAAACAGGGATGTGCAAGAAGAATGTGCAAACAGCAAGAAGAATGTGCAAACATGGTTGTACCAGGTATGTACACATTAAATTGAGTCATGTAAATGTTATGAGACCGAGTTTGAGTTTGAGTTTAGGAGTCTGATGGCCTGAGGGAAGAAGCTCATCCTCAGTCTCTCAGTTTCTGCCATCATGCTCCTGAAGCGCTTGCCAGATGACAGTAAAATGAAAAGACGGTTACCGGGGTGATTTGAGTCCTTGATGATTTTTACAGCTCTGCTTTTGCAGCATTTGAGGTAGATGTCCTGCAGAGAGGGGAGAGCAGACCCTGAGATGCGCTCAGCTAAGCGCACGACTCTCTGCAGAGCTTTGCAGTCCTGATTTGTGGCGTTACTATACCACACTGAGATGCACTGAGTCAATACACTTTCTATGGCCCCTGAATAGAAAGTTTTCAGGATTGCTTGTGAGACCCTGAATTTCCTCAGCTGTCGCAGATGGTACAGTCTTTGCCTGGCTTTCTTAACCTGAGTTTGAATGTGTGTAGTCCAAGTCAGGTCCTCGGAGATGTTTACACTAAGGTACTTGAAGCTGCTCACCCTCTCCACAGGGGTCCCACTGATCATAAGAGGAGTGTAGGGCCGCTGCTGTCTCTTCCTGAAGTCTACAATCAGCTCTTTAGTTTTGCTCACGTTCAGAGAGAGACAGTTGTCCTGGCACCATGATGTAAGTCTCTCTACCTCATCCAAGTATGCGGTCTCATCATTGTTGGAAATGAGGCCCAGAACCACAGTATCATCAGCAAATTTAACAATAGAGGTGGAGTTTTGAGAGGACACGCAGTCGTGTGTGTAGAGAGAGTAGAGCAGGGGACTCAGGACACAACCCTTTGGGGCTCCTACATTCAGGGTGATGAAGTTGGAGGTGAACTAGCCCATTTTCACCACTTGTGGTCTGCCGATGAGGAAGTCTTGAATCCAGTCACAGAGTGAAGTGTTTAAGCCGAGGTCTGAGAGTTTGACAGCTAGCTTGGTGGGGACTATAGTATTGAAAGCTGAGCTATAGTCAATGAATAGCAGCCTGACATAGTTGCCATTTTTGCTGTCAATGTGTGAGAGGGACGAATGCAGGACCTGAGAGATGGCATCGTCAGTAGACCTATTTAGGCAGTAGGAAAACTGAAGAGGGTCCAAAGTAGCAGGGATGGAGGAGCAAATGTGGTTCTTTACAAGTCTCTCAAAAACCTTCACGACTGTTGATGTGAGGGCAACTGGGCGATAGTCATTTAGGCACGAGTGTTTACTGTTCTTAGGCACAGGGATGATGACAGATTTTTTTAAAGGGGGTGGGAACCACAGAGGTAGCAAGGGACTCATTAAAGATGGAAGTAAACAAACCAGCAAACTGATCAGCGCAGGACCTCAGAACGCGGCCAGTAATCCCATCAGGTCGGAAAATGTGACTTAATTCTCTCCCTGTATCGGAGTTTGGCAGCTCTAACTGCCCGTCGGAGAGCATAACACGATGCTTTGTACTCGCTTATGTTTCCTGACAAAAGACCGGCATTGTATGCGGCAGTGCGATGGTTAACCGCATCACAAATTGTTCTGTCCACCCACGGTTTTTGATTAGAGAATCTCCTTATTGTTACCGTTTCAGTAGCTTGTTCGATTAACGTTTTGACATAGCTTAATGCTACATCTGTGACCTCGCTGACTTCAGATGAACTCGCCCGGAACATGTCCCAGTCGACGTCATCAAGAGCCGCCTGTAGCTTAGCTTCAGAGTGGGAGGACCAGCGCATCACTTCCCTCTCCACCGGGGATTCCTGAACGATCCTTTGTTTATACTCCGGTGTGAGGAAAATGGTGGCATGGTCCGATTTGCCAAAAGCCGTCAGGGAACGAGCTTTGTAGGCATTCTTAAAATGAGTGTAGCAATCATCCAGTGTATTCAGTCCTCTAGTAGGACAGGATACATGTTGGTGAAAGTTCAGCATGACCTTCTTGAGGTTGGCTTTGTTAAAGTCCCCCGCGATGATAGAGGCAGCGTCAGGGTGTTTATTGATGTAGCCTGTGACGGGGCGCATAGCTACCGTCACGGCAGCGATGCGCTACCTATTCCAGTTCACAAAGACTGAGTGCAAATATTGCCTGTATTTGTTAGTATAGCGTGTCAATGTGTTCTGTTATTCCTCATTTTGTTTCAAATCAGTGGTTAACCTAGTCTTTTATCAAAACCCCACAGTAATCCCATAGCTTTTGTGTGCACACTTTTAACATCTAATACTACAGTGATGTATATGCTATAGCTACTACTATCAATACATGTCTTACTGTTTAAAACCATGTCATTTGCTTCACCATCATAACCTGTTACAATAACCACGTAACACATGTCTTTGTTAATTATGTATCTGTTTATTTAGTTTAAAAGGAGCATAGCTTTGACATACCATCTGTACGTCTTACCAGCGTCTCCTGTTTGTTTGGGTAAAGGAAGATTTGCCGCAATGGAGGGGTTTAAGTAACGCTATGACTTCCGGGTCAATAGGAAGTGACCCGGAGTTTTGAGTTATTATTTTTTCTAGCTGTTAATATGACTTGTGGCTTCGCCAAATGTTAGCTGAAATCATATAAATGATATTCTATACTTTTCTAATTTTATAGATGTAGCATTTTGGCTGTTTTTAAGCGTTTATGGTTTGTTTACCTGAGCCACCCCTGTATTGTATTATTGTGTTGGTATGTGCCCATTACAGGGGTGCCTTCATGTGTATAAAAGACTAGTAGCTTCAATCTCGGGGAGGAGCGTGAAGTAAGAAGACATAAGTCTGTTGATGCTCTAAGTATAGTGGCTTGTGTAAAGGTCAATTTCTAAGCAGCTGTAAAATTTGATAGTTTTTTTTGTTGTTTGGTTTTTGACTCTCATGTCAATTTATTTTATTTACTAAATAGTAATTTTTTTTTTCTCTTTTATATATTTTTTTTCTTAATTTTGATTGCCTTTCTTTGGCCTTAATTGGGTAAATAAAAAGATCCCATCTGTTAAAACTCATCCAACTTCTCCTGAGTGCTTACATCTACTCATGACGACTCAGTCACATCTACCCTCGACATTTGGTGGCAGCGGTTTCCGGGTAAACAGTGTCCGAGCAGCACTCGGTGAGTCAAGATGGAGAATCAGGGCAGAGGTACGGCACCACCTAGAAATGGTTCAGTGATGGGTGCCAGGTCCAAATCCACAGAGTTATCCGGGCATCCCACTCCTGTGGTCGAAGACCGGACAGATCGCTTGGAGAAGATGGTGAGAACGATGGTGGAGTCTCAACGGCATCAGCAGGACCAGATAGAGGCAGAGACGCTCCGGCAAGAGCGGAGATGGAAAGGTATGGAGCACCAATTCAAGCAACTACAGCAACTGGTGAGAGGCGATCCAGCATCAATGCAGGCGACGAGGCAGCCGTTAGCTGGACTGCAGCAGATGGATCCGCCCAGCTCCCGCCCTTCGACAGCCTTTGATCCACTCAACATGCCTTTTCTGGAAGTACCAACTCCTCAGCCACATCCAGATCAGCACCCAGCATCAAGGATGCAGAGCTCCCTCAACTCCACCGCCCTCGGCCTTGCCACTCCTTTGAACCTCCAGCGGGGGTGGAAACCCCCTAAGATGTCCTCCTATGAAGAGGACGAAGATATTGAACACTATTTAACCACCTTTGAAAGGCTCGCAGCAGCAAGTCAGTGGCCCCAACAAGGTGCCCTTGTTAAATGGTAAGGCCAGATCTGCTTACGTAGCCATGTGTGTTGAAGGCAGCCAGGATTACATGAAAGTGAAACAAGCCATTCTCAACAAGTTTAACATCAGCACCGAGACTTACCGCCAGCGTTTCCACTCCAAGTCCATCAAGGAGGGTGAGACGGCGAAAGAACTTCAAGCCCGGCTAAAGGACCTGATGGAGAAGTGGCTAGTTCCAGAGACACGGACCAGGGACCAGGTGTGTGACCAAATCGTGCTGGAACAGTTTCTGGGCATGCTGTACCCTGAGCTTCAGGTGTGGGTGAGAGAACGCACCCCAGGTTCATCGGCACAAGCAGCAGATCTGGTGGAGACCTTTATGGCTGCCAGACAATCCAGAAGAGGCTATCACTTGGGTCCACAACAGCAGGACTGGAGAAGACCCTACCAAGCAGTCCAGAGAGAGCCAGAGAAGACAGCCTCTGGTAGGTCTGCGGGTGGTAGCAGTCGTGTGTTTAGGCCCTCCAACAGCCACAATAGCCCCAGTGTTAGCCCCACTCCAGCTGGAACAACTAGAGTACCTATATGTCACGGTTGTGGTCAGCAAGGTCACATTAGGCCCAATTGTACACTAAAGAAAGTGTCTGATTCCAGACTATGTTACCTACCTGGCCCTAGCAAGCACTTACCTTGGGTGTCTTCTGATGTTACTGTCCCTGTGAAGATAAGTGGAAAGATAGTCCAGGCTTTAGTTGACTCAGGAAGTAGTCAGTCTTTCGTTCTTCAATCTTGTTTGAGGTCTGATTTTCAGCCCCTGGGCAAAGTGAGGGTTCGCTGCATCCATGGCGATGAGTCTGAGCACCAGATCAGCGAGGTTCTCATAGAGATTAATGGCCAAAAATACTTGTTAACCGTAGGGATTTTGGATAAATGCCCTTACCCAGTGATTTTAGGCCAGGATGTGCCAGTTCTTACAGAGCTATTGCAAAGTGTGAACATAGTCAGTGCTTATGTTACAACTAGAGCGCAGGCTAATAATAAACTAGACTCTAATGTTTGGTCAGAGTTACCATTTGAGGGTTGTCCTGGTGACAAACCAAAAAAGTCCAAGGCAGAGAGACGTAGAGCAAAGGTGGCAGGTACAGCTGTGCAGGAAAGTCTGTCCTTCCCACAACTAGAGGACACTGAAATCGTTGATGAAGACTTCAAGAAGCTTCAACAGGAAGATCCCACACTTAGCTCTTGCTTTTCCTCTGTTAAGTCCGATGATGAGGCTAGAGAAGCCATGAGGGAGGGTGACGTGTTTTTTGTTATCAATAATGAGAAACTGTATCGAGTGAGTGCAGACACAGATCAGTTAGTTGTTCCTAGGACTCTTAGAGCCAAAGTGTTACACCTAGGTCATAGCATTCCGTGGTCAGGACATCTAGGCAGGGAGAAGACTGAGAAGAGAATCCTGCAAAGATTTTATTGGCCAGGTTTCAGCAAGGACATAGCAGAGTACGCTAGGTCATGTCCAGAGTGCCAGTTGTCTGCTCGTTCCAAAAGAGGCTTAAAAGCTCCCCTCATCAGTCTCCCAATTATTGACACACCTTTTAGTCGCATTGCCATGGATGTAGTTGGTCCCTTAGAGAGGAGTAGGGCAGGGCACCGCTATATCTTGGTAGTTTGTGATTACGCAACACGTTACCCTGAAGCATTCCCCCTCAGAAATACTAAGGCAAGGCAAGTGACCAATAGTTTAATTCAACTTTTCTCCCGTGTGGGTGTCCCCAAAGAAATCTTAACCGATCAGGGAAGTAACTTCACCAGCAAGGCATTGAGACAGGTGTACTCCCTGTTAGGGATCCGAGGCATTAAAACCACACCTACCACCCGCAGACCGACGGCATGGTTGAGCGATTCAATCAGACCCTGAAGTCGATGCTGCGGAAATTCGTGTCCGAATCAGGAGCTGACTGGGACCAGTGGCTTCCTTATTGTATTGTTTGCCTACAGAGAAGTACCGCAGGCATCCACGGGTTCTCTCCCTTCGAACTCTTGTTCGGCCGGGAAGTGAGAGGCCCGCTTGACATCCTCCGAGAGAGTTGGGAGGGGGACGCTCCTCACCAGACAACCAACATTGTGAGTTATGTCCTGAAGATGCGGGAGAAGCTGGACCAGCTGAGATCCAGGGCCCACCAACACCTGGCCCAGGCCCAAACGAGGCAGAAAACGTGGTATGACGGACGCAGTCGCACCTTTATGTCCGGACAGAAAGTGCTGCTGCTGTTGCCATCTTCAGAAAGCAGTTTGCTGGCGAAGTGGCAAGGCCCTTTCAAGGTACTTCGCAAGGTCGGCGAGGTTACCTATGAAATCTCAATGCCAGACAGACGTCGCTCCAAACAGATCTTCCACGTGAACCTCCTAAAACAATGGATTGACCGACCATCTTCTATCCAAGACCAGCTGTGGGCGCGGACCGTGGAAGAGGAAGAAGAGCCGTCGGAGCAGTACTTTCCTACTGCGGGCGGCGAGTCAACTTACCCTTCCGTTACCCATTTGACAACTGAACAGCAGGAGGACCTGCGTAAAATCATCCCAAAAGGCCTGTTCCGAGACCAGCCGGGGCGAACCGACGTCATCACCCACGACATCCGGCTGACTTCTCCAGGCCCCATCCGGCAGACCACCACCAGGGTTCCAGCGCGACTGATCCCCGCGCTGAAGCAGGAGGTGTTGGCGATGCTGGAAATGGGGGTGATCGAGACATCACACAGTGAGTGGTGCAGTCCCGTGGTCTTGGTGCCAAAAAAGGATGGGGGGCTCCGCTTCTGTGTCGACTGATGGACGTAAACAAACCAGCAAGCTGATCAGCACAGGACCTCAGAACGCGGCCAGTAATCACATCAGGTCCTGCTGCTTTCCTTACGTTCACTCTCCTTAGTTCCCTCCGAACGTCGTCCTCTGAAAAGGAGATAGCATAAACATCGCTGCTCTGTCTGCTGCTTTCTGACGCGCTGCTCGGCAGAGTCGCGCCGCCATTACATTCAAAGCGGCCGTAGAGGAACAGATGGTCTTCAGTCCCTGCCACATGCGTCGAGAGTCATTGAGCTGGAAATGTGACTCAATTCTCTCTCTGTACCAGCGCTTAGCGGCTCTTATTGCACGTCGGAGAGCATAACACGATGCCTTGTACTCGCTCATGTTTCCCGACAACAGACCAGTGTTGTATGCGGCGGTACGATGGTTAACCGCAACACGGATTGATCTGTCCACCCACGGTTTCTGATTAGAAAAAGTCCTTATTGTTACCGTTTCAGTGGCCTGTTCGGTTAGCATGTTACGAAGCTTAATGCTACATCCGTGAATTCGCTGACGTCAGATGAACTCGCCCGGAACATGTCCCAGTCGACGTCATCAAGAGACGCCTGTAGCATAGCTTCAGAGTGGGAGGACCAGCGCGTCACTTCCCTCTCCACCGGCGGTTCATGAGCGATCCTTTGTTTGTATTCCGGTGTGAGGAAGATGGCGGCATGATCTGATTTGCCAAAAGCCGGCAGTGAGTGGACTTTGTAGGCATTTTTGAGCGGAGTGTAGCAATGATCGAGTGTATTCAGTCCTCTGGTTGGACAGGATATATGCTGATGAAAGTTCGGCAAGACTTTCTTGAGGTTGGCTTTGTTAAAGTCCCCGGCGATGATGAAGGCAGGGGAATTTAACAAGTTTATACAATTCTTCCTCTCCTATAGTAGAGAATGTGTGGAATTGTTCCTATGGTGATCTATAGTGCACAATTTGATGTGATACTGCAGCTGGCAGCTGCATGGTTACAGTTTGATCTCTAATAGTATTGATTTTGGAAGTAAAATAGTTCATAAAGTCATTACTGCTGTGCTGTTGGGAAACGTCAACACCAGTTGATGTTTATTTTTTTGTTAATTTTGCCACTGTATTGAATAAATACCTGGGGTTATGTTTGTTTTCTTCTAAAAGAGATGAAAAGTAATCAGATCTAGCAGTTTTTAATGCTTTTCTGTAGGATAGGGTACTTTCCCACCAAGCCATACAAAATATCTCTAGTTTTGTTTTCCTCCAGCTGCGCTCCATTTTACGGGCTGCTCTCTTTAGGGCGTGAGTGTGCTCATTATACCACGGTGTTGGACTCTTTTCTTTAATCTTCCTTAAGCATAAAGGATCAACTGTATCTAAAGTGCTAGAAAAGAAAGAATCCATAGTTTCTGTTACATCATCGACTTTTTCTGCGCTGTTGGATATGCTGAGGAATTGAGATAAATCAGGAAGATTACTTACCAAGCAGTCTTTTGTGGTAGAAGGGATGGTTCTACCATATTTGTAAGAAGGAGTTGAATTTACAGCTTTAGCTATATGGAGTTTACACAAGACTAGATAGTGATCTGATATATCATCGCTTTGTTTCAGAACTTCAACCCCATTAACATCAATTCCATGTCAAAGTATTAAATCTAAAGTATGATTTCGACAATGAGTAGGTCCTGACACATGTTGTCTAACCCCGATAGAGTTCAGAATGTCTAAGAATGCTGATCCTAATGCATCTTTTTTAATGGATATTAAAATCACCAACTATCAAGACTTCATCTACAGCCAGCAATAACTCTGATATAAAATCACCAAATTCTTTAATAAAGTCTGTATGGTGCCCTGGGGGCCTGTATACAGTAGCCAGTACAAACATCACAGGGGATTTTTCATTAATACTTTTTTCTCTAGATAATGTTATATGAAGCACCATTACTTCAAAGGAGTTATACTTAAAGCCTGTCTTCTGAGAAATACTGAGAGTATTGCTATAAATTGTAGCAACACCTCCCCCTTTGCCTTTTGGATGCGGCTCATTTTTGTAACAGTAATCTTGGGGGGCAGACTCATTTAAAATAATGTATTCATCTGGTTTTAGCCAGGTTTCTGTCAAACAGAGCACATCTAGTTTATGATCAGTGATCATATCATTTACAAAAAGTGCTTTCGTAGAAAGGGACCTGATATTCAATAAGCCAAGCTTTACAATTTGTTTCTCTATGTTATATACATTTTTCATTTGTTGAACATCGATAAAGTTGTTACTCATAGACTCTATAGTGTGATATCTAGGTGAAAGGGTGTCTATGTGCTGATAATTAACTGACTTCTGTGACGTGAGGCGGCTAGCAGACGGTCGGTTTAGCCAGTCTGTTTGCTTCCTGACCTGAGCCCCAGTTAGTCAAGTACGAACTCTAAGACTATGTGCCATATTTCTAGAGAGAAGAGCGGCTCCACCCCAGGAGGAATGAAAACCATCTATTTTCAACAGGTCAGGTCTGCCCCAAAAACTAGTCCAGTTGTGTATAAAACCTATGTTATTCTGCGGGCACCACTTAGATATCCAGCCATTGAGTGACAGCAGTCTGCTATGAATCTCATCACCCCGATAAGCAGGGAGTGGGCCAAAGCATATTACAGTGTCTGACATCGTATTTGCAAGTTCACACACCTCTTTAACATTATTTTTAGAGATCTCCGACTGGCGAAGTCGAACATCATTAGTGCCGACGTGAATAACAATCTTACTGAATTTACGTTTAGAATTAGCCAGCACTTTTAAATTTGCCAAGATGTCAGGCGCTCTGGCTCCCGGTAAACAATGGACTATGGTGGCTAGTGGCTCTATTTTCACGTTCCGTACAATAGAATCGCCAATAACTAGAGCACTTTCATCAGATTTCTCAGTGGGTGCGTCACTGAGTGGGGAGAACCTGTTTAATGTTTTAATTGGAATGGGAGAGCAGTGTTTTGACCCGCGACTATGCCACCTCACTGTCACCCAATTGCCCTGCTGCACAGGCTCATCCGGAACCGAACAATGTACAGGACTCCCTGAGTTAGTCGTATTCAAAGCCATATCTACAGCCCTCACATTCTTACTATCTTCAACTAAAGTTTGGATGCGTGTCTCTAGTTCTAAAATCTTCTCTGTCAGCCTAACTATTTCCCTGCATTTATCACATGTGAATCCCTCGCTGCTGGCAGAGATAGATAAACTATACATGTGGCAAACAGTGCAGAAAACAATAGCAGGAGAAGAAGCCATTACTCACCATGATTGATTAATGATTCCAACTTAACTTACCACTTACCACTGTTTACCTCTGTTGTTTGATGAACTTGTGAAAAACGGAGCAAGAGCGAAATTAAATGGAGCGATAAAAAATAAGAAATCAGTAATAAATGGGAGTAGAAACACGAAAGAGAAGCTAACCGGCTAACAAATGCTAATGCGCTGCACTCGCGGTTTTAGATAAAAAGCGAACAATCAAATTAGTCAGATTTGCTTGATAGATAATATAAAAAATATGGTGGGAATTAAGTTATATTTTACTACTTAAACAGAGAGTGAAAGTAAAATAAAGATTCAACAGAAAACGAAGCTACACGGAGCTACAAACGCAAACCTCTTAGCAGCACGGTCACGGCCAAACAGGAAGTAAAATCAGGGCAGTGTCACAGTGACACCTTGTGGTCAAAAATTTCACATTCATGCCCTCATACCACTAAACAGATGCTGCCTATGCATTTGTGAATAAACATGCTCACTCTGACTGGGGGGAGCAGGCAAATACACCGTGACCTGACCCAATGGCAATTCTTTATGTATGCATATGGTTTTTAGGACCCGGAGTAGGCACTGCCTCCGAAAGCGCCGCCATCTTGGTCATTTATAATGTATTTATAAATATGCAAATAAATGTTTAAGGTTTCTAAATTAAACTTTAAACTATTTTCTGTAGTATTTCTATCATAAATATGTGGCCAAACATTACAGATTAGATGCAATTAAACATTAGATAAACAATGGTTTGCTCGTGATGTAAAGTGTAAAAACAATCGTCAGGCCGCTGGCGCTCTCTGCTGGCATTTGTTATAATACATAAAATATGTAAGTTTATTGCCCTGGCCCATAAGTTTATTTCCCTGGCCCGTTGGAGGGACCCCTTCTGGCAAAAGCGAGGCGTGATCCTAGATACGGCACACAGAAGGAAGGTTGTCATGACAGACGCTTCCAACAAATCAAATCAAATCAAATCAAATCAAATCACTTTTATTGTCACCACAGCACAAGTGCCTTGGTGAGTGAAATTCTTACGAGCGTGCTCCAGACAGTGCAAAAAAACAAAACAACAATTTACATATGGACAGTACATATTTACAGACTGTACAGAAGACAATGTGCAAAATACACATACATATACTCAGTACACACAGTGTACTATAAAGACATACTGCTACAATGCACCAATACACATTATAACACCGTATTTACATCGCGTCTGCATTATGTCCACATCTATGCATAGTAATATGTGAAGGTGCAACAGATTATAATTTACAGTAGATTGGTTGTGCAACAGATAGTTGTGCAAAGGTGCAACAGATTATACATATGCAATGTCGTGGGTGTGCTTTTATGGTGTCCAGTGATAGCAGATGTGTTAGTGCAGTGTGTGCGTGTAGTCCAGTTGAACTGTGTTAAAGTGCAGTGCATGGCATGTTGTGTGAGTGGAAGTGTGTTGTAGGGTGGGTCATTTCTGACTGTTCAAAAAGCTGTCCCTCAGTCGGCTAGTGCGGGATCGGATGCTACGGAAACGTCGCCCTGAGGGCAGCAGAGAGAGCAGACTGTGGGACGGGTGGCTGGAGTCTTTGATAATCCTCCGGGCTTTCCTTGTACACCGCCTGGTGTAGATATCCTGGAGGGAGGGAAGCTCACCTCCAACAATGTGGCGGGCAGTTCGCACGACCCTTTGCAGAGCCCTGCGGTTGCCAGCGGTGCTGTTTCCAAACCAGGCGGTGATACAGCCGGTCAGGATGCTCTCCACAGTGCAGGTGTAGAAGGATCTGAGGATTCTGGGGCTCGTTCCAAACTTCCTCAGCCGTCTCAGGAAGAAGAGACGCTGATGTGCCTTCTTCAGCACAACAAGGGTTGGGGAGCGCTGTGCGAGGGTAAACCGACCTTCGACCTGTGGTCCGAAGAGGAGTCGGGCCTGCACATCAACTGCCTAGAAATGCTAACAGTGTGTCAGGCCTGTCAATTCTTCCTGCTGGACATTCGGGGACACAATGTGCTAATACGCTCAGACAGCAGTGTCATACATAAATCACCAGGGCGGCCTCGTCTCGAAGCGATTCTGCACGCTGGCGGACGACCTTCTTGTGTGGGCTCAAAACAATCTGCGCTCACTGAAGGTGACGCATGTGCCGGGCAAAATGAACCAAGGAGCAGACATGTTGTCAAGGAACAATTTCTCTTCAGAGGAATGGACGCTCCACCCGCTCGCGGTTCAGAGAAGTTGAGAAGTCTTTGGCAGTGCTCGAGTAGACCTCTTCGCCTCCGAAGACAACTCTCACTGCCAAATCGTTTGTACAAGAAGCACGGATGCCCTGGGCCACGAATGGTCCAGCCTTCCGCTCTATGCTTTCCCCCCTGTCGCTCTGCTACCGCAGGTATTCAGGCGAGTCAGGGAACAATGGCACAAGCTGATTCTAATAGCCCCCCTCTGGAGGAACCAACCGTGGGTGTCAGAGTTATTCCAGCTGCTGAAAGCAGCCCCGTGGCCGATCCTCATGAGACGGGACCTTATTTTTCTGCAGGAGATGCTGAATAAACAGCATTGCTCATCCACCATCAAAGTTGACGCGGCAGCCATAGTGGCTTTCCAAGCCCCTATTGCTGGCCGATCGGTGGGCAGAGATAGTGCAGTAAATCAATTTTCACGAGGCGCCAGTCAAGTGAGTAGGAGACCTGAAGGCCCTTTCCATCAGCCCTGTTTGCCTGGAATTCGGGCATAACGACTCCAATGTTGTCCTGAAACCAAGGCTGGGTTATGTACATAAGGTGCTCTCCACTCCATTCAGAGCCCAGGTCATAACGCTTTCCATGTTTTTTCCCCCAGAAGTCCCTGCTCTGCCTCGTCAGGGCCCTGAAAATATATATTGAGTGTTCTGCCTTGTACAGAAAGTCGGAACAGCTTTTGTTGGCTTCGGTAACTGCACTAAAGGTGGAGCTGTTACGAACCAGATCATTTCTAGGTGGTTAGTGGATGCTATCACATTAGCATACTCCTCCTCGGGGTTGCATTGCCCCATCGGAGTCAGAGCCCATTCCACCTGAGGCATCGCCTCTTCTTGGGCATGGTCCAGTTGGGTGTCCATTTCAGACATTTGTGAGGCGGCTGGCTGGTCCTCGCCGTCCACATTTGCAAGATTTTAAAACCTGGATGTCCCCGCCTTGCAGGCCAGAGTCCTTTCTGTTTAAATAACAATCTTTTCGGGTCACTTCGGGACAACACCCAGGCCACGGATGACCCTCAAGGCTCACCCTGTGCTTGGTGTATTCTATTGACTCCCCTGGGCCTAATCCCACGTGAGTCTTGGTTTTGAGTCATTCCACGTCATAGCACGGCGTGATTGGACTGGTTCCCATACTAACGTCGATATCTCCAAGCAGTACTCATTCCCATATCTCAGGGAACCGAGGTTACGATAGAAACCGAGTACGATTCACACATTGTATAGTCAATTGCGACTTTGATGGGGTATAATTTGCACAGTCATTAATATCCAAGAGAAAATGAATTAATTATTTTATTATTATTATTATTATGTTTTCAACCCTTTACGATTCCTGTAAAATTTGCCTAAAACGCCTAAAAAAGGTATACCCAAAGTAAATTGCATGCTGTTCTTGGGCCATTTGGATGATATGCATGATGTTGGTCTCATTTAAAAGGTGATACTCTGAGGTTTGTTTCTCAACAGTCAGAATCACTGTAAGTCTGATATTGAGTAATAGCACATTGAATACACTAAAAAAAGAAATAAATAATTCCGCCTGCATTTTTTTTGTAAATAGAAGCCTGCAGATGACTATAGCTGGGAGGTATGAGCTGGAAAATACATTGGGATCACAGAATGAAGCCTTACCAAGCCAAATTTCTCATTTGATAAACAGTGTTTTACACATGTTTATCTAATTTTATGTCTAGACGCTTCCAAAAAAATTACACTCGGGAGACTCCAAACAACCCTTTGTAACCAATGACACATACAATGCTGTAATTATTGAATGCTTTAATGTACAGTCATCATTTTGGGCTCTAAGGAAAGGTTACACTTAGAGCTATTCAATTTATCATCCGGATTCACTGTCAATAATTGCTGACACATAGTAACTGAAGCATAATCACATAATAGTGACATTTATTTATAGAATCCAAAATGTGTACACTTTTAAAATTACATATATATTGATAATTTATAATTTAAATAATTTAATTTGTGGGGGTTTTTCTTATATTGGTGGTATATTGCATCCCTACTGTGTTATTCCTATGTATGTCTGTACTATCATGCATGTCTGCATTATGTCAACAAAAAGTGGTCTGATAAAGACACTGATAGTACATGCTGTGTTTATTGTATCTTAAAATGGTTTACATAGTTTAAATCACAAGAATCTCAGCTTTCCATGGATATATGACATGTTCAACTTTGTTTTCATTTTTTTTTTTTTTTTGACGACTTTACCCTGTCACCACTAGGCATCCCGCCGGCGGTACGCTGGATTCTTAAAAAACAGTACAGAGATGACATTAATGACATTCAACTTTGTATGCAATACACAATTTGTATCAATGATATATTCAATGTCATCAGAACACAGGAAAGTAAAATAAAAATGTAATGCTTGATAATAAAGATAACAAAGAAAATAAGAAAACCTAGAAAAAACACACGAGGGTAAGATATTAATTTATTGTGGTGGCGACGTACTTCTTTACACCATTGGTGTCACGCGCCTGTGTTGCGACATACCCCTTCTCACACGTAAAAAGTACATGACTGTCTCCTTTGGTAGGTAATCCATGGCACGATCCACTCGCCATACGAGTTCTGGGCGATTCTAGCCAAACATGCACGTCTGTGCCGGCATTTGTGTGAAACATTTGTGTGAAAATGGTTTAATGTGAAGTTCAAACTCCATCAGGTGCTTTTTGATGCTTTGACGGAAAGCAATAAAAAATTTGGGGGGGATGGTTTGTTCGAGGCTTTTTAATTGAAGTATGTTTTATTTTTACTGTATAAAAATAGAATTAGAATTAATGTTGACACTATGTAAATAAACTATATTTTAAAGTATATTAAAATAGATAAAGATTTTTTTGAATTGTAATAATATATGCAGGTTTGACGAGCATAAGACACTTTCATAATGCTGCATAATTATCAATAATGGTAATATAATAAAATCCTTTCATGTCACCATTTCGCCAGCCTACACTTAAACACATAATAGGCCTGTTGGTTGGCCCTTGGGCTTCATTAACTATGATAGTTTCATGAAATAGTAAATGGTGCATCATACATAAATGAAAGTGAAACGAATATCGATTACCATTATTGCGACTTTTGCAGCTGCAAAAAGCTTTTTTTTAAGCTTGTCTGTCCCATGCAATTTTCTACCGAATTATGAATAAGAACGGAAAATGACTGAAAATGAAAAAGCATGCAGAGTCGGCTCTTGAGGGGGCTGGCTGCCCGCATTGTGAGCGGCTTCCACTACGTACGCTTCGCTCCCGGAGAGCTCTCTTCCAGGAGGGAGTTTTCCCTAGTGTTCCTCACGGTGCTGGCCCCGCTTCCTGAGGTGGAGCGGCAGCTGCATTCGGGGGGCTCGCAATCGGATTTGGCAGAGGGAATGGAGACGGGCGGGTCCCTATCTCTATCCTCACCTGCTAGATCCACTGCCTGTTCTCTGGGATCGGAAACCCGTTCTGCGGTTTCTTCCCCTCAGAGGGCGGGCTCAGCGCTTCACCTATCTCCCTCCCTCCCTCCTCAATCCCCACAATATGAGGAGCTATTAGAGGTAGTCACTCGTGCGGTTGGCAAGTTGAACATCGATTGGCCCGCCGATAATCAGATTGAAAAACAGAGAAGTAAGCTAGATGAACGCTTTCTGCGTAGTAAGTCACTACCTCTACGCCAGAGCCTGCCTTTCTTTCCCGATCTCCACATTGAGGTGTCGAGATCGTGGAAAAAACCCTTTTCATCCCGCTTATTTATCCCCGCCTCCCATTATTATGGTAATGTGGCGGAGCTAAGCGAGTGTGGTTACAGAGCGATGCCCCGGGTAGAACAGACGCTCGCGGGCTATCTGTCACCCGGTGCGGCATCGTCTCTGAAGGCTCCAGTCTTGCCCACCAAGCCGCTGCGCGTGTCATCAGCGCTGGAGGGCAAGGGGTACACGGCAGCAGGTCAGGCTGGTGCATGTCTTCACATGATGTCTGTGCTACAGGCATATCAAGCAGACCTGCTGAAAGAGCTAGATGAGGGCGAGCAAATCAGTGCGAGTGATATCGGAGAACTGAGGAGAACCGCTGATTTAGCTCTACTACTGCCAAATGTATCTCGTTGGGTCCTGCAGACTGTAGAGAAAGTCTATCGTATTCAGTTCAGCGCTCCGCCACCACCTTTCAAAGGGTTATTTCTCACGTGTGTGAGTCCCGAGCAGGCTCTGGTATTAGAACAGGAAGTGAGCTCTCTCTTGAGGAAGGAGGCCATCGAGGTGGTCCCTCCTCTCGACAGAGAGTCCGGGTTCTACAGCCGGTACTTCGCTGTTCCAAAGAAGGATGGGGGGCTACGTCCAATTTTAGATCTGCGGCTACTGAACCGCTCAGTCAGGTTCAGAATGCTTACTGTAAAACAGGTCGTGTCTCAGATCAGATGCGAGGACTGGTTCGTCACGATAGATCTAAAAGATGCTTATTTCCATATATTCATCTTTCCCAGTCACAGGAAGTTCCTGAGGTTCGCTTTCAGGGGCAAAGCTTACCAATATCGGGTTCTTCCCTTCGGCCTAACACTCTCACCCCGAACTTTCACGAAGTGCGTGGATGCTGCCCTGGCTCCTCTGCAACTCCAGGGCAGCCGCATACTCAACTACATCGACGATTGGTTGATTTTAGCTCATTCAGAGCAGATGGCGGTTCGACATCGAGATGTCGTTCTCGCTCAGATTAAAGAGTTGGGGTTAAGACTAAATGCAAATAAAAGTTTGCTGTCTCCATTACAGAGAACCACTTATCTAGGCGTGGTGTTGGATTCGACCACGATACAGGCACGGTTGTCCCCTGCTCGGATCAAGTTGATTCTCACCACAGTCAGGAGAGTCAGAGAAAGCCTGTCACTCACGGTCAAGCAGTTTCAAAGACTGCTGGGTCTGATGGCAGCTGTGTCCAACGTGATACCTTTTGGCCTGCTGTACATGAGACCCCTACAGTGGTGGCTTAAGTCCAAGGGGTTCTCCCCGAGGGCAAACCCATTCCGCATGATCAAGGTCACACGGCGATGCCTACGTGCCTTGGACATGTGGAGGAAACCTTGGTTCTTGTCTCAGGGCCCGGTCCTGGGAGCTCCTTGCCGCCGCATAATGCTAACGACGGATGCATCCCTGACCGGTTGGGGGGCGGTCATGAGTGGCCACCCTGCCCGCGGTCTGTGGAGTGGTCACCATCTCACGTGGCACATCAACTGCCTGGAGATGCTGGCCGTGTTTCGAGCACTAAAACATTTTCTTCCGGACCTAAGAAATCACAATGTGCTAGTACGCACCGACAACACAGCTGTGGTTTCTTATATCAACCATCAGGGAGATCTGCGCTCATGCCCCTTATACAAGCTGGCGCACCAGATCCTTGTGTGGTCCCAGGACAAGTTCCTCTCGCTGAGAGCAGTCTATATTCCTGGGCATCTCAATGTAGGAGCAGACATCCTGTCGAGGCAGGGGCCGAGACCCGGGGAATGGAGGCTTCACCCCGAGGTGGTGAAGCGGATTTGGAGAGTTTTTGGCCAGGCACAGGTGGATCTGTTTGCGACTCGTCAGACATCACACTGTCCCCTCTGGTACTCTCTGACTCATCCAGCTCCGCTGGGGCTGGATGCTATGGTACAGACGTGGCCGAGGCTTCGTCTGTACGCCTTTCCCCCGATCGTTCTGCTCCCGGGAGTTCTAGAGAGAGTGCGCCGGGACGGGGTCCGGCTGTTGCTAGTAGCCCCATTATGGCCGGACCGAGTATGGTTATCGAGCCTGATTTCTCTCCTCGACGGTTCTCCGTGGGAGATTCCAGTCAGGAGGGATCTCCTCATACAGGCAGAGGGTATGATGCTTTACCCCTGCCCGGAGTTATGGAAGCTGTGGGCGTGGCCCCTGAGGGGGCGCAACTCATAGCCTCAGGTCTCTCAACCGAGGTTGTTGAGACCATTCTCCAATCTAGAGCTCCCTCAACGAGGAAACTGTATGGCCTCAAGTGGAGACTCTTCACTTCATGGTGTGGAGACCACCAGCTCGACCCAGTTAACTGCCCGGTTGGTACAGTACTGGGGTTTCTGCAGACTCGTTTCTCCGCAGGGTTATCCCACTCCACCCTGATGGTTTACGTGGCAGCTATAGCATCCTACCACGCCCCTATGGGTGGACAGTCAGTGGGCAAGATCCCCTGATTACACGTTTCCTCCACGGTGTGATGAGGCTCAGGCCTAGAGTACGGTCCCGGGTCCCTCCTTGGGATCTCGCTGTGGTGCTAGAGGCCCTCTGCAAACTTCCGTTTGAACCCATCGAGGAGGTATCAGAGCGTCTCTTTACCTTGAAGATGGTGCTACTCTTAGCTATACATTCTCTGAAGAGAGTGGGGGATCTGCAGGCCCTCTCGGTGGCCCCTTCCTTTATAGACTTTGCGCCCGGTCTGGCAAAAGCTTTTTTGTACCCTCATGCGGGGTACGTCCCTAAGGTCCCCTCCTCGGTACCACGACCTGTTGTACTCCAGGCGTTTTGTCCTCCTCCCTTCAGGGAGCCCGACCAGGAAAATCCTAATTGTATGTGCGAGCACTGGACGCATATGTCCACAGAACTGCCCTGTGGAGAAAGACAGACCAACTGCTGGTTTGCTACGGTCCTCCTAAAAAGGGTCTTCCAGTTGCTAAGCAGACCCTTAATTAATTAATTTGTTACATTTATATAGCGCTTTTCTAGACACTCAAAGCGCTTTACATAGTAAGGGGGCTATCTCCTCATCCACCACAAATGTGCAGCATCCACCTGGATGATGCGACGGCAGCCATAGTGCGCCAGGACGCCCACCACACACCAGCTTATTGGTGGAGAGGAGACAGAGTGATGAAGCCAATCAGTGTATGGGGATGATTAGGAGGCCATGATGGTCAGAGGCCAGTGGGCTAGTTTGGCCAGGATGCCGGGGTTACACCCCTACTCTATTTCGAAGGACATCCTGAGATTTTTAATGACCACAGAGAGTCACCTTAGTCGGTGGATAGTGGATGCCATCATAATTGCCTATGAGTCCTCTGATCTCCCCTCACCTTTGGGGGTCAAGGCTCATTCAACCAGAGGTTTGGCGGCCTCCAAGTCCTTTCTCACAGGTGTTCCTATTCAGGACATATGTGACGCTGCTGGGTGGTCAACGCCCCTAACCTTCGTCAGATTCTATGACCTAGATCTGCAAGCCACTCCTGGCTCTTCTGTTCTCTTGCCGTAGCTGTGCATTCCACACACTAAGCAGGGATTTGCAATTCTGGCGGCGTGGACATCTCGTTCCCCGAAGCATCTCGACGCAGCTCGATGTTCCCGGAGGGGAACGTCCCAGGTTACGTATGTAACCATGGTTCCCAGAGGGAACGAGATGCTGCGTCGCAGGGCCATACTTCCGGCATCCCTACTAGAGCTATGCTTCATTCCTGGAAGCTGACGCCAGCTGCACATCACGTGCTTTTAAGCATCCTGGTCATGACGTCACCAGGCATCTGGCCCACACCTGACCCACACCTGGCATCTGGCCGTCGATTTTTAATGATTACACATATGATTCAGAGCTGGACATTGCTGATGGCGTTCCCCCGAAGCGTCTCGACGTCTCGTTCCCTCGGGGAACCATGGTTACATACGTAACCTGGGACGATATTTATTAAAATCTACTTTAAACCATATGTAAAAATTGCTATTTTTCACTACCGAATTGGCTCGAATGCAAATTTAAAGCTCAATAACATTTGAGCAGAATGACTTACATTCATAACACAAACTGTAAACTGTTCATCTAGGTGTCAACTATAATGCACACCATTCATTTTTTTAATATTTATTCAAATCTACTGTAAATCATGTGTAAAAAAATATTTTTCTCTACCGAATGGGCTCAAATGCAAAATATGCCATCATTTAAATCTCAATAGTTTGCCTGAAATATAAAACATGTAAATGGTGTGAATTATAGGTGACACCTAGATGTACTGTTTACAGTTGTTTTTATAACTGTTCGTCATTCTGCTCATATACAATTGAAGTTAGAAAAGTGAATACCAATACCGCACGTAACTTTAGAGACGGTCCCTAAATATGCGAATATCGAATGTCAAGCCAAATGTTTTTTCTTTTTAATCTGATTTCATGCGATTATATGCTTGAATATTCGTAAACTCTATGACGCAGGTCATAGACTGCCAGAGGAATAGTCTGTGAAGCTAAATTGCAAATTTGTATTTAATGAATGTATGGGTAAAGGAAACGAGTGTAATGAATGAGCTGAAATCATTCGGTGGGGACGATTGTCTGACGGAAAATGGCGGGTGGCGGAGCGTGCCAAAGAATGATGGAAAGTACCAGATGTACGCGGAGGAAAAAAAAGGGGAAAAAAAATCCTCACATGGCAAGTGCATGCGTGCGCAAAACATAAAAGGAAATGGCTGATAAATGGCAGAGGTCTGAGAAACCCCAGTCTGAGTTTCTCATTGGCTTTGCCATTGAGTGTGAGCCTCAGCTGTGTTGGATCTCTATCAGTTTGTGGTATTATGAGAGCTTTGTTTGTGCATTTGAATCCCAATCCTGCCCTTCACTCACCCTGATAAAGTTTTTCCAGCTTTAACTGCAGAAAAGTGCAGTTAAAGCTGGAAAATGCAATTGTTCCAGTGAGAAATAAAGCGGACTGCAATGCATAAGTGTGTCTGAGAACAACATCTGCGCTAGGTTAAAAGCTATAGTGAGTGAAGCACAGAGAGGGAAAAACTCATCAGCACTTGGTCATCTCAGGGACACTGATGATATGACAATGTCTCATTCGGATTATAAAGGACTGATCATCATGTAGATCTGCATTGTTTAATCATAATATTGTCCAATTTGGAAGAAAACGGTGATTTGTGTTACACTGTGGTTGTTTATTAAGTGTTTGAATAGTTCTATCGCTGTTCTGTAATGAAATAAGGTGATCAGACTGTGAAGAATTGCCTATACACATACAGTCTCGCGCGCTCCTGTTTAAGTCATGAAATATGCATCGGGTTATCGTTGACAACATTTTCCTTAATTTCATAATACTCAATGAATTATTGTAAACTGAGATTGGTGTCTTTAGAAGACATATGTGCTGAATTCTACATAAATAATCCACAACAATGCCGTGCTATGGGCGCAGGCATTGATAGAGGCTGCAACGGAAGTTCTTTACGCTAATATTTGAATCTTCCGCTTTTCTAATGTGGAAGTGTGATAAAGGCCTATTAATTCATCAACTCATTCATCACGCAAGAAGTCTCGTCAAAGCCACTAAAAGGCAAGCCAGCAACCATTAGCCGAAAATGCGTAATGGCTAAAACTAACGCTTATGGTCTGGCGGCACGTGGAAAGTATTGAGGCCGGAGTACTGACCAGAGGCCGTTTTTTTTTTTATGAATGTCAATGGAGGAAAGGCTCCACTAAGCTGAATAAACAGCTTTTTAGATGAAACGGCTTATAATTGAATGAATCCACAGCCTATCTGCTAATCTTCAACATGTTTTACACTAAACAATACTTTTCGATTGAATTCATTTTAGAGAACATTTTATAAGAGAAGTCACTGACTTTATGCGACAGGTGGGATTCAGTTTATGGCACTTCTCACCCACCCTGCGTTCCATTCGGAAGGGCTCATCCCTATGCCCTAATCCCTTCAAAGGGTTTACCCTCCGAAGTGAGAGCTTTGAAAGGTGTAGGGACCAAACAACTGTTTCTTGAAGTGCCCTTCTGCGTCCTCATACCGTGCCCACATGGAGGGGCCGTCTTCATGCAAAGCATCTGTGCAAAATATCATGGGAGTCAGTTGTACCCTTCGAAATCCTTCATTCCGAAGGGCCCATTGAAGTGGTCAGTTTTGAGTACTTCAGTTTGGAACGACACTTCAATATGGTGGCCATGATTGTTTTCACTCCGAAGTGCCCTTGGAAGCGCGATATATCCCATTTGAAATGCACCGTCATTCATTCCTATGGGATCTGTTAACGGCGATTGAGTGTCGCACAACTCTGATTGAAATTCAATGACGTCAAGGATGTAATGTGATTGGTTATTAAGGGACACCTTGTTTTCTTCTGTATATGTTGTTTAAGGCATAATACAAAAATAAAAAATAAATAAACAAATATTTTACAATAAAAAAGGGACGTCACGTTGTCAGAGTTAGCTGTTACGCTTTCTCCAAAAGTAAGTAATACAGACCCTGAAACTGAATAACACTACTACTAGGCTATCAATTATTTGTTTAAATTATATGAATAGCATTTATTTATTTATTTATTTTCCATTGTCACACCTGATCGTATTTTCTTAAAGGTTTTCATTCTGACATTAGGCATTGCCTATAGTTAGTGGGCTTGTGTGACGGTGCTAAAATAGAGAAACCTGAAGGCTGTAGATCAACAGGGTAGATAAGAGTGAGTGCAGTTTACACACTCTTAAAGCTGGTCTGCATGTGTAATGCTGTCCCTGGTTGGTGAGATTACAAGTGAGAAAAGATTAAGCAAATGAAGTCTGAGGCAGTTGCCCAAAATAACGTCTAGTCTCTATCATAGGGCTGCTCCGTGCAGCATATGACAGTGCTTTGGTGCAATAAAATGTTTACGTTAACTTAAATCCTGCTAAAAATGAGGAACACAGTGAGTATTTTTCAAACTTTATGACTGTACATGGAGTTTGTTATTTTAAAGTTGTTTAAATGTGTTTGCTTAAATTGTCTGTAATTGTCATTAAAACAAATCTTGTTTGTATGAAGCTATACTTCTAGAGCACAAAGAGATATTAGTATAGAAAATAAATTAAAATAATTATTTTCTTTTGTATGAAAAAATTACATTGATTTATGATAACCTTATGATGAAATGTAATGCTGCTCATAATGAAAAAAAAAAAAAACTTTGTTAACCTTATGATGGAATATAATGCTGCTCATAATAGGCCTTCTGACTGTCAAAAAGATCAAATTAAGTGTGTTAATTGTGTTCAATCATTATATAATCATAATAATGATTATTGGAAATAATTAAATGAAGATTATTATATGATCGATTGAAAACATGTTGAGACGTTCTTTACAATTTAAAGAGTGCTGTCTGAAAGTATATATTAATTAATATAGTGGTATTAAACTAAATTAAGTGGCTGAATGATGATTTGATTGGAACAGTTCTAGTGATTGTTAAATCCAGGTCTGTTAAACAGTAAACAACATCTGCCATTAACGGTGGTGTAGACTCTGTAACCAACTGCCTCTCCAATATTCAGACTAGTGGTCAATCAGTACGTGTTTATAATAAGCATTTCTAAAAGACATTCATGAGGTTTAAGCTGGTGTTTTCAGAAATATTGATCATATAAAAAAAAGAATGGGTTCAACTTGAGTGTGTTTTTGGTCGAAAGCATGATTTTTGAAGCCTCAGGGATGTGCAGATTCATATGGTTTGTTAATATTTTGTGTTGGCCATAATCAGTGACATTATATCTATTTGTTAAATTGAAATGTTTGAGTTATTTCCTTCTCCCTCATCATGCCTGCCTTTCATGTACGATGCAGGTAAATTGTGATCATGAGTGAAGCTCCAGTAGTGCGGAAGGCTATTCCACAGGCCCGGTCTACCGCTAGTGGTCACACTCAGATGACATCACGGCCACTACACATCGCTGAGCCAACTGCCTCTAAACGTGTGTGCTTTTATAAAAGTGGTGATTCTCAGTTCAGCGGTCTACCTGTGGTTATCAGCAGCCGCACCTTTAAAACTTTTGAGGCCCTCCTGGATAGCCTTTCTAAGCGTGTGCCATTGCCATTTGGTGTGCGCACTATTACAACTCCTCGTGGTCATACGGCAGTTCAGTCTCTTGATCAGTTACATCATGGTCACTCCTACATTTGCTCTGATCGTCGAACTGTCAAGCCTATTGACTTGGAACGAGCACGCCGGAAACTGCCTCCCTGGTATCACGCTCGTCCTGTTAGCGCCCGGTGCGTGGCTTGGTATACACATAACTCTGCTCAACATGGAACCTGCAGCACAAGACGGAATGAGCATGCCATCTTGTTGCACACACCAAAGCGTCTAGTACTGTTTCGTAATGGAGAGCCAGAAGTGAAGCACAACCTGATGCTAAAAGGAAGAACACCATACTCATTTGAAGCACTGTTAGATCGCATGTCAGAGGTTATGCACTTCCCGGTGCTCAGATTACACACACCTGATGGAAGAAGGGTAAGAATTTGTCGCCAAATCCCATTCATTTTCAGTTACAATATTTTATTTTTGATGTAATTATTCTGCTTAAGCCTCTTAATTAAATTTCATTTTAATTTAGTCCATTACTTCATTACATGCCCACACTCACACACCTTTTCTCCCTGTACTTTAGTCAAGTCAAGTCAGCTTTGTTTATATAGGGCAAGGATTGTGTAAAAACAATTTTATAGTGTTAAACAGGAAAATAATGTTTCAATGATGCAAACAACACAATTCTGCTTTAAAGCAGCTCTAAAAATGACAATAGTAAACAGCAAACTGATTTTTTTAGTTAAAATCAGTTAACTGTGTAAAGTTAATCAATTATGAAGTTCAATTAATTAAATTGTATACATTTTTGCTTTACCACAATTTACAGGTTTATGTACAACAAGATGAAATGCTAAACTACAAAGAAACATGCTCACTTGTTTTGACATGCCAGCGTCACATCAAGCAAGAAACAAAACAAAACCAAAAGGAAATGACACATTACCATATTTTCAGACCATTATTTTTAGAGATTAGAGTTGTAACCATGTCAGTTGTGTCTCTGGTGTAAGCAAGCTGAGCCAGTGTTTGCGTGAGCATAAATAGCATTTACAGATTGATGAAGACATGCTGCCCAGTGGCCCTAAGCCTCTTTACTATTTCATCCTATTATACTGCACTGCAATCTGGGATAGGACATAGAGATGGGAATCAGAGACATGTCGTTTAGACCACCAAACAAGCTTTATTAATAATGTTAACATTAACTGTTCTGTTAAGCATAGTTAGGGGCCAAGCACCAAAGTTTCTAGTTAAATTAAGTTGAATTCAAATTAAAGATGACTATCCAAACTGTTCTCAAATAATATGCAAACTAATTTTGGTGACGAGCACGCCAAAGTAGATGTGATGCTATTATCTCCACATAATCTCTGTATTTGCCTCTATATGTCTATATCTGTATTTTACGAACACATTAGGTTATTATTACAACACTCGTTATGTCTTCTTAGGCATCATTCTCTAAAGGCACTCAACTTTCTGGGGCAGTGCTATCTTGTGGTCAAAAATGTAATAGCTTTGATTCATTTTCTCTATTGTAATGAAAATGGTCTTGATTGATTGCTTAATGCTGATGACATGAATTATGTAATCGTCCATTTTGATTTTCTTTGAAAGCCTACTTTGAAAACTTACTCGTTCTAGACCTTTAGTCTAATTTTAACCAAATTCTACTCAGATAATCTTCAGACCATGCCAGCAAAAAGGCATACATTTCATGTTGATAGACAAAACCATTTTGTTTTCATTTATTATTCAATATTTTGAGAATGTATCTCTTGGGGGGAAAAATATGGAAATATTTATGGCAGTTTTATCACATATTTGGTGATTGGACCCCAGTAATCACCATTTGTGGCTCACCAAAATATTGAAATTTGGCACACAGATAGAGAACAGTCGGAACATTAATCACAGTTGGAGTCTCTAAATTGAATTGATACAAACATACTTTTTAAGTCTTGTGCATTCTTTTGATCTTAAACAAGTAGTCACTGCACCCACACACGCTAATGATCATATTTTAGATCTGGTTTTATGTTATGGATTATCTGTAAATTATACAGTGGTATATGACACTAACTTTTCTGATCTGAAAAAAACTGTTATTTTTAAGGTTTCTGTTCCTATTGAAACTTGTATATCACTGCCAACGGTACGCAAGTTTCATAGAATAGATTCTACGGCCCATACCGATTTTATTATAGCTTTTGATGATGCGAGCATGTCAGCAACACTTAATTCACCATTACATTTGTTAAACTCTGAAGACCATTTAACAATATTTGTTTAAATGTTATGAACTCAGTTGCTCCATTGATATATAAACCCATAAAATCAAACCCTCATCTATGGATTAATAATAGTAACATTCGTGTTCTTCGTCAGATCTGTAGGAGGGCAGAAAGAAAATGGAAAAAGGACAAGCCGTAAGGGTAGCCAGGCATGAATATTTTTCAAATGTCATTGACAAAAACCAGCATAAACTTTCTGTTCTTTTTGCTACAATTAATAAAGTTCTCAACCCTCCAAATCAGATACGTATAGAGATATCTTCAGACCTATGTGAAAAATACTTTGTTTCTAACTTTGTTACTAAAATAGCTAACTTATCAGGGACTACTTCACTTCTGGCCTGCACTTTTACTGAACCTCATATTTGTCGAGCTAACTGGAGTGAGATTGAGCCTATTGCCCTTTTTTCACTCTATGAAATTATAGATCATTTAAAGCCATCTGCCTCCCCACATGACACGATCCCTCCTCATTTTTTTTAAGCAGATCATTAAGACTCTGGGACCTAGTTTGCTGTCTCTTATAAATAAATGTCTCAGCGCTGGAACTATACCAGATCAGTTAAAGCATACAATAGTCAGACCTCAACTGAAAAAAGTTAACTTAGACCCATATTGTCTAACATTAGACCGATTTCAAATCTGCCTTTTATTGCAAAAAAATTAGAACAAGGGATCTTTAGACTTTTTGAGTACTAACTATATTCTTAATAAATTTCAGTCTGGCTTTAGGGTCCAGCATAGTACCGAAACAGCGCTTCTGAAAGTATTAAATTATATTTATTTATCGGTCAATTCTGGCAATTATGTGGTTCTCGTACTTCTTGATCTATCAGCAGCGTTTGACACTATTAATCACTCTATTCTTATTTCCCGTTTAGAACACTGTATCGGTCTGCAGGGAAATGTTCTAAAATGGTTTATAGCTTATTTGACTAACCGATCTTTCTCAGTTAATATTGCCAACTTCACTTCTTCCACAACAGCTCCAATCTTATTCTTTTTATATATGCTCCCATTATGCGATATCCTTGAGAAACATTAGATATCGTTTCATTTCTATGCCGACGAAGCAACTATACGTGCCAATTAAAAAATGCAAATGCCCTAGAAATCCTGACAGCCTGTCTTCAAGATCTTACAAAGTGAATGTCCTCACATTTTCTACATCTTAATTAATCCAAGAAGGAAATCATTCTATTTGGGTTAACATCTGCTATGCCAATGCTTAAAACAAAACTAAAAAAGTTTGAACCAAACATGATATCTTGTGTCAAAATCTGGGCATCCGAATTGTCAACGAGCTTAAAATAGATAAACAAGTTAATTCTGTGATTCGGTCTTCTTTATTAATTTATGTAAAATTGCAAAAGTTAAAACGTTTTTATATTTTTCAGATACGCATAAAATCATCCACGACTTTATATTCTCCCACTTAGACTACTGTAATTTGTTCTACTGCGGTATTAATAAGTCAATTCTGGATTGGCTATAACTAGTCCAGAATGCTGCAGCTAGACTCCTGACCCAGACACGAAAATATGAACATATCACTCCCATTCTGGTCTCATTAAACTGGTTATCTGTAAAATATAAAATTGAATTCAAAATCCTGGTAATGGTATTTAAGTCTATTACTAACCACGCTCCATCTTATCTGGCAGATCTCCTTGTAAGACATGTTCCCTCTAGATCACTTAGATCACTCTTAACAATGCCCAAAACTAGATGCCAGTACAAGGGTGATCGGGTGTTTGCGGTGATCAGTCCGAATCTGTGGAATAAGTTGCCATTAGCGATTAGAATAGCACTAACTCTGGCTATTTTTAGATCCAAGTTAAAAAATAATTTACTTTCAGTGGCATTTTAAAAGGGATGATGTTTTACGACTTAGTTGTATTAATACAGTGCTACATAAATAATAATAATAATTAAAAATATGTTTTTATTTAATTGATAGTCTCTAAATTGTAAAATTATGCATTTTACAAACACACTGGCTCATCATTCTGACACTTGGTACATGTCTTCAACACAATCCCTTAAAGGTACTCAAAATGTTTTGGGGCACAAATTATAATGAAATATCAAAAATGGCTAATATCTTATCTTTAATGTTTCCCATTCTAGTGAAACTGGTCTTGATAGATTCCTTGAGTCAGACTGAGAAAAATGATACCTATTTGAACTCTTCCTAGACCATAGGCCTGTTTTTCTCCAAATCTGATTGAGATCATCTTCAAACAATTTCATAAAGAAGTTATGGACTTTGTGCTGATATACAAGTCATTGACGTTTAACAAAATTAACTGCATGATGGCAAAATTATTTTAAGGCCATACCTTTTTAAGGCTTTGGAAAATTGACACCAAACTTTTTGTGTGCCATTGTCATCCCACACTGAATGCACCTTATAAACTTTGTCACAGCGCCACTTACTGCTCAATAGATATACACATTTTGCCATTTTTACTTACAAATTGTGAACAGTTTGATCAAACAAAATCATTTGACTCTTTAGTTTCAAGCGCGGCATAGTAGTTTTCTTGTGTTGGCCATTTTGGGTGCCTACAATTTTATTTTATTTTTATTAAATATTCTATTTTACGATAAAAAAAGAAAATAAAAGCTATTGAAAGCTTTTTAATACATCAAACAGTTTTGATATAAACTCATTGTCAACGTTAATGGCATGATGCGTCGGAGACCATAAATCACCTAGACCTCAAATCTGGCATTCCATCATGCACCGCAGCTCATGTATGCAGACACATACAGGTGCATCTCAAAAAATTTGAGATTGTTTTTTTTTGGTAACTTACTTAAAAAAGTGAAACTTTCATATATTCTAGATTTGTTACATGTAGAGGTAAAATGTTTCAAAAGTTATTTTTGTTTTTATTTTGATGATTAGAGCTTACAGCTCATGAAATTTCTCAAAAATCTCAAAATATTATAATATTTCCTAAGATCAATCAAAAAAAGGTTTGCAATAGAGAAAAGTTCAAGTTCTTTAAAGCATGTTAATCTATGCAGTCAATACTTGGTTGGGGCTCCTTTATAGCACAAATGACAGCATTAGTGAGGTGTGGCATGGATGCGATCAGCCTGTGGCACTGCTGAGGCACTACTGAGCCTTCAGCTCGTCTGTATTGTTAGAGCCACTGTTTCTCATCTTTCTCTTGAAAATATCCCATAGATTCCATATGGGGTTCAGGTCAGGCATGTTAGCTGGCCAATCTAGCACTGTAAAATCATGGTCAGCAAACCACTTGGAAGTGGTTTTGGCACTGTGTGCAGGTGCTAAATTCCTGATGTAAAAATAAATCAGCATCTCCATAAAGCTTGTCAGCAGATGGAAGCATAAAGTGCTCCAAAATCTCCTGGTAGACAGCTGCATTGACTTTGGACTTGATAAAACACAATGGACCAACAACTGCAGACATCACGGCACCCCAAATCATCACTGACTTCGGAAACTTCACACTGGACGTCAAGCAGCTTGGACTCTATGCCTCTCCAGTCTTCCTCCAGACTCCAGACCTTGATTTCCAAATTAAATGCAAAATTTACTTTTGTCTGAAAAGAGGACTTTGGACCACTGAGCAACAGTCCAGTTATTTTTCTCCTTAGCACAGGTACGATGCTTCTGACATTGTTTCTGTTTCAGAAATGGCTTGGTAGCCCTTTTCCTGAAAACGTCTGAGTGTGGTGACTCTTGATGCACTGACTCCAGCTTCAGTCCACTCCTTGTGAAGCTCTCCCAAGTGTTTTGCTTGACAGCATTCTCAAGCTTGCGGTCATCCCTGTTGCTTGTGCACCTTTTCCTACCCAATTTCTTCCTTGCAGTCAACTTTGCATTTAATATGCTTTGATACAGCACTCTGTGAACAGCCACCCCTTTCAGTAATGGCCTTTTGTGACTTTCCCTTTGTGGTGGGTGTCAATGATTGTCTCCTGGATCATTGCCAAGTCACCAGTCTTCCCCATTATTATGGTTTCAAAGAACAATATATGTATACGGAATTTTTACTGTAGGGATGGTCATTTAATGAAACTCAAATGTAAATAACTAATATTAAACTAATATTTAGAGATACTGGATTTTTGACATTCATGAGCTTTAAGCTCCAATCCTCAAAATTAAAACAAACAAAAAACGTTTGAAAAGTTTTACTTTACATGTGATGAATCTAGAATATATGAAAGTGTAACTTTTTGAAATAAGTTACCAAACAAAATGAACTTTTTCACAATATTCAAATTTTTTGAGATGCACCTGTATCTGTCCAACACTAGTCGGTGCTCTAACAAGGATATTTGTGTTTTGGATCATAACTCTGGAACCCTATAGGGCTAGAAACAAAGTCAAAGTCACGGAAAATGAGATATTGTAATGTGTGTGAAAACAGGTCGAATGTGTTTATAGTTTAAACATTTTAAGATAAATGCCTGTTTTGAGAAACGAATTAATAATTTAGAAAATTGGTCAAACTGAATCTATTATTGTGTGTTAGAAATATTTGTCTTGTTTGGCTTATTATGACTAACATGTCTATATGTTGGACAGGAAAAGACAAAGGACCCAAGTCCTTTTCTTCCACACTTTTTCCTTCCACTCAACTTTTTGTTAACATGCTTGGATACAGCACTCTGTGAACAGCCAGTTTCTTTGGCAATTAATGTTTGTGTCTTACCCTCCTTGTGAAGGGCGTCAAAGATTGTCTTCTGGACAACTGTCAGATCAGCAGTCTTCCCCATGATTGTATAGCCTAGTGAACCAAACTAAGAGACCATTTTGAAGGCTCAGGAAACCTCTGCAGGTGTTTTGAGTTGATTAGCTGATTGGCATGTCACTATATTCTAGTTTGTTGAGACAGTGAATTGGTGAGTTTTTGATAAATGTGAGCCAAAATCATCACAATTAAAAGAACCAAAAGACTTAAACTACTTCATTCTGCGAGCATTGCATTTATTTAATACACGAGTTTCACAATTTGAGTTGAATTACTGAAATAAATGAACTTTTCCACGACATTCTAATTTATTGAGATGCACCTGAAAGTTATGATTGTTTATAGAGTGCACATTCAATTTAGTAACCTAGAATGTACTTAATCGATCATGGTTTCCTGAGTACAAAATGAGATGCTGTGTCTGCATCTTGCTACAAGAACCCCAAAAGACACAAAAACCAGAAGCCATGAGCAGTGTAAAATCCAACAATAGAGAAATCTAAAATGTATGTATAATGGCAATGGCGATTAGTGTTTACACAAAATGCCGTTTATTCAACATACTGAAGCCTATTGACCTCAATTCAACAAAACCAGTCTCTTGTCTGCCCATTAGTGTACCGCAGTTTTACACTTTTTGCCAACCTTGCACGCTCTTGTTAGGCTAACAAAAAATGTCTGTTACAGCAACTACTTACTTGTCAAAAGTCTACAGATGCTACCTTGCACAGGCTTATAGGAAAATACCAAAAACAATGTATACATATTCAAAATAGAGAACAGTATTATGTTAAGTGATCAAGACATAAATGATTAATAACACTGAGTGCAAAACATGGGAGAAGACAAGATAAAAGAAGTACAAATTTGCAAGTTTTCCATTAAATCACATATTTATTGTACAGAACACAAATTAAGATATTTTGAAGAATATTTCAGCTGTTTTTATTCATAATGAAAGTCAGTTGGGTCTAAAACAATATTGGACTCCACTGACCTTTGTTAAAGCAATAACAAAGCAATAGCATTGCTTTGTTAACACAATAACAAACTCTGCTGGAATTTGTAAACAAAGTAGCCTAGCTTGAGACTAACAGGAAGCCTTAAAATGACCTTTAACAGGTATTTTAGACATAGCATTGACAGAAATGCATTATCATAGACAATTGATTAATTGAAATGAATTGCAATGTAATCTAGAATGACTACTGACTATACTAATAATTTATCCCTGCTTTGTTGAATAGATTGTTCGCTGATACACTATAAAGATGTTTTCACATTATTATAGGTGGATGGGCTTCCTGCATTGATATTGTGCTCTGGGGTATTGGTGGCTGCTGGCCGGGAACCTTTCAAAAAAAGAAACTATGATGTTCAGAAGTCATCTCCATCAAAGTGGCTGCCAGTTAAAAGACTGGGAAGGCGACATCCAATAGCCCGTACGTTTATTAATTTCTTTCTCACTTTTACTCTAGTACTGATCTCAACTACTATAATAATCAGCACAAAGTAATATAAATTCAATAATTGTTTGCAAATGTAAGACATTTGTTAAAAATTATTGATATATTCCTATTTAAAAGTGCTTTACACATTTCACTACATGTCAAGATAATATATTACTGAGACTAGCTTTAAGCAAGTGCTGAGACATTCATATCTACTGTAATACCTACAATGACCTACATTCTTCAATATGGATTATAGCATACATGCTCTCTCTAATCAGTTTATGTATGCTCTTTGTTTTTCTCCCTTGCAATGCTTATCTGCTGCCCTGACTTGACCACACAACTTCTGGTCTTAATGAACATCTACATCACCATACTGTGAAATCCTATTTTATCTATATATCACCAACATTCTAAAGGAAAAAATAAGTCCAGCAGCACCAAATCCTGTCCCTTCTCCCCATCCTCTGAACACTACTTTGTGAATCAAATACAAAACAGTATGTCAGGAAGTATGTATGCTTTTCCAAGCAACCCAAATGGCTCTGTGGAAGTAGAGCATGGACAACATCTTGAGTCAGTTGCTGAAACAGAAGTAATTACCAGTCGGGATTTTGAGAAAGAGGATGACACACACATGCCTTCTGATGATGACATTGAGAAAACTTTCAGAGTCAATCAAGATGGAAGTATGACCATAGAAATGAAGGTACGCCTAACTATTAAAGAAGAGGAAACAATTAATTGGACAACCACAGTCAGTCGTTCCAGTGTTTACAGTCAATTTAAAGCAGCCACTATTTCCTGTCCTGACCTGGATGCTCATTTACCTGACAACTTACCTCCTCAAAATGATTCTCTAACTATAGAGGTCAGCGAGAGTGACCCTAATGACAGCAACCGTTTCTGCCCTGAGGATGGCTGTAAGGTAAATGACGAGACTGAGATAAGTGGAGGTGCTGCAACCAAGGAGTTAGAGCGACTACCCTCACCGCTTTCTCACTTTCCAGGGTTGCACAAGGTACAACACAAACAAGAATCCATTGAGAGCATCAAGACAGTAAGTGATGCAGAATTTCATATGAACCAATCATACTCTGACATGGAAGAGCTGGACAGTGGAGATGTGAAGCCTGTACCCAAGCCTCGATGTACCCTGGCCTCTGAAATTCACAGAACAACACTGCTACATTTGAGCAACTACAGATGTTCAGAGAATCTCCAGTTTCAGGACAATCATAAAAAGATGTATGAGACACCTGTACATACTTATGAAAAGCAGACTTGTCAAGAGAACTTCTCAGGCAAAACGCAACATCATTTGCAATTATTTGGCAGTTCACCCCATGACTATGTAGCATCTTCTGACACCACTTTTCCAGAATCCTCAGATACAATCTTCCATTCCTTTAATGAAGATATAAAATCTGAGAATTTGGCAAACATCAAATGTCAGTCAGTTTGGAAACAAGGTATACTCTCCCCAATTTCTAAACCTTGTACTTCCATTGACAAAACAAACACCACCTCTACAAAGAGAGCCATGGTGGCAGTGACACCAGTTACCGCATCCTCAAAAGCCTCAGTATCTAAAAGAGTTCTTACTCTTGGTACGACCACAAAGACGAAGACAGTTAGAGTAGTAGTAAAGAAGAATCACTTGTTTAAGTCTGCTGTTCCAAAAAGAAAACAAAGGGCTAGTAAAGTTGACATTCTGAAAGAAATAAAGAAAAAGAAACTTGATATATCAAGTCAGAAAGGAGCTATGAAACTAAACAAGAATTCTACAACAAAATCTGCTCAAAAACTACTGAAAATAAGAAATAATAATGGAAACATGCCTCTAAAACTCAAAAAAGAGCAGTTAGAGTGTGTTCAACTGAAAACAGATGACCTAAGCTCTTTTTTAGTTAAAAACAATCTAAACAACATTCAAGTGCAAGCTGGTAGTTACACTTTGCCAAACACAAAAATGCAAAAAGCATCACCCATCAAAGGCACGTTGAGACGGCAAACATCAGAATATGTTGAATTATGGCTACAGAGAACTGAAGAGGTAAAACCACCACTGCTTAACCAGCCCTCTTTAGAAACTATACCCAAAAATAACACAATGGTAAAAGCATCTCTGTTCAATTATCAATCTTGTAATACAATACAACCATCAACAAATGAAGCTTTTGGAGAGAAAGAGACGTGTGTATATTCACCAAGGACAAAAAAGCCTGAACAAATAATTGGTGATCACTTAACAAAAACAAGGGAAAATCAACAGACACCTAAGCTAATAAGACCGACCGACTCATATGACACAGAAAATACTTTGTTGAGGAAACCACTTGGTATCCCAACAAAGCCTCTAACAGAACTGATAGATTTGCAAGCACAAAACTTCTACACAGTAAAAATGTCTGTTAGGCCAGATATGAAATCAGTACTTGATCAGCTTTGTTATTACATAGAGTCACTTCGTGGGATTACACAACACAAATGGTGGTGGAACAAAATGTTGGAATCTACATTTAGCTCTTCCTCTAGGGTACTTCTTGCCTTTCTTTGTGTTATGACTTTAAAGGATGGCTTAAGCCATTTAAATGCATATGGTCAGGCTGATGCCAACATAAGCTGTTCTGAGGCTATGCACATGATGCAATCTCTAAAAGAATTGATATTAATAGAAGATGCAGAGCATCTTAGTCTAAGTCTATCTCACCTTCACAACTCAGCATCTGTCCAGATGTTACAGAGCTGGAAGGGCTTCCAAGTACTTATCAATAAAGCAATGTGTTGCAGTGCCACACCAGAGATCACTGTGAGTGAATCTATTCAAAGCTCAAGTTCAGAGGAGGAAGAATATGCTATCCAAGTGCTGATGCAACATTTAGGTGTTCCAGAGAGAGTCAGAGAGGAGTTGGCAGCCCTTAGCCATTTAGATGAGAGCATATGCAATCAGATAGAAGACACTGACAAAGTTAGTGATTCATTCCCAGCAATGAAAATGAATGGATTTTCAGAGCTCCACTCTAAAGAGAAAATGGATAGTTTATCAGATTTTGTGCTGGAAGATTGTGTGAACATGTATGTTAATTCAGTTATTGATAGAGCTACAACTGCATACCTTAAAGATAGTGACAATTCACAGGTTTTCGTGGTAGACTCAATGGAAATATCTGAAAAGGATCTTGTGATTGAAGATAGATACCAACAGGATTTGAGAAATTACAACTTTTGCAACACAAAGAAAAAAATTAAAGGTGTAATACCAGTTTCTGATATCTACAAGGATATGCCACCTGGTGAATCTAGCTTTGAGGCTGAAATATTCAGAGAGTTGGAGAAAGTAGGAGAAACTTTAAAGAAACATCAGGAAAAAGTAGAAGAGATGAGTAGAGTAGAAAGGCAAAATGAAATGACAGAGGGAAGAGGCACATGCAAAGAAAACAGTTCTAAATGGGAGAATTCTGAATCTCTTAAGACAGTATTTAAAAAAGAAGAGTTGATAAGAAAAGTGGTAAATGAGATAGAAACAGACAGAAACACTGTTGAAGAGGAAGGGTCTAAATTATCAGAATCACTTGTTACCTGTATAGGAAAATTTTATTTCTCTGCAAAAGAAAAGGTCAACCAACAGGAGGAGAATGGAAGATATAGTGACGAGACATTTCCTAAAGATAAGTATTTCAGTAAAGAAAATAATCTTAATGTGAAAAGTCCTGACACGAATGATGGAGCAGATCAGATATGTTCAAATGAGACAATATCAGGACATTGGCGAAATGAGTTTCAGGTCATTCAAACTCAAGATCAGTTACACATGAAAACAAAAACAACAGAGAGGGATATTGTTTTACCTGAGGTGCAAGGTATCTCTCATACTCATATTGAATCAAATAAAGAAGTGGATGAAATACAACATTCAACAACACACCGAGACTTCTGTATGGAAAGTACGACTTATTCTGAGGAGGAGCATGCAATCCTAGAAGCACCAGAATGCTACACCATCTATCAAGAGAACTGTGTGGAGATTCCCGAAGAAATCATTGAGTATGAAGAAAATGAGATTAATTTTGAGGAGGCAAGAGCAAGTACTGTTGCAAAGCCTATCCGTAGTCTACAAGACCAGGAAAAATCAGTGGTTAAGATACCTTATAATACAGAACAGACAACTGGCAAAAGGCTCATGAACCACAGTGTAACTAATCAAGAGGCATCAAAGATTACCAAAACCACAAAAAGTGGATCAATGGATTGTGTCTCATCATCATTAGCATTCAGTTATGATTCCAAAAACAGTGATTTGGCAAAAGATTCAGAGGCACACATTCAGACCAACAGAGTGAAATCCATCAGAGACATGTTTCTTGCCAAGAGCAATACAGATATGCGGCATGGACATGCACAACTGAGAAGCCCAAGCTCTGAACTGTCAAATTACCAACTTGAATCTTCTCCTAGAAAAGAATACCAATTATTAACATCCTCAGAGGTGTCAAGAGAAGAGAAAAACACATGCAAGTTGTCCATTGCAAAGGGTTATGTAAAAAGAACTATTGAGCAGCTTTATGGAAAAGGCTCTAAAGGATGTAGTTCCGATGAGAAGAGATCTCCTTCAACTGAAAAATTTGAGAAGAGAGAAGGTCTTAGATGTACAAATGCCTCAAGTCTGCCCTCCCTCCCTGAAGTTCACACAAATGCCATTCCAGATTTGTCATACTTTAATGCTACAAGCTCAGTAGAGTTAAATGAGCCAATGAACTGTGTCACTCTTAATGTAAGGGTGGGACCCAAGGATGCAGTCTTAATTGATAAGGGTCGCTGGTTACTTAGGGAAAATCAAATGAGCTTGAAATCTTGTTTGGAGAATGAAGACACATCCAAGAATATAGAAAACAAGGCTTGGTTGGCTGAGTCAGAGCACAGTTCTGTAAAAGAGGACATTCCATATTCCTTATTTGGCCATTCTTCAGTGATGCCTGACAAGGATCCTTCTTGCACAGAACAAGAAGAAGAGTGCCCAGGGAGGACAATCACCTACTTTCACCTTCCAAATGCCAATGATTCTGAGATTCAGCCAGATGACCAAACGCCTGACTCTCCAAAAAGGAAAACAGAAAACAAAGTGACTCCTTTAACAGAGCCTCCAAATTGTTGGGCTGAGAAACTCAGCATTGTAGCTGTCTTCACACCAATGGACGTCAAAAAAGCAGCTAATAAGGTGCATCCAATGATAGAAACTATACCTCCTGTAATTACTCAGCCAACCAAAGGACAAAGTGCAGAAGTCACAAGACACTCAGTAGAACCTGATGCACTGGAGATTCTATACATGTTTTGTGGACAGCATTGCCCCATTCTTTAAACTTGCTTAGCATTTTAATATTTATTCTGAAAAGTAATTGCTAAGTCATGTATGTCAATAAACATGTGTATGCCATTAATTATTTTTGAAAAAAACTCAAGATGTATTTTCAAATATTGAACAACTCAGCACACCATTTTAAAAACACTGTGCCGTGTTATTAAAATCTATGTAAAGTATAGTATTCCTGCTGTGCAGTGATCAGCAGTAATATGTGGTACAATTACATCTGTATAGGACATGTATATATAGAAAAACTATGTAAATGAAGCAACAGAACATAAGGCAACAGCTATATAGCAGTGCCAGTGGTAGTACTGTAGTTAAGTCACTGTACACTGTAGAAGAAACACTCTAGTGTTTCTTCTGGTAGGTGGGAATTGCAGTCATCAGGTTATAAAACGTTTGAGGATTTTTGTCTGACTTATTTACTTAAAGGGATAGTTCACCCCCCAAAAAATGAAAATTCTGTCATCAATTACTCACCTTTATGTTCTTCCAACCTGTAAGACCTTCGTTCATCTACAGAACACAAATTAAGATATGTTTGATGCATTCCGAGTGCTCTCTGACCCATAGACAGCAAGGATCCTTACATGATCAAGGCTCAGAAACATAGCAATAAAATCATTAAAATATTCAAAAGTAGCACACAAAAATATTCTCGTAGCTTCATAAAGTTACAGTTGAACCACTGATGTCACATGGATTATTTTAACAATCTCCTTGCTACGTTTCTGAGCCCTGATCGTGTAAGAATCCTTGCTGTCTATGGGAGGGTCGGAGAGATCTCGGAATGCATCAAAAATATCTTAATTTGTTTTCCGATAATGACCGAATGTCTTACAGGATTGGAATGACATGAGGGTGAGTAATCAATTAAATAATTTTCATTTTTGGGTGAACTATCCCTTTAATAACTGTGCATAGTTTACAGTGTGACAGAGTTTTAATTGTGATGGCTAAATGTAAACTAATAGATGGTACATATGAAGTAGAACAGTTATAAATAAAATAGTCAAAATAAAGTAAGAGTGGTGCCAAATAAAATCTACCAATAAAAACAGAAAAACAAATCTAGCAAACTATTTTTTTTATTTGACCTAGCAACAAAAAGAAAATAAATAAAAGAAAAGAGGGTGGCACACCACAAAATATGTACTGTTTTGTCAAAATGCATCTCTTTTATCAATGGCAGCTGATATGTTGTTAATGTTTCTAAAATAATATGTAATAATTTGAGTTAAACATATTGTTTATTTCCTATTTTTAATTAACTATGTATTTCTCAACATGTATTTACCATTGGAGGTCAGACTAACCACTATCATACTGTACCTTTATTTGTACTTCCATAGCACACTAAATCTTCATAGTGGCAGCAGAAGTTTCTATAAAAATCTATACATAAAGTTAATAAAAAGTTGATGTATTCATTGTGTCCTTGTTTATATTTTGTCTACATACCTGTGGTTTTTGTTTTGTTCATCACACTTAACATTACTTAAATTTCTACCCACCCATATGTAAAAACTTCACTGACCAAAATTATAAAAGCAACACTTTTGTTTTTGCCCCCATTTTTTATAAGCTGAACTCAAAGATATAAGACTTTTTCTATGTACACAAAAGGCCTATTTCTCTCAAATATTGTTCACAAATCTGTCTAAATCTGTGTTAGTGAGAACGTCTCCTTTGCTAAGATAATCCATCCACCTCACAGGTGTGGCATATCAAGATGCTGATTAGACAGCATGATTATTGCACAGATGTGCCTTAGGCTGGCCACAATAAAAGGCCACTCTAAAATGTGCAGTTTTATCACACAGCACAATGCCACAGATGTTGAAAGTTTTGACGGAGCGTGCAATTGGCATGCTGACTGCAGAAATGTCCACCAGAGCTGTTGCCTGTGAATTGGATGTTCATTTCTCTACCATAAGCCGTCTCCAAAGGAGTTTGAGAGAGTTTGACAGTGGATCCAACCGGCCTCACAACCGCAGACCATGTGTAACCACACCAGCCCAAAACCTCCACATCCAGCATCTTCACCTCCAAGATCATCTGAGATCAGCCACCCAGATAGCTGCTGCAACAATCGGTTTGAATAACCAAAGAATTTCTGCACAAACTGTTAGAAACCGTCTCAGGGAAGCTCTTCTGCATGCTCATTGTCCTCATCGGGGTCTCGACCTGACTGCAGTTCGTCGTTGTAACCGAATTGAGTGGGCAAATGCTCACATTCGATGTCATCTGGCTCTTTGGAGAGGTGTTCTCTTTACGGATGAATCCCGGTTTTCACTGTACAGGGCAGATGGCAGACGGTGTATGGCGTCGTGTGGGTGAGCAGTTTGCGGGTGTCAGCATTGTGGATCGAGTGGCCCATGGTGGGGTTATGGTATGGGCAGGCATATGTTATGAACAATGTACACAGGTGCATTTTATTGATGGCATTTTGAATGCACAGAGATACCGTAATGAGATTCTGAGGCCCATTGTTGTGCCATTTATCCACGACCATCACCTCATGTTGCAGCATGATAATGCACAGCCCCATGTTGCAAGGATCTGTACACAATTCCTGGAAGCTGAAAACATTCCAGTTCTTGCATGGCCAGCATACTCACCAGACATGTCACCCCTTGAGCATGTTTGGAAAGCTCTGGATCGGCGTATACGACAGCGTGTTCCCAGTGCTTATCCTAGACTTTTGGGGGCCCTACGCAGTAATTTGTCGCCGGCGGGGTTTTGGGTGGTGAAAGAATGGATGAAACGCATTTGCCCGCGTTTCACTCCCCGATTCACCCTCGCGGAAAGTGCTCGAGAAACAGAATCTCTTTCGCAGAATCTCTTTTTTTTTTTTTTTTTTATGCAAGAGACTGTACGGCGTTCACGTTAAATGATTTGACTGACATTTTACGTAGAGAGGGTGACAGCGCACCATATTCAAATAATTGATCATGTTTTCATAACCACTGGCCAACTTCAAAAACTAAACTAAATGAAAACCTCTTTGAGAGTAAGGGGCCCCTTGGTGTTTTAGGGGCCCTACGCAGCTTGCGTATTCTGCATATAGGGAGGCTCGGCTCTGCGTGTTCCAGTTCTTGCCAAATTAAATGTAAAAAAAAATTGTATTCACACCACAACACTGTAAGTTATTTACACAGTCTGTCAGCTGTGTGAGGGTAGTTCATATGGGACAGCCCCTTGACCCCTCCACTGCCATGAGGGAGTGAGTATACTTCATATGTACACTTCAGGCAACTCTTAAAACCATATTGCAACACGATGGTGATGTTACAACACATTTCATTTAATTTTCTCCCACCCTAAACAACTCTTATGATATATGAATAATTTTTTAAAAGATTTAAAACAGCCCAAGCATACCTATATGTATATATATATATAGAGAGAGAGAGAGAGAGAGATAGATATATACATACATATAGGTATTTGTGCTAATTTGTAAGGTGAAACATTTTAAATAATAAATTAATTCCTTAGGAGATTCCAAGTAATCAAGGGCTTAGGTGGTTCCAATTTAGCCCATTGGAAGGGTTCTGCCAGTAATGGGCCCTTGTGCAACGTGTAATCAATGATGTACAGAAGTTAGCAAGTGAAGGGCATAAAAAATGCTGACTTTGCAGAACACAAAAGGTTTTTGTTGAGTCATGGTGCCATCTTGTGGTGTGATTGACACATTGAGGTCACAAGTGTGGGACATTTCAACTTGCATATTGCAACCTCTGCTAGAGCTGAAATGATTAATCACCATTATCAACAAAGTCAACAATAAAAATTGTCGACAAGTAAGGTCCTGCAATAACATGTTTAACCAGTGTGGTACTGTAGTTCAAGACAGTGATGCAGCCCTCCTGGATGCAATCCAGTAAAATAAGACACAGCGCATTAAGATTAAGAGAATTTGGCTGTATCTAAAATTGCACACGTGCCTACTATATAGTAGGTCAAAAACAGAAAGTGACAAAAGTAGTGTGTCTAAATTCACAATACTCATAAATGGGTAGGTAAAAAGTACTTGAATGACACACTACTTCTGGGCGAGATTCTAAAGTGTGCATGTAATGGACATTTAACTATCCCATGAGGCCCCATGATAGTCTTTGTGCTGACAAACTGCCTAGGAGCTCCTCAGTGGTGAAACTCCTCCTCCTTCAATCAGTGGTGAACCAGGTGGAACAAATCTTCCAGGCAATCAATCTGGGCGTGCCAGCACCTGGCTCTGCTGTTGTCTTCAGACCGCAGTGAAAGGAGCATTTATAGCACCACAAGACCAAGGAAACTTCATCTTTGTGATCAAGGTGACTGTGCAAGACCAAGCCTCCACAAAACTGTGAAAGACAGCCGGTAAGCGCCATATTGGCCATGCTTGGCTAGACTGACTTAAGCAGTGCACTGCTAATGATACTCTGGAAAACACAGACTCTTAACTCTTGTTGACTTTGATAGGACATTTGCAGTGGTATTTATAACTTTTGTTTGTGGGATATAAAGGAAAAGTAAGAAGAGCCAAATTCATTGTTGACAAAGAATGTGTTTGAACTGGTTAAAAGTAATTTAAACTTTGTAGAAATCTTAGTAAACCAAGTTCTTAATTCAGTAACAAATGTATAGTCTAAAAATCTTTGGCTAAAAATGTAAGATTTATCTGCTTAACAACTGATTAGAAAATAAATGTATTTTTACTACTAAAATATTTTGAATGTATTTGACTAAAATGCAAATTTAGAGAAATATACTGATTCTGCTCATTTGATTAAAAATGGTGGGTTTCTATTTTGGGAAACATTTGCTTAAAAGTGGAAACCTTGTATTTTATAATGGCAGAAATGTGTTTATCTGAGGTGAATGTGGATAATTGTGTATTTAATTTGGCTGTCAACTCAAATAATAACTTGCATTTGTAATCTCTTTTTTGAGGTTTTCACCTGTTTACTGCCAACCAAAGAATGGTAAATAAAAGACAAACAACTGATTCCATGGCTGTTTATTGAGTGAAATCCAGTTAAAATCTTCACCTGGAGGGATTGTCCTTTTCAAGTGGGGAATTGCACAAGAAAGAGTCAAAACTTGACAGTGAAAAACCGCGGCTCAAGACTGGAAAAGGACCATAACAGTGACCACACGTGTCCAGAGAGCCAAGTAAAGACTGTTCCCGCCTGCTGCTCGATTTGAAATGGCTGATTCATTACTGGTGGAGCAGCTAAAGACCGCAAGGACATCAGCGAAGCGTCAGTTTTCCGTCCTGGCCAATAATGTGCTACGAATGCATATAATGATGTCAGAAGAGGAGCTCAGAGACAATTTTAGGAAGCTCACTGCAGAAGCTGGCAAAGTCCTGGAAGCAAAGATGAGAGGGGCAATGCATTGAAGAAAACTCTGATGCAGAGGAGTTGTGCGAGCAGCAGAAGTCTGACTTAGGTCAAAACAGCCAATGAGTGTGAGAAAACTGCAAGAGCTAAAGGACCTCATACAAAGGACATTGTGGGCCAATTTCGGGAATATGAACTGACACAAGCAATGACAACAGCAGAGTCGCAAGCAGAAAACATGGGAGCTGTGGACCCAAGTAAAACCCAGATGCATATCTCTTCATGATCGGACAACTAGAGAAACTTGTGAAGGCTGCGAAGGAGGTGCATAAACATTGGAAGTGCTGGGCCCCCAGCAGAGCAACAACAGTTCCAGAGTCGTATCAAAGACCTTGAAACTATCCTGCCAAATCTCACAATAAGACAAGCAGACTTTACAGGGGCACACGTTAGAGGAGAAACCAGCAGATTGAGTACTACTTCAAACAGTTCTGTGGCCACACCAGCAATTAAATTAAAGCCAGTTGTCCTCCCAAAGTTTGAGAGTTTCACCGGTAAAAAGACTGGGAAGCGCTCCAGATGCAGGAGAACCTACTGGATCAAGAGAGGTTAAAGTTCCAACTTCTCGACAGTGTGGACGAGAAGACAATACGAGCCCTCCACCTTACAACTTACACAACTGCTGAGGAGGTTTTCCGGGTTTTGGAGAACCGCTTTGGAAATAAGACAACTATAGCCCTTGAGATAGTAGAAGAGCTCCAAAGACTCCAAGCAGTTAAAGGTAACTCAGCCCAGGAGGATTGTTGAGCTCATCCAATCTGTGAAAAAGCCCTGGTCGATCTGAGCAGGCTTGGCAAGACCGGTGCTATAAAGAACCCTCTTGTAACAAAGACAATAGAGAGTAAACTTCCTGATGGCCTGAAGAAGGAATGGCTTCTTCATGTAGCTGGCAAAGGTGATGAAGCTGAAGAAGACAAGAGATTTGACTACCTCCTCAAGTTTCTTCAAGGTCAAGAAGCCATCTATGAGAAGCTGGACCAACTGAGAGAGGAGGAACCAAAACCAAAATCTGAACCTCGGCAAGCTCGAACCAGAACCTCCACCCAACTAAGCGACCAGGCTCAAGGATGTGTTGTCTATGGAGACTGCAAGCATAGAAAAGGCTATATTTCTGCCAAAAGTTTACATACGCTTAAGATGTCAGAGAAAAGAGATGCTGTCAGGAAGCTGGGAGCCTGCAAAAAATGCCTGGAGATTCACAATGAAGGTGACTACTGTAAATCAGAGTTTCTGTGCAGGAGGCCAGACTGCATAGAACAGCGTGCTGCAGAACATCACTATTACCTCTGCCCGAGAGCTGGTACATCCAAAGGGAATGTCGTCCAGAGGTCCAACAACAGCAAAGTGGGAGGTGACACAACAGAGCGTTACACCCAAGCCCAAGAAGAGTTCATTAAAAGCCTCTCACCTGAACTTGCAGAGAAGTGTTGCAATGCCTTTTGCAACACTATAGCCAGAACCTCTCTTGTGTCCAACCAACCCAGTCTTCTAGCAGAGAATGGAATAGTGGAGCGGCCAGTCATCATGATGCTCTTAGAGGTCACGGCCAATGCAGGACAAAAAGTTGGGACTTTGATCGACCTGGCATCGGATACAAACTATATAACTCATGATGCAGCTGATCGTTTGAACCTTAGAAGTGAAGCCATAACCCTTATTGTCCACGGTGTGGGAGGAATGCAAGTCAAGTCACCACAAAACGGTACCTCCTAAAGATCCGGGTCCGCACAGAGCAAGGCAATGTCAGATCCCACCAACTCCTCTGCTATGGTTTGGACAGCATTGCAGAGATTCACAAACATGTGACAGCCAAAAGACTCCAAAAATTCTTTCCAGATGTCCCCCAAAATGAACTTGTTAGACCAAGACAGATACAGCTTTTGATAAGCCATAAGGAAGGCGACTGGTCCCACAGAAAATACGCACCGTTGGGGACCTTGTACTATGGGATGGGCCATTGGGAAAGACAATTGCAGGGACACACCTGGTCTGTTTGAAGAGGCTACTGTTACAGCACACCAGTCCAGAGCGCCGCCAGATCCATGGGAACAGCAGCATTGATGTATGAAGAACATATCTCGCCAAACCTACCATCAAGTCTTCTTCTTCTGCTATTTCCAGTCGGGATTTTATTGAGTGGTGGAGATGGGATAGCATTGGCGCCCCTGCACCCCAAAATGTGGAGGATGTCGCTGCGGCAGTTGTCAACTTGGTGGCAAAGAAATGACTCTGGCTGAAGAAAGGGAGCTGGAAGTTGTTGGGTGGCCTGACTTATGTTGGTGCTGATGACCACAGTGATAGTCCACACTGGCATGCAAGGTATCCATGGCTTATTGATCCATCTACATTGCCAAACAACATAAAAGCAGTGAGCAACCTTTCTCAGAACAGAGAGACAGCTCGCTAAAGAACTGCAGTGGAAAAAAGCCTATGGTGCTCAAGTCCACGAAATGGTTGACCGCCGGGCTGCAAGAAAGCTGACCAAGAGAATCTAACCAACTGGAATGGACCTGTCTGGTATATTAGTCATCTTATCGCACTTTTAACCCCCACTCTGTTACAACTCGGTAAGACTTGTCTGGAACAGCAGTCAGAAGTACAAAGGCCAAAGTCTCAATGACCTTCTGATGAAAGGCCTGATGTGCTCAATTCGATTCGAGCTGTCCTCCTCAAGTTCCGCCAAGGCTCTCACGCCGCTCTAGGAGACGTCAGAAAATGTACAATTCTGTATGGCTCGAGGAGAGGGAAGTCCATCTACACCGGTTCTTGTGGCGGGATTCAGAGGCGATGAGTTGGAACAATACGCCATAACCAGAGTGAATATCGGGGACAAGCCAGCAGGGTGCATAGCACAACTGGCCATGAGGGAGACGGCTAACCTGCCTCAATTCAGCCACCTCACAGATGAATGCCAAGTAATACATGATTCAGCTGCATGATTCAGAATGCAGCGGCACGACTGGTCTTCAACGAGCCCAAGAGAGCCCATGTTACACCTCTCTTTGTCTCCTTGCACTGGCTACCAGTTGCAGCTCGCATCCAGTTCAAGACACTGATGCTTGCATATAGAACAATCACAGGCTCAGCACCCACCTACTTCCACTCACTATTACGAACTTACATCCCCTCCAGAAGCCTGAGATCTGCTAGTGAGCGACGCCTCGTGGTATCACAGAGAGGCTCAAAATCACTCTCCAGAACATTCTCTTTCACCGTTCCTGGCGGTGGAATGATCTTCCACCCCATCCGAATACTGGATCCCTGTCAATTTTCAAGCAACAACTGAAAACTCATCTCTTTCAACTCTACTTGACTAAAAAAAACCTTTCACTTTTTCAAAATCTTCATCTTTCTTTATCTTTCTCTCCTTCCCTTGCTAGCGTGTATTTATTTGAACAATGCCTGGGACTTGGTGTTATTGGCACTTCCTCTGTATGTTTGCCTCTTCAAGATTAATCGCTTTATGTACTCCCCAATTGTAAGTCGCTTTGGATAAAAGCGTCTGCTAAATGACTAAATGTAAATGTAAATGTAAATGTAATACATGAGCACAGCTACGTCGATGACATCTTGACATCCCACAACTGCCGTGAAAAACTCGAAGTCATCACAAAGAATGTGGAGCTGATTCTAAAAGCAGGAGGGTTTGCACTGAAGCCTTGGGTCTTCTCAGGCCAAAGTAAAGGAGAAAGAGAAAAGGCATCACCTAATATTGTTGTCCTGCCAAACCAGCTTAAGGAGGAAGACAACAAGGCGCTCGGTCTCGGCTACATTGTTGATGAAGACATGTTGCATGTCATGGTGAGGGTCAACTTCTCCAGGCGGAAGAAAAAGATGAGACTTGGGCAAGACTTACTGCTAGAAGTACGAGCACAGACACCAGACCCGCTGACAAGACGTGAACTGCTGAGTCAAGTTGCTGGTTTGTACGACCCAGTTGGCCTGACAACGCCATCAAAGCAGAAAGGGGCTATTTTGGTCCGAAGGGCATTCCAAGAGGCAAAACCAAAATGCAGTATGGTCAAGGACACATGGGACCTTCCTGTCGGATGAGCTCCGCAAAGATGCAATTGGAATTTTTGAGGAGTACGTCCAGCTAAGCAAAGTAATGTTCCCAAGAGCTCTTACTCCACCAAAGGCAACAACTGAACCAGTCGCTGTCACTTTTTCAGATGGCAGTGAAAGCTCTATGGTGCTGTCCTCTACCCGCGTGTGGAACTGCAACAAACAATTAACAATTCGACTAGTGGAGTCAAAAGCAAAGATGACACCACTAGACCAGAAGGATGCAGTCAAAGCAGAACTTTGCGGTGCAGTCTTTGCAAGCCGCTTAAAAAGTACTTTGAACAGCATACCCAGATCCAGATAAAAAGGTGGTACCATTTGTTAGACAGTCAGACTGTTCTTGGAGCTATCCAGCGTGAAAGCTATGGATTTCAGACTTTCTTGCTAATAGAATTGGAGAGATCCAAGAGAGCACACGGCTACAGGATTGGTGGTGGATCCCTGGACCACTCAACATAGCCGACATTATCACTCGAGGAGCTGGGCCAAAGAAACTTGATGCCCATTCAGAGTGGCAGCAAGGGCCAGAGTTTCTGTATCTTCCAGAGAGCAAGTGGCCAATTATGTCACAAAGATGTGTCTGTGATAGCTCGAGAAAGCATTAACAATATGCAAAAGAAGTCATTTGTGGCAGCACTCACCAGAGCCCAAGCGAAAATAAGTCTTCCAAGTCTTGTGGGACGACTTCCTGCTGGTGCAGCTGTCCTAAACTTGGTGGATGAGAGGCGCTTTAGTAGCCTAAAGTGTCTAATCAAGACTGTTGCTTTTATCTGGAGAGCCAAAAGTTTACATCTGCAACAAAGTCCATCGAGACCTCAAAGTGGGAGGCGATTCCACAAAGGAGTTATCACCGCCACAGAACGCGTCGAGAGGCAATAAGAGACATTTATCTTGCTGCTCAAAGGGGTGACATTCCCAGCTACCACTACGGACCGCTTTGGTTGTGTACAAAGAGCCAGAATCTGGGTTATTAGTCTGCGGTGGGAGAATCCATGGCTTCAGGGAGGATGGCGCTGCAGTTCCCCTTCTGCCTTTCAATGCATGGGTCTCTACTTTATTGGCAAGGGAGGCGCACGATGAGGGTCATGAAGGTGTGGCTGCAACCCTGCTGAAAATGAGGAGGAAAGCCTGGGTCATCCAAGGGAGGAAAATTGCCCAAAAGTAGTGGAGAACTGCCTTTTCTGCAGAAAGTCAAGAGCAAGAAGGTGCAAACAGGTAATGGCTGACCTACCTCCTGAAAGAGCCACACCTGCAGCTCCGTTCGAGTTCACTACAGTTGACCTCTTCGGACCGTACATTGTCAAAGACGACATCAAGAAACGGGTCTCAATGAAAGTGTGGGGTGTCAGTCTTCAGCTGTATGGCCAGCAGAGCAATTCATGCAGACCTGGTCAACACAATGTCGACAGAGAGCTTCTTGATGGCTTACCAACGCTTTACTGCAATTAGAGGGCACCCAAGAAAGATCTGGTCCGACCGGGACAAACTTCATCGGCGCCAAACCTGTCCTAAGAGAGCTGTACCAGTTCCTGGATGCTCAGAATAGAACTTCAATAGAAGAGATGTCGGCTCAAAAAGGTACCAAATGGGAGTGGACAATTCACCCTGCTGACTCACCTCACCGCAATGGGGCTGCTGAAGCCGCTGTTCGCATTCTCAAGAAGGCACTGCAGAGCCTGGGCAACAACACTGGCCTTAGCTACAGCGAGCTTCAGACAACACTACAACTTGCTGCAAACCTTGCCAACGAATGCCCAATAGATGCCAGGGTGCAGAGCCATGAAGAAAGCGTGCAGTATGTGTCACCCAACACACTTCTCCTGGGCCGAGCCTCTCAAGCGGTGAGATCAGAACATTTGACTTTGTGAACTACCCTTACAAGAGACTCAGAGAGATGCAGAACCAGGTTAACAAGTTCTGGAGGTCTTGGAGCCAGCTTGCCGGCCCAAACTTATTTCTGAGAAGTAAATGGCACACTTCATGTCGCAACGTTGCTGTCGGAGATATTGTCTGGTTGTGTGATCAAAATGCAGTGAGGGGCCAATTCAAGCTAGGACGGGTGGTGAGCGTCAATCCAGATGCTAAGGGCATTGTTCGAGACGTGAACGTCAAAGTGGTCCAAAGCTCCTGCCTTCCTGTCACAAAACCCGCACTAAACCGGCCATCGGCCAAAGTCCTGAAAGAAGCTACGCAAACCACAGTCCTGCACAGAGATGTTCGACGCCTGGTTGTCTTGCTACCAGTTGAGGATCAAACTCGGAGCTGACCGGCAGTATGTAGGTGCTGATTTGCAATCTTTCCATCGGTTCCGTGGGAAGATTGAGTGGAGGTGTGCTGACAAACTGCCCAGGAGCTCCTCAGTGGTGAAACTCCTCCTCCTTCAATCAGTGGTGAACCAGGTGGAACAAATCTTCCAGGCAATCAATCTGGGCGTGCCAGCACCTGGCTCTGCTGTTGTCTTCAGACCGCAGTGAAAGGAGCATTTATAGCACCACAAGACCAAGGAAACTTCATCTTTGTGATCAAGGTGACTGTGCAAGACCAAGCCCTCCACAAAACTGTGAAAGACAGCCGGTAAGCGCCATATTGGCCATGCTTGGCTAGACTGACTTAAGCAGTGCACTGCTAATGATACTCTGGAAAACACAGACTCTTAACTCTTGTTGACTTTGATAGGACATTTGCAGTGGTATTTATAACTTTTGTTTGTGGGATATAAAGGAAAAGTAAGAAGAGCCAAATTCATTGTTGACAAAGAATGTGTTTGAACTGGTTAAAAGTAATTTAAACTTTGTAGAAATCTTAGTAAACCAAGTTCTTAATTCAGTAACAAATGTATAGTCTAAAAAATCTTTGGCTAAAAATGTAAGATTTATCTGCTTAACAACTGATTAGAAAATAAATGTAATTTTTTACTACTAAAATATTTTGAATGTATTTGACTAAAATGCAAATTTAGAGAAATATACTGATTCTGCTCATTTGATTAAAAATGGTGGGTTTCTATTTTGGGAAACATTTGCTTAAAAGTGAAACCTTGTATTTTATAATGGCAGAAATGTGTTTATCTGAGGTGAATGTGGATAATTGTGTATTTAATTTGGCTGTCAACTCAAATAATAACTTGCATTTGTAATCTCTTTTTTGAGGTTTTTCACCTGTTTACTGCCAACCAAAGAATGGTAAATAAAAGACAAACAACTGATTCCATGGCTGTTTATTGAGTGAAATCCAGTTAAAATCTTCACCTGGAGGGATTGTCCTTTTCAAGTGGGGAATTGCACAAGAAAGAGTCAAAACTTGACAGTCTTTGTGAATGACAGTAAAGCACTGCAACTGATGCAGGTAGGTCACATGATAATGACAACATGGTGAGTGTAGTGTAGGACACTTCATTTCCAGCACAATCATCGACTTGATTGCACATATTATTTAAACTGAACTAAGCTGGACAATGCCATTACTTAATTCAATAATGAAATGCATTCAGCTGATAATTGAGTGTTAAATCCTGTCATTTTACATTATTGACACAATTTGCCTATTTTTATATTGTGCAGTGCTTTTTTACAATTTGTATTGTTAAAAGCGCTATATAAATAAAGGTGACTTGACTTGACTTGTAGTGTCTAAATATAAAAATATTTACAAAAAATTATAATTTGGTCAACTGAAAATGGAATGCCCCAAGGATTTTTTTTTATAAAATACAACCTGAGATAGAATATCAAGATGTACATGGATGATGGAAGAGATACATATATTTAAGTTATGTAGAAAGGAATATCCAAGAGGCTATAGAGGACTTAGATTTAAATTGTTTAAAATGCAGATAACATGTTTTTTAAGAAAGAGACAAAGACCTAAAGTTAAATTAAATATCTATAATCAGTTGCTAGAGCAGGTATATGTGGTAAAATTGTGGATGGATTCAAAGTTGACATTTGGCATCCATATTCAACAAAATATTTGACAAATACAAGAAGGATATTAATATAATAAGGTGTCTAGACTGGGCTAGCCAACTTTTAGGGAGTATATTGTGTTCTGATTAGATATACAATTGGCAGAACTGGGCAGTCTTACAATTCAGCATCATTGTCACTGAAGAAAAAGAGTGACATACAAACTCAGGCATTAAGAATATGTTGTGGTGAATCTAGTCTATATACAGTAGCATCTTGTAGAAATCGGGGAAATACAACTTGAGTTAAAAACATTGCAACTAGGGTTTATTTGACCTTATCGGACTGGTTAAAGGTCATAAAATAAGCACCCAGTTAAAAAAATAAAAAATAAAAAATAACAATGGAGAAATGCTATGTGTATATATATAAGTTTGAAAGCTTTTAATGGACTTCCAGGCACAGAGAATGGGAAGATATATAAGAGCTATTTGTGATAATAGAAGGGAAGATTTGGTTATTTACTACGGTGACGCATTGCTGCCACACCCAAATAATTTTTTACACTCGATTATGTCGTAATAACGAGATGTTATGTCGTTTAAATGACATCTTTTCTCGTTTTAACGACATCTTTTCTCGTAATAACAAGATATTTTCTTCTTAAAACGACATCTTTTCTCATAAAAATGAGATGTTATTTCATAAAAACGATATAATTTTCTCATTAAACGACATCTTTTCTAGTTAAAATGACATATTTTTGCTAAAGATATTTTAATAATATAAAATAATTAATACATAAAAAAAAAAATCTGACTGAATTAGCTTTCAAGGCTGCCCACGCGTGTGAAAGAAATATTAAAGCAGCTCATTTGTTTACACACAAACAAAATAGGCCAACAAAAAATCTAGCTTAATTTGTTTGCCCGTTTTCAAACAGAACGAAATAATAATAACAATAATTATTATTATTATTAATAATAATAATAATTATTATTATTATTATTATTATTATTATTATTATTAACCTATTAGAAAATCTCTTTATTTATCTTTGTTCATATTTCGATTTGTTGGTAAATCAAACTTCAGTCATTGAAATAAATAAATATTCCAAGCCCAGAGTCAAATATTCAAAAATAACTGTTTTTATCTGATATATAGCTTAAACAAGTCATGGGTCTGAGTGCAGTTATTGGATAGCACTATGTTGTAGACATATTGGAGATTAATCCTAATAAACATGCCGCTACAATTAAAACCATTACATTAAAATACATTTAAAACAGTTTAATTCAATTCAGCAGCGTGCAGATCCTCGTTTATGTCAGACTGTGGCAACAGCAGCTCAGACAATCGCTCAGCTCGCTCACATAATGTAGCCAACCATATATCTATTATAACGGAAAACATGTCGGTCTATTACATATGTGACATATGATATATGTTTATTACGAGAAGAAATTATGTAGTTTTTAACGAGAAAAGATGTCATTTTAATGAGAAAATTATATTGTTTTTACGACATAACATCTAGTTTTTACGAGAAAATATGTCGTTTTAACGAGAAAACATCTCGTTATTATGACATAATCGAGTGGAAAAATAATATGGGTGCGGCAGCAATGCGTCACTGTAATTTCTTGTCTCCATGTAGGACATGTCAGAGAGCAAGTAAAGCCAAACCAGTAGAGCAAGTGTCAACAAACTTGATCCTGAAGGGCCGGTGTCCTGCAGAGTTTAGCTCCAACTTGCCTCAACAGACCTGCCTGGAAGTTTCAAGTAAGACCTTGTTTAGCTAGTTCAGGTGTGTTTAATTAGGGTTGGAGCTAAACTGTGCAGGACACCAGCCCTCAAGGACAGAGTCTGGTGGCCGCTGCAGTAGAGTGTGGAATAGTTTTACGAAACTACAAACAGTGCCGGCCTATAGGGTTGTGGGACCCCAGTGTGTAAACACTGTCATAGATATTTGCACATAGAATAACAATTGACTTTTTTTAGGTGTATAAATTTGTATTAAGTGTAACACATTCAACATACAGTCGAGAAACGGTTAGGACACCCTATTGAATTCCATGATTTTCCATTTCAGGACATAATAAAACATTCACTGGTACTTGCCAGGTCTTAAAATTTGGAAAATAAAACCTCAGATGAGCAACAACACATGACACATTGCACCATGTCATTATTTGTTTAACAAAAATAAAGCCAAAATGGAAAATCCATGGGTGACAAAGTTAGGACACCCTCACTGTTAACATAGGAATTAAGAGGGTAATTCTTAATGAAGAATGAAGAAGTTTAATGAAGAGGTTTATTCAAAAGTGGAAGATATTCAAGACAGACACCAATCCTCCCAGGAGTGGACATCCCAGCAATTTCATCCCAAGATCAGACTTTGTAATGCTTAGAGAAATAACAGACAACCCAAGAATTTCACCACAGATTCTACTCAGTTAACATGTTAAATGACAGTACATGACAGTACAATTAGAAAAATATGAGACAAGTATGGCATGTATGGAAGAGTTGTCAGATGAAAGCCTCTTCTCTCTATAAAGAACATAGCAACGCGGTTTAGGTTTACAAAGTTGCATTCTGAACAAATCATAAGACTTCTAGAACAATGTCCTTTGAACTGATGAAATCAAAGTGGATATGTTTGGCCATAATGTACAGTGGCATGTTTGGTGAAAACCTAAAGAGCTCATCAGCACAAACACCAGGGTTGATGATTCTGGGCTTGTTTTAAACCACAGACCTGGGCATCTCACAGTCATTGAAACAACCATGAACTCCTCTGTATACCAAAGTATTCTAGAGTCTAATGTGAGGCCATCCTTCCGACAACAATAGTTGGACTAAAACTGGGTCATGCAACAGTACAATGCTCCCAAAGCACACCAACAAATCTATAACAGAATGGCTGAAAAGAAAAGAATCAAGGGGACAACAGTCGCAGTTGCATCAGTCCAGTCAAAGTCCAGACATCATACTGACTCAAATCATGTGGTGAGAGCTGTGCATGTATTTATTTGTATTTGTTTATAAACAAACGTCCATAAACCTCAGTAAACTGGAGCAATGTTGTAAAGAAGAGTGGGACAAAATTTCTCCAGAACGATGTGAGAAAATGTTAATGTCATACAGAAAATGAATTATTAAATTATTGCTGCTAAAAGTGGATCTACAGGCAATTGAATCACAGACCTTGAAAAAAATGAAAGTAATAGATAATGTGTGAACACGAATTAAAAATAAAATATAAACAAATTATACATGAAAGCTAAACAAAATGTGCATGTGCATGAATGACTAGAACTTTTAAAATAGAATGAAAATGTTAAAGTCTTACAGGTGTGAAACAACATGAGGGTGAGTAATTATTGACTGCGTTTTCATTTTTGGATGAACCCTTTAATTTGTCCATGGTTCCAACTGGGGGATAAATCAATAAAAAATGACAAGAAGATGCTCAGTGCAAAGTACTAAAATATATACATTCAGATATTGCTCACTGAATGTTATTACAGGACAAAAAAACCTGTGCTGATCTAGAACTTTGCTGGCTAGCTGAGTGCCGTTAGCTTGCTAGCTAAAGTTAGCTACTTTTTCTATGGACAAAATAAATTTTTAAAGGGTCTTTATGAAATAATTTTCAAGTATGAATCACTTTTTATTGCCAATGTCTGACCAGCATGTAAAGAAATTTGAAAAATTAGAGCCTGAAGACTAATTATTATGTGAAGGACTCCAAGGGAAATCCAAGGGAAACTTTCATAACTTTCATTATTTTAAAGAACCTCCTCCGGCGACATGTTGGTGAGTCACATTGGTCATCTCTCGCTTGCATTACTATGGAGTGTGTGCAAAAGCATGAGCAATAAGTTGCTGGCCACAACTGTCACCACTGTCACTAATAACAAGGATTTTTCAATTCTACATAGAACCCTTTAACAGCTAAATATCATAATTTTTAGGTGTAATCTTTTCTGTTGAAAGTGAGGGGCGGACTGGAGCCAAAAAGTGGCCCTGGACTTTTTGGCACAGAGAGGCCCACCGAACCCGGTCCGCAACACACCGCACCACACCATAAATTAATGGCATATTCTTGACATTATAATTTGTCTTTTCTGGTGTATATGGTAAATCGTAAATCATTTTAAATATTTTTTACGAGGGAAAGTTTAATATCACTCAAGTGAAATACCAATATTATCAGTCCATATGACACAATGCTCTGGTATCGTCTAGAAGACTTGAATAGTGCAGAATGTGAACTGATTTTACGGTGCCTTACTATTGGTCATATACAGTATTTGTCCTTTTGCAGGAGCTTGGCATCTATGATTTTAAGGAATAGAGCTCCAATTGTGGAAAAGAGTATACAAATTATTTTGATGATGAAAAATACAGTAAACAGTTCTGTGCAATATATAATGTTACAATTTAAAACAGCTGTCTTCTATGCGACTATAGTAAAATATAATTGATTGCTGTGATCAAAGCTGAATTTTCAGCATCATTACTCCAGTCTTCATATCACATGATCCTTCAGAAATCATTCTAATATGCGGATTGCTGCTCAAGAAACGTTTCTGATTATTATGAATGTTAAAAACTGTTGTGCTGCTTCATATTTTGGGGAAAATGTGATACCTTTCAGTTTTGGGTAAGATTAAAAAATATAAATTAATATTTGTATTCAACAATTTTGCATTAAATCAAAGATTATAGAATACAAAAAGGGACTTTTAACTGAGAACCATTATACCAATAATTAAAACCAGTATTAATAATTGATCACAAATAATAACTGATAATTAAGCAGCAAATTAGGCAGCATTAGAATGATTTCTGAAGGGACACTGAAGACTGGAGTAATGATGCTGAAAATTCAGCTTTGATCTCATAAATAAATACAATTTTAAAACATTCAAAATACAAAACCATAATTTTAAGTGTAATATTTCATAATATTAGGCTATTGTTTTACTATATTTTTGGTAAAATAAATACAATTTTCTTTCAAATGAATAAATAAATAAAAAGCCTTAATTATTTCTTAATTAACCACAAGTGTCTCTATAAAATAGGCTAATGCTTGCGAATTAATAAGCAAATTATAATTTGATTAGGTCTATAATATAAATCACTTTCCTATGCACAGCACTCAAAAGCAAAAGTCTTCAGATTTACAATGTTCTAGAGTAAGAATGAGAATGATTTTTTATAGATTTGTTACATTAACTTGTTTCATATTTCATATCTGCTGAAAACTGCATTATTTAGCCTACATTGTGACGATTCAAATAACAGCATTCAAATCTTAGACATTTTAAAAGGCCAGTAGTTTGCATTCCTGAAAGTTAATGTCTTAGTTAATGTTTAACTAAACGGTTGGCAAATATTGCTGAATTGTGACCCTCTCTGTGAAATCCAGGCTGAAGTCTCAAAATCTAATTATGAGAAAACAAGCATCAAAGATCAATTTCTACCATTAATTTCACTATAATTTAAATATTTGACATGACCTTACTCAATATTAGAGGTATAAAGGTAAAATTCACAGAATGTTGACAGATGATTTTTGGTAGAAAACAGCAAATCACAAGAAAAAAATACTTTAGCTGAGTTTTCAGAGAGGGTCACAATCAGTCTTTGTCAGTCAAGTGCGTTTATTATGTGTGACGTCACCGAGGCGCCATTTTGAAGGTATCATTGCATTGAGCAGTTAACTAAAAGTGTACAGAGCTGTACGATAAAGACAGATTAAACCTTCATACTGGAGAAACAGATGCAAACCAAGTAGATACGGTAACAAGATAATCTCAGCTATTTTTTTAGGAACCGTAATTTTGTCATCGATGATTAACAATTAACTGATACATAATACCTGATGCAAAAAGTTGAGTGTTGCTGGCATCTCTGCCTCCAACCTCATTGGATATATGATTATCTTGTTTACAGGATAAAAACTTACGTATACACTTATGTTTATTTTGTCTACCATTAATTTGCACACATAATTTGCACGATTGTAAGTAATAACATCATGTGAGTCTCTACCATTAAACCTTACCCTGTTTGTTCAAAATTGTCCATACTTTATTTGGCTGATGACAAGTACTAATACGTACTAATAACAAGGTGACAATAAAAAAACATCTATGAAATGGCAATATACATACTTTAATATTAATGCAACACAGTGTTAAAAATCCGTTTTAAAATTAATAACAGAATATTTGGCAAGCATGATGAATCATCAGCACACAGTTGTCTTAAGTGGACTTAAGTGTAAGTGTAAGTACTACAAAGAAAGATTAATACATTAAGATGATGATTTAATGTTTCTGACAAACATTTCTGATGACCCTTTCTGCATGGATTCTTAGAAGTGCTAGATGATCTGTCAAATACTAAATAGTGCTTTTAGGTAGAAGACATTCTGATACACACTTTCACACTGAATGGTTTCTTATTTATTTATTTATTTTTTATTTATTTAGTCATTTAGCAGACACTTTTATCCAAAGCGACTTACAAATGAGGACATTATAGAGGCAATCAAAACCAACAAAAGAGCAACAACATGCAAGTGCTATTACAAATCCTGGTTAGCCTAACACATAGGAAGGTTTTTTTTTTTTTAAGAAAACGAGTATGTAAAATATAGAAAAATGAAACTTAGTGTTAGTTTTACAAAAAAAGCTAGCAGTTAGAGAATAAATATGCAGTTGATAGTGGGTCAAATGTTTGTGTTTTTTTTAAATAAAAAGAAGACAGATTAGATAAAATAAAATTAGAATAGAGAGTGCTAGAGTTAGATGGTCAAATAAAGATGGAAGAGATGTGTTTTTAACCGTTTCTTGAAGATGGGTAAGGATTCAGCTGCTCAGATTGAGTTAGGCAGGTCATTCCACCAGATGGGAACAGTTAATGAAAAAGTCTGTGAAAGTGATTTTGTGCCTCTTTGGGATGGTACAGTAATGCGTCGTTCACTTGCAGAACGCAAGCTTCTAGAGGGCATATAAGTCTGAAGTAATGAAATTAGGTAAAGGGGTGCAGAGCCAGAGGTGGTTCTGTAGGCAAACATTAATGCCTTGAATTTAATGCGAGCAGCTATTGGTAGCCAGTGCAAATTGATGAACAGAGGTGTGACATGCGTTCTTTTTGGCTAATTAAAGATTAATCTTGCAGCAGCGTTTTGGATTAATGGTAGAGGTTTCATGGAACTGGCTGGAATACCTGCCAAGAGAGCATTGCAATAGTCAAGTCTGGACAGAACAAGAGCCCGAACAAGGAGTTGTGTTGCATGTTCTGAGAGAAAGGGATTGATCTTCTTAATATTATATAATGCAAATCTACAGGACCGGGCAGTTTTAGTAATGTGGTCTGTGAAATTCAGCTTATCATCAAGGTCAAGGTTTCTTTATTTGTCACATAATAAATTATACAGGGTATAACTAGAAGTGAAATGTAATCAAATCAGGTCCGCTCAGTGGACAGTGCAGAAGAATAAAAAATAAGAATTATATAAAAGTAACACAACACAAGAGCATATATATGGTAAAAAAAAGAGAAATAAGAGTAAAATGTGCAATACAAAAGTGCAAAACAATAAGATGTGCAAAACAATAGGATGTGCAAAAAACAATAGGATGTGCAAAAAACAATAGGATGTGCAAAAAAAAGTGTACTGGGACTTAATAAATAGTGATATGAATAGAAGGGATGTGCAGACGGGTTATTCAGGGTATGTACACAAAAAAAACGGGTGATGAGTGTATGGATGTATTTTCTGTAACAATCTTGTAGGTGATTATAAGACTGGGTTTGTGTTTAGGAGCCTGATGGCCTGAGGGAAGAAGCTCCTCCTCAGTCTTTCAGTTTTTGCCATCATGCTCCTGAAGCGCTTGCCAGATTGCAGTAGAAAGAAAAGATGTTTACCGGAGTGATTCGAGTCCTTGATGATTTTTACAGCTCTGCTTTTGCAGCGTTTGAGGTAGGTGACCTGCAGAGAGGGGAGAGCAGACCCTGAGATGCGTTCAGCTAAACGCACGACTCTCTGCAGAGCTTTGCAGTCCTGGTTTGTGGCGTTACCATACCACACTGAGATGCACTGAGTCAATACACTTTCTATGGCCCCTGAATAGAAAGTTTTCAGGATAGCTGGTGAGACCCTGAATTTCCTCAGCTGTCGCAGATGGTACAGTCTTTGCCTGGCTTTCTTAACCTGAGTCTGAATGTGTGTAGTCCATGTCAGGTCCTCGGAGATGTTTACACCGAGGTACTTATTGTAAGATCCTACTGATCATAAGAGGGGTGCAGGGCCGCTGCTGTCTCTTCCTGAAGTCGACAATCAGCTCTTTAGTTTTGCTCACGTTCAGAGAGAGACAGTTGTCCTGGCACCATGATGTGAGTCTCTCCACCTCATCCAAGTATGTGGCCTCGTCATCGTTGTTAATGAGGCCCAGAACCACAGTATCGTCCGCAAATTTGACAATAGAAGTGGAGCTGTGAGAGGACACACAGTCGTGTGTGTAGAAAGAGTAGAGCAGGGGGCTCAGGACACAGCCCTGTGGGGCTCCTATGTTCAGGGTGATGGAGTTGGAGGTGAACTGGCCGACTTTCACCACTTGTGGTCTGGTGGTGAGGAAATCTTGAATCCAGTCACAGAGTGAAGTGTTTAGGCCGAGGTCTGAGAGTTTGACAGCTAGCTTGGTGGGGACTATAGTGTTGAAAGCTGAGCTATAGTCAATGAATAACAGCCTGACATAGTTGCCATTTTTGCTGTCGATGTGAGTGAGGGAGGAGTGCAGTACCTGGGAGATGGCATCATCAGTAGACCTATTTGGCCGATAGGCAAACTGAAGAGGGTCCAGAGTAGCAGGAATGGAGGAGCCAAAGTGTTTTTATTTAAAAGTCTCTCAAAAACCTTCATGACTGTCGATGTGAGGGAAACTGGACGATAGTCATTCAGGCAAGAGGGTTTACTGTTCTTATGTCTTACATCAATCCAACTCCAAGGTTTCTGGCTGTTTTTGAAGGAGTTATGGTTGATAAGCCTAATTGGAAGGTGAAATTGTGATGAAACGATGGGTTTGCTGAAACCACAAGCAGTTCTGTCTTAGCTAGGTTGAGTTGAAGGTGATGGTCCTTCATCCAGCAAGACATGTCTGCTAGACATGATGAGATGTGAGCAGCTATCGTCAGATCATCAGGAAGGAATGAGAGGAAGAGTTGAGTGTCATCAGCATAGCAGTGATATGAAAAGCCATGTTTCTGAATGACAGAACCTAGTGAAGCCATGTAGACAGAAAAGAGAAGTGGTCCAAGAACTGAGCCCTGTGGCACCCCTGTAACTAGATATTGCGACTTGGATACCTCACCTCTCCAAGATACTGTTGAAAACTCTGTTCTTCTAAAGTGTAGAAACTCAGAAGAGAAGACCAGGAGACTTCGGATTCGATCGTAGGATTCTTTATTGAAAAAACCCCAGTGTGATGGTAGGCTGCAGTCATCGAAATCTCATCTTAAGTAATTTTTACAGGGTATCTTATAGACAGAATTGGAGGAGGAGCTTTTACAGGTTGAGACAAAACATCAAATAAACATACATCTGAGGGCAATAAACCTAACGAATCCCCATCTGGCCAGGACAAAGTCATTTGCAGATCAAAGGTTCATTGATCTTGCCATTATCATAGAGACAAAGGCACAGGTGTCGAGCTCAAATGGTCAGGAAGCGATCTCAAACACCTGAATTTCCTGATACACTTTTCTTAGTAAGAAAAGTATCTAAATTAAACATTTAAAATAACATTTGTAATCTTTCAATTCCCCCTTTGAGAGTTCTAATAACTCTCACAAAATACAAATTTAGACACTTAAAAGTTAATTCTTGTAACTTGTAATCGTTAAAAGTTAATTCTTGTAACTTGTAATCTGTTACAGGCACATAGTACATGTTCTGTGTTGCTTATATGTAATTGCATGCTGACACAGAAACAAAACATGCAATTAGGGTCCGTGAAGATTTTACGGGTAATAGTCTCTGCGTTGTGTATTTTTATTCTTTTTCTTCTTCTTTCTTTTCTCTTTCTTGTGTGATAGTTGGCTCGGTAATGGGTCTAGTTGTTTTCTAGAGGTTGTGGTTTCATCCGCAGGTGAGAAGGGTGGTGCATATGGATCTCAGGACAGCCATCAAATGGTATCTGCACAGAGGAAGAAAGAAACACAAACAAGAGAGAACAACGGCACAGAGCAGTATTTGTTGTAGAGTCTGTAAACATTAGGGTTGTATCCTCTGTTCAAAATATAGTCTGCTATGGTTGTTCCTTCTTTCCCTATTTCTCAATTCCTGCGACACCTAAAGAACAGTGAGGAAAGGATGGACTAATGGAGGGGAAAGGCCTATGAGGAAATCTTCACCTCAGGGTTGGCCCCCGAAGCCTGTTGCTTTCGGTTCTTCCCTGGGCTCCTCACTGGTTCTTGTGTCTGCCCTATCCTATCCCTGCAGGGGGAGGAACAACCTTACAATGTGACACATGAGTCCAAGTTTTCCTTCCCTGACACAATACTGCAGCTGCTGTAATCAACATCACTTGATGTGGTCCGTACCACTTAGGCTCTAATGGCTTGTTTTTGAATGCCTTTATCATGACCCATTGACCTGGGACGATTGTGTGTCCACCTTCTGGTGGAGTCTGCCAACACGACTCAACTCTCTTTGGCACTCTGCACTGCCTTTGTGAGGTTTTCACAGTAAGCGATCAGGGCATCTGAAGCAATGTGCACATCAGCATTTCTAAGATCAATCACACCTGGCATCTGCATTGGGCGTCCAGTAATAATCTCATGAGGGCTCAGTCCTACTGATCTGTTAGGTGATGCTCTCATACTACACAGTACTGCGGGCAGTGCTTCAACCCATGGTACTCCTTCCTGATGCATTTTGCTTAGCCTGGTTTTGATTGTTCTGTTTGATCGTTCAACCTGTCCTGATGCTTGTGGCCTATAGGGGCAGTGAAGGTTCCACTTAATCTTCAACATTCTAGACACTTCCTTGACTACCTGTCCTGTGAAGTGGGTACCTTGATCTGAGTCAATGCAATCTGGTAATCCCCATCTGGGAATGAAATCAGTGACAAGACATTTAGCAGTATGTGCAGCTGTAGCGCCCTGTTGGATAAGCTTCTACCCATCTTGAGAACTTGTCTATTACTACCAAAACGTCAGTTTTTCCTTTACAAGGGGCAACGATATGTAATCAACTTGCAGGTGACGAAATGGCCCTGGTGGAGCTGGGGTATGTGCTGCTGGTGTAATGGCTGCTGGTACATCATTATTTTTCTGACATGTAACACATCTCTTGACTGTTTCAGTGGCTGCGTTTCTGAATTTTGGATTCCACCATTGATTTGAGAACCTGTGATTCATCGTTGCTGGACCACTATGACCCAAACTGTGTATTTGTTGAGCCAAATATGGCAACAGTGATTCGGGAGCAACATACTTTCCCCTTTGGTCCAGCAGCCGGATGAATCCACAGTGGCTCCTTTGTCTAACCATGTCCATGCTTCATATAGAGGAACGTCTTTATACAGATCAACGATTGATTCAGGAGGTAGAATTATCTTCTGTGCTGTACTACCTGAACACACTTGTACAGTTGCATAGAAACAAGCCTGTTTAGCCGCTACATCAGCAAGAGCATTACCTTTAGCTTCCGTAGTATTAGTTGTGAGATGTGCTTTCACTTTGATCACTGCTAATTTCTTTGGGAGTTTCATGGCAAACATTAAATCTTTCACTAATCCAGCATGCTTAATGGGGATCCAGCAGAAGTTAGAAATTTTCTGGTTTGCCAAATGACACCAAAATCATGAATTACCCCAAAAGCATACCTGGAATCTGTGTAGATATTTGCAACCGATCCTGAAGCTAGCGCATGCTCTAGTTAAGGCTACTAGTTCTGCAGCTTGAGCTGAAAATGATCTGGAAGACGACCTGAAGCAACTACTTCAGTGGTGGAAGTTACTGCATATCCTGCTCGTCTGTTACCTTCAATAACTTGAGCTGAACCATCAACAAACAACTCCAATTCTGCTCTATGGGAGTTTCTGCTATTTCACTTGTCGCTGCATATGTAAGCGTAACACAATCATGAGTCATTTCGCCTTCATCCTCTAACACAAATTCAGTCATTGCAGACATCATACATGAGGATGGGTTCGTGACTGCACGCTGTATAACAATATTCGGGGCTGTGAGAGTTGCTAACCAATTTCCCCAACGGGAGGAGGTGACAGAAGTGACTTTTGCTTGATTCATTAGTGCGGACACTGTGTGAGGGCATTTTACGTTTACAGTCTGACCTAACACCATTCCTGATGAAGCCTGAAGCGCTAGATGAACTGCCTGTACTGCTCTGAGGCATGGGCCCATACCTTGAGCGACTATGTCAAGTTTACCGGAATAGTAATGAATTGGGCGTAAGCTGCCCCATGATCTTGCATTAGACATGCAGTCATAAAGCCTAAGTGTTCATGGACATAAAGCACAAAGGGTCTATCAGATTGGGCAATTCCTAATGCTGGTGCTTGACATAGTGCTCTCTTCAAATCATTAAAAGCTTTAAGATGAAGTTCTTCCATACAAACAGTATCTGAATCTTTACCATGGCCTCTCAACAAATCATAGAGAGGCTGAGCAATCGAGGCATAGTCTTCAATCCAAGGTCTACAATAACCTGTTGTTCCTAAAAATGAGCGGAGTGTTTTAATGGTATTAGGCGGAGGTATGGCTTTGACTGAAGCCGCTCGATCCTGTGTAATGGATCTATTTCCTGCACCAATTGTTTGACCCAGAAATGTGACTTGCTTTTTAGCAACTTGAGCTTTGTGAAAGCTGCATTTGTGTCCTTTTTTATGCAAATAGTCCAACAATGATGCCAATTCAGTTTGATGTACCTCATGATCTGTTGAGGCAATCAAAATATCATCGACATATTGGATCATAGTGGACTGTTTTACCGGACATTCTGGGTCACACAAATCACGTCTGACAGCCTGATGATATATGGTTGGGGAGTTTTGAAATCCCTGTGGCACTCGTGTCCACTGGTATTGTTCATAGTCAACTGTAAAAGCTAACCATGGCTGGCTGTCAGAGTGCAACGGTACAGAAAAGAATCCATTAGACATATCAATTACTGAAAAATCTTACAATCTAATGGTAAGCCATTACAAATTGTAGATGGATCTGCCACTAGGGGGGTGATTTTTTCAATATGTTTATTGGCTACTCTGTAGTCTATTGTAAGTCTCCATGTCCCATTAGATTTCTTGATGGGCCATATGGGTGAATTACATGGACTGTTGGTTTTAACTAGCACTCCTTGCGTCAGCAAATTTTCTACAATAAGTTTGATTCCTGTATAGCTTCCTTATTAATCGGATATTGTTTGGTGACCGGAGGTGGAGTTCCTGTCAATTTAACTGGTTCTACACCTGTCAACAACCCACAATCATCCTTGTCTTTAGCCCAAATTGGATGATTCTGTAAGAAAGCATACTGGAGGGTTGCATTATTGGTAGAAATCTGTGCTGAGGAAATTTTTATGCTAGTAGATTCTGAGGACATGTCTAAAGTTAGATTTATTTGTCTCAGAAGATCCATGCCTAAAATTGCACCTGTATTTAATGGAGCGCATAGCAATTTTGTAGTCAGAGTTTTTGGGCCAAATTGTACCTCTATGGGCGGAGTTTCATACAAAACAGAATCTTCACCTATTACACCAGTTAAACAAAGTTTGGTTTTCTTGTATGGGATGTTTAAACCTTGTGCCAATTTTGTAGGAATTACTGTAATTTCTGCACCTGTATCAAGCAAAAATCAATCTCTTTCTTTTATGCTACCTTTCACAAAAATTCTTTGGTCATTGTGTTGGATTACAGGGAAAGGTAGCTACTCACAGCCCCAATAATTAGTTTTTTTCCTGGTCTTGTTGTGCTCTTAGAAGAGCCTGAACTAACTGTCCTATAGTTTCAGTGGTCACTGGCGGAACTACTTCGGGTTGTGTGCAGGCTGAGAAGGAGCAGAATTATGCATAGCATTTCTTTTACTATCTTGCAACTTCTTCCTACACTCTTTCTCCCAATGTCCAAATTTTTCACAGTATTTGCATTTGCTTTCTCTTTTAGACCATCTATTGTCTTGTTTCGTTGTGTTAAACGTAGCTGCTGCTACTCTTACTTTTGCCTTGACATCAGCGTCTCTTTCCCATGTAGTTAACCTGTCTAGGTTACTTCTGAGAGTTCTGTTAGACCAAGTTAGATCTAAGAATGGTAAAGCTTTTCTGTATTCGGCTACAAGGCCATCTGACCAGATACGAACCAAGGGTCCCTTGTCATCCAGAACACCTTCAGGTCTTTCCTTTGCACACAGGTAGTAATTCTAGACCAATCTATTTTGGGTCCTAAGATATTCTTTAGGATTTTCAAAATACCTTCTCTTAAATCACCCTTACTGGCATTTCGCAGTTCAGAAGTGACAGCAGATTCAAAACTGTTGAATTCAGATTCAGTTAGTATTTGTGACATCAGCTGCGTGACTTCTGCCAACGACATGTCATAAAGACGCATTTTACCGATCAATGTTCTTCTAAATTCAGAAAAATGTGTGCGTGCTGACGGTAAACTTTGAGATAGTCTCTCTATATCTTTAGGACCTAAAGCTTTGGCAACAGTTTGTATTTGCACCACAGAAGAATTGGGAGGAACACTATCAGTTTCCTCAATCCCCTGAGATCTTCTCCTCGCACCACACACATTGACTGAATTTACAGGCACATCAGTTACTGATTGGAGAGCTACATCTGTTTCAAAGAACGCTTGTAAATCAGGGTAAATGTTATCAGGCTGACTTACTTCTGCATCAGTGTTTGCTGCAACTTTCTTGAGGTTCAATTTCTTAGTCAAAGTGGATACTCTCGCACGGAGTTCATTGTTCTGTTTCTCTAGCTCTGAAATACGCTGAGACTGTTGTGTCGCTAGCGTTACACTGAATTCTCTGTGACAACAGATAATGCCTTTCACATTGTTCTTGAATACTTGCTCCTAGTACCTTTTTACACTCATCTACTGACCAAGTCTTGTCTGGATGAATCTCATATTTCTCGTTAGTTCTTGTCTAACTTTTCAGTGACTATTAGGTCCATTTTTTTCTAACAGTGTTTTGAATTCACTATCTGACCACAGAGGAGTCGCAAGACCACTCTTTTCTGTGGTTGGAATCAGCCTAGCATTCATTCTAACCATTTTGTAAGTTTCTTCGGTACCACACAAACAAAACAAACACTTCTCTGATTAACAGAGGGTACACTTGTTTTTTTTAGCACGTAAATGCCAAAAAACCTTCCCTGCCTGAAACAACAGAGGATAAACCAAAAATTAGCACGTAAATGCCAAAATCTTCCCTGCCTGAAAGAACAGAGGATAAAATTTCATCTCTAAAAGCAGAACTTTAGAGGATAAACTCTTCCCTGTCTGAAAACAGAGGATAAACGTCCCTGCCTACAAGAACAGAGGATACTTTTATCTCTAAAATCAAAAAAACTTTAGAGGATAAACTCATCTCTAAAATAAAAAACTTTAGAGGATAAACTCTTCCCTGCCTGAAACAGAGGATACACGTCCCTGCCTACAAGAACAGAGGATAAAACAAAATTATTAGCATGAAATGCTAACCTTCCCTGCCTGAACAGAGGATAACTTTTAGTTAAACAAAACCCTACAGATGTATGTTAACTCTTCTCTGACGGCACAGAGGATACACTGGTCTTAGGTTCTTTTGGATTAGAGAACAGCCACTCACCACACTTGGTTTGAGAGAAAAATTCAGTCTGGGAATCCTTGTTGAGCTTGAAGTTTCGCTGGATTCCAAAAGATGCAGATCTTTGTTTGAGCTTGAAGTTTTTCAGGTGAGGAAGCTGGAACTCTATCCGGGACACGGCAGCATCTGTTGAAAACTTTGTTCTTCTAAAGTGTAGAAAACTCAGAAGAGAAGACCAGGAGACTTCGGATTGGATTGTCAGCAGAATTTCTTTATTCTATGACATGTGTTGTTATCTGCAGTCATCGAAGATCTCATCTTAAGTAATTTTTACAGGGTATCTTATAGACAGAATTGGAGGAGGAGCTTTTACAGGTTGAGACAAAACATCAAATAAACATACATCTGAGGGCAATAAACCTAACGAATCCCCATCTGGCCAGGACAAAGTCATTTGCAGATCAAAGGTTCATTGATCTTGCCATTATCATAGAGACAAAGGCACAGGTGTCGAGCTCAAATGGTCAGGAAGCGATCTCAAACACCTGAATTTCCTGATACACTTTTCTTAGTAAGAAAAGTATCTAAATTAAACATTTAAAATAACATTTGTAATCTTTCAATACTTTGAAGGACCTATCTGAGAGGTAAGAGTCAAACCACTGGAGTGCGGTTCCTGAGATGCCCTTTTTTAATAGGGTTGACAGGAGGATCTGGTGGTTGACCATATCAAAAGCAGCAGACAGATCCATCAATATAAGTAATGAAAACTTGGAAGCCATTCTTACAAGTCTTAGGTCTTCAACAACTGAGAGCAAGGCAGTTTTGGTGGAATGTCCACATCTGAAGCCAGATTGGTTCCAGTGTGAAAGGATGTGTTACCGATGTGAGTGAGTGCAGGAACAACTGCAGGAGAAATAGCTTGAAGGAGATGAGATGGAATAGGATGAAGTAGACAAGAAGTAGGATGACTGGAAAGGATGAGTTTAGAGATTTCTGCCTCAGAGAGTAGAGAGAAGTATGTTTCTCTGTGGATATCTCAAAACAGTCAATCATTGCTATACTGTGTCCAATTTTGTGCCCGTCACAGCTGTCTAAAACAGTGCAGGGCAGATCCAATATGAGGTGCATGATGTTTAAATAAGTATTTAAAATGAAGTGAGAATTGTCCTTATGTCTGACATGAAAAGCAGCATAAGGCAATAACATTTTTATTTTATTTTATTTATTTTATGGCCTTTATGTTCAATTCCTATAGAATTTAGCTCTCACCTGCGTGTAACTTTCTAGTAATCCTGAAGATCTCGGTTAGCCTGTTCAGGTGTATTTTATTAGGGTTGGAGCTCAACTCTGCAGTAAATTGGAACTCAAGGGCCAGAGTTGAGGACCCATGTAATAAAGGTTCCCAAGTTTGGCATATCTGTATAATACTTTAAGATCACTGAAAAACTATCAGAAATCCTGAGTTTACGCCACAGCTGTCAAATTTATTCTGCAGAGACACAAGTTACAATTCAGGTTGTATTGACACTGAGTGGTGTCGTGTGAAACTGAGCGTCTCCTCCAGCCTTCCGTGTGTAGCTGACCATCTTATCTGGCCTTCAGTGTGTAGCTGACCATCTCCTCTGGCCTGGTGGGTCATCGTCTCAGCAGGCTGCAATGCGTTTTTTTCTTAACTACTTCCAATTACCGTTTAGTCACACCTAGCCAAAACTATATTGAATAAAAATGTACACAAATGTAGTCAGTACCTTTTTAAATTGTAAGAAATAAAAATGACTATTACTGAGGTAAATTAACTTTTCCACGACATTCTAATTTGAGATGCACCTGTATATTACGCAAAGGGTCAGCCCACATTGTACAGCGGCCCACTCCCAGGGAGAAAACTGAGAAAACTCCCGGTGTTCCAGATGGCCAGTCCGCCTCTGAGCCATCCTCTTTAGTATAGGACTAGGCAGTATGACAATAGTTTCACAGGACTGATTAATTTTCCAAATGCTGATAAAGCAACAATATTTTTATTTATTTTTTTAAGCCTAGACATGCTTGATTTAAGTAAACAAAAGTAAACAGTCGGTTAATTGTGCCTTAAGTGAACGGAAGAAATTAGAAGTGATCGATACTGGATATATTGTCTAGTGTTAGGGTTGAAGGATATGTTGTTTATTAGTTGTTAAAGGAGGGAAAATCACTTCTCTTTCTCATATATTGTACTATAAATGCACTAATAGCACTTGATTGGGTTATTCATTCATGTGTTTAGATGCATACCAAAATTCACTATTTAACAGTAAGTATACTTTTAGCACAAAATACTTGAAGTGTTATATTTTTTAATGTGGAAAAAAGTGCTATTAATGACACCATAATAGTGTACTTGATTGTAGGCTACTATTAAAGACACCATAAACATGTAGTTAAGTATATCATAAAGGGAATATCAACAACTACAATGAGTGAGGTTTAAAAAAAACAAAAAAATTATGAGGGACCAAGTTAATAACACGTCTACAAAAAGGGACAATTTGATACGCATCTTCATATGCAAATGTATTTGCCCATGTCAGCAATTCCACAATGTCCAATTAAGCAGTGTCTGGAGCTTGGTTAAATGATGCTTCATTTATAAAAGGAGATTAATAGGAACCTTGCAGAATATTTTAGTGGCATACACACATCTCCTATGTCAAAAGATCAAGGCAAATTTAATTTCTCATGCCATGACCCATTTAAAAGACAATTAACGTTTTAAATAAGCAGACACTATACAAATTTTGGAACCATCTGGGAAATTAACATTATATCAGGGCCAAAGCATGTTAAATCACAATCATTGATAGAACTTCAAAAGACTCCAGAGTTTAAAATAGACTTTTATTACAAAAACATAGAAGAAACATTCAACAAATAGAGCTAAAATAGCACATCAAAGCATGTAATCAGCTCGGCTTTTTCCTTAGAGATGTTGTTGCCCTTACAGACTTTTTAATTGTGCGACATAGACTTCCTGTAGATTGTGGCGTCATTGATTCTTTAATGTTGACCAGCAGACTACACCTAGGACGAGGCTGTCCTACAGACTCATTAGACAGTTTTGCAATTTCCTGCCGCAAACAGATTACCTCTTTCTCTTTGGCCATGACATCACTTTGTAAACACTCCATTTTTTGCTCCTGTTAACAAATAAAAAGCTTTCATAATGAGCACATGGTTATACAGTACACAAATAAATGCTGGGTTAAATGCAACCCAGCGATTGGGTTGTTTAGACCCAGCGGTTGGGTTACTACCCAGAAGGTTGGGTTAAACATTTAACTCAACTGTTGGTTGAAAACAACCCAGCATGTGTTCCGTCCAATATTTACCCAGCCCTGGATTGTATTTAACCCAGCATTTTTTAGAGTGTAGGTTTCATCTGTGTCTCCTTACTTGATTTGTGAGCCTGTTTTGTAGATTTTGGATCTCTGCTAGTTTTTCCATGTAGCTCTCCCCAGCTTCCTGCAGAGTCTCATTCAACTCACTGATTCGCTGCTCGAAAGACACAATCAACTAAAAAGTGTTTTTAACAAAATAAGCCACACACACGAGAACATCATGAAACTGCTACAGAAACTTTCAGCTGTCCATTTACCTCTTTCTTCTCAACACATAGTTTCTCCACTGCACACTTTTCCTTGTACAGCATTTTGAATCTTTCTGCAATGGATGGAATTCAGTGAAAGGATGAATAAGTATACACGACTGTACAAACCTAACAAAAACTAATCCCCAACACACACAGCTGCATTTTTACATTTTCCAGTCCGAAAAATTTAATACAATAAATAAAGTGAGCTCCACCACAACTCACAGAACCAGTCACACACTAAAATAGATGATACCTGACTCTTCTGTGGCAGGAAATGGATTTGTTTGCATGAAGTTGTCCTGCATGAGTGGTGGAGGACCGCAACGCTGGCATTTCTGTTCCAACTCTCGAACAAGCTTCTCTAGCTCCTATATTAAAAACATTAGACTAACCTACTATACATAAAACACCTGATTTTAGCAAATCAACTTATTAAAATAAAGGCAGCTAGGTTGACATTATGCAGATACAATGCTAGACTGCTGGCATATTATATTCTCATACCTAGATATAGCTATAATTATATATATATATATATATATATATAGACAGACAGACAAATGTACACCCAGTGCCGTTACATTTATGCATTTAGCAGACGCTTTTATCCAAAGCAACTTACAATTGCATTCAGGTTATACATTTCCATGTGTGTTCCCTGGGAATTGAACCCACAACCTTTTGCGCTGCTGACGCAATGCTCTACCACTGAGCAACACAGGAACACGCTGTTACACACTAAATAGTTGGGGGTTAATTACACTTGAACAATGATGTATATACACCTTGACTCTCTCTTGCTCTTCATTGTATTCCTCTATAGGGATGTAATCGTCTTCTAGTCTCTCCAGAGCGCATTGGTATGCATGCTCTTTCAACGCCTCTTTATACATCTCAAATGTGCTGTCCATCTTCTCTTCATAACTCTCCTTTAAGTCCACCATCTGACGACTTTAAAAAAAAAAAAGTGAAAAACTTTACAAGTTCATGTTACGGTGACTTGCCTTTGTTGCTTCTGCATTCACAAGAACATACCTATGCAGTTCCTCTGCCTCCGTGATTTGTTGCAACATTGCATCTCCCATCTCCTTGCGTATCTGAATCTCCTGCAGCAGGTTTTTTCTGCGCTCAGCCAAAAGCTTTACGCGCAAGCTTTCCACCACGCTTACCAACTCCTACAAAAGAAAAATCACAAAAAAGGCAGTGAACATATTGCAAACGTTTCAGTAAAAAAAGCTACTTATTTGAGCATCTTGTTGATGAGTTACAGTAGTGAAGCAATGTCACAGCTGATGCAAGTATTCAAATGAAATGTCACCTCTTGAGGTAATATTGACATATCTGCCTCATCTCCATCCAGCAGCTCTTCCTCTGACAAGTAGTCATCCACAGCCTGTTCATCAATAACTCCATTTTTCAGCAATGGCTTCCCATCCAGACCAACGAGACGTGGTGCCAGAGACTCCAGAGATCTTTGAGGTATAACCTGTAATACCTAATATATACGCAGACCTCAGATGGCACACTTGAGTGAGCTGTGTGGTCATTTGCATTATGCAATCATCAAAACCATAACTACAGAATATCATATTTGATTCAGCCTATTGCAAAACTCACGTTACACAAAAAACTAAAACAGTCCTCACAAACCTGTCTGGCAACAGCAGAGAACTTCATCACATTGAGGGTCTCATCGTAAGTTGAGGCACACTGATTAATATTTACAATCATGGAAGCCCTGCCACGCCCACAAAACATTCCTTGAAAGAGCCTTGTCAGTTTGCTTTCTCGAAATGGGATGTAACTCATCTTCATCCTAGAGAAGCAAACAGGAACAGTTTTGAAGACAAACCCGAAACTCTTAACCGTCTAGTTAGTATTTGCATGTACCTGCAACCTTGGTTATTCCGGAGTGCTGCAATACACTTGCCTAGAATCAGCAACGAATTGTTTATATTACCAGCTTCTTTCAGACGCTCTCCAAATGTTTTGGTTTTGTTACACCTTTCAGAGCCGGCTAAGTCACAAAGTGAGAGACTTATGCAAGAAAAGAGGTGTTATTTTCAAAACAACATGAGTTTCAAAACATATGCATTTCACTTACTCTGACAGTCCCTGAACGTGTCCTCCCTCCATGCGTATCAGTTTGATGGTGAAGATGCTATGACTGCAAACAGACCAAAGTGGGTTTTTATTGACAGCTTCATTTGCTTTAAATTTACAGGCTGCACTAAATTGCAACGCATGTACTGTACCAAGCACACTTATACTTAGAATACACAAAAAGCCTTTTTTTTTAATGGGTAAACAGATGATAAATTACCTTCTGCTGGATGACTGGTTCATCTTGGTTGCTGCTGCACTGCGGTTCTTATTGCCCACACATAGGATCTTACTAGCCTCCTCTGCATTCTGAACATTAATCCATCTTAAATCTACAAAGACACCAACTACAGTTACAAAAAAAAGCAAATAAAAATCTAATTTGGTTTTCTTTTAATGAAGAAACTATACCTCTAATGTAAGAGCTCCCTGTGCTGTCCTCACAAACCCGCAGTGCAAGACGTCTTTTGGTTTTGCTGGTGTGGGCTAGCTGAAGCAGGTCATACACATGCTCATTGTAGATTTCATAAAACGCCACCCAAACAGAGTACAGACATTGCCCTTCAACCATCCCATCAACACTGTCGGCTGAAACACATGGGCATAAAACTGAAACCAGGTCCCTACACATGGTCTTTCCACACATTTTAGTGATCATAATGCTTATTACCTGTGTGGTCATATGAAACGCTGGAAAATGACAAACTACGGATTGAGGAAGTTGAGCTTCTATTTCTCCTGGATTTTGTGGGTTCAGGCTCCTGAAAAGAGAGATTCAAAATTTAACAATGACTTCCATAAACACTACATATGATTGAGAGATAGATAGAGGTAATATATCACTGGAATCAGTTCTCAGCAAACTACAGGCAGCTATATCAAAGAACTACTATTATTTAAGCCAAAACTTAATGTCATGTGCAGACCAGTCTTACCTCTTTTAGCAAACTGAAGAGTGCTGCCTTGTCATTCTTCTCTACTTTTAGCTGCTCCGAGTCCAATTTTTGCACATCCGAGCTCAAATATGGCTTTAGGTCCATATGTTCATACTGACAGCCAGCAATGTGCTTAAACACAACCTCTAAAGCACGTGGCAAAATGCCAAGTTCATTCGGAGAACCTTAAAACAGACAATTCCACATGCAACAATTACAAACACCCAACAACAGAAGGTATATCTTGGGATGCATATCCCATGTGAATGTCTGTTAAGTTCACCTTGTATGGTGTATGTTTTTCCAGCATTGGTCACACCATAACTGAACACCAATGCATTTTTGCCAAGAACAAAGTCATGCACCTGTGAACTAATGGTGCCTTCAAAAAACTCTGCCAGAGTGCATGTTGGCCCAAAGATCTGCATTTCATTACAAAAAATTAATAAAATCAATATCTGTAGAATTAAGATAAGTCCAAATTCTGTGTTTTTAAAATAATATTTTACCTGTGTAAAGCTAAATTTATAAACCTGTTGACCAATTCCTTTCTCACTGCTTTTCATGGTGGCAGATCCTTTAGGAGCATGAAGGGCAATGGTCTCAGAGTCTTCCAATACAACACAACCCTGGAAGAAAAAGGATGTACATATAAGTCCAACATTTCCTAAAGCAAAAACAAAACTTGATTAACATTTTGCTGATGATACATGGGGCAACTGTATTAGCGATGTTGCCAAGCAACTTTGGTTAATGTTGCTGTCAACAGGCAACCAGGTGGGCCCAAAACCGATCTAAAGTATCCAAAAAGAAATGCGTTACCAATTACTCCAGCAGCATTGCTTAAAAATGTTGCCCTATGTATCATTAGCGTTACACTAAGTTCTACAATACCTGATCTTCATTGCTTTGGAGTTCCTCTTCACTGAAAGGGCGTACCTTCAAGTAAACTCGAAGTTGCTGTTTTTCAGAGTTTTCAGCAGTCTCACTCTGCACATAACAAAGACACCATACACAGTGCTATACTACATATGTAAAACAAGAATACACTACGCTATTAAGAGTTCATGACAACATTAGCACTTGTAGTCTTATGACCTGTGATGTTATGGAAGAAAATCCAGAGAGTTCAGGTAGAGCTGCATGATGAGGTTCACAAGCAGTTGACTCCATAGCCACTAACACGGTGTCCTCATTTGTCATGTCAATAACTGTTGTCATGATTATATGGTAATAAAAAAGTACAGTGCTTAAAACAATGAGTTCGATTTTAAAGTCTTCAACTTGACATTCGCACGAGTCAGCGACTTAGACAAGACAACAAAAGCAAACTAACTTGCAACAATTGGAACTATTTTAAACAATAACATAAACTTGCTTTGATAACACGGGCAAGACAAGATCTTACCCAAAATGCATTTGTCACACCTGCTTACCAATCAATACTTAACGATCAGGTCCTAAAAAGACATTCAGCACACCTGTAAATTCTTTTCAGAATGTCTATTCAATGTGATGCAATCAAAAATTACAGGTGCAATTTAGGATGACATCCTTGTTCTTGGTTTTATTTTTTAATTAGTACTGACCAAAACAAGTTTTATATACATTTATATTCATTAAACATCAAGTCCAAGCTATGGCCTAAATATTACAATTTTATTTCTGTATAATTTTACATTTCAGTCGCTGTGAGAGACTCCATATTTACTTATTTCTTAATTTCAATAAATATTTAACTTTTCCAGTTCATGTGAATAAGCTGTTCACATTTCAGTAAAAAATACTTGTCTATTAATAACAAAGACAGCTTCGGCATTTTTTTGGTAGCTTAGCAATGGCACTGCAAATATAATCTTGTAATTTAACTTCATATATCTTAATGTTTCAGAGTACTCATTCTTCTGACACACCCTTGTGTACTTGCAAGCCTGTATGCTGTGTTTTCTTTTGCAGAACACAAAAGACAACAAGTACGTTGGATTCCAAACAATATTGGAATGCACTGACTGTCTTTTTTAAACACCACTATGCTCCACACAATTAAATGCATACATGCTTCTAGCAACATTGAGTAGACAAGAAATACATTTTATGGGAGACCTCACCAGTCTGAGGTCCATACCTGCAAACTCACAAGAGATCAAAAAGTTGACAGTTCGGAATGTAACCCTTGTAGGGGGGGTTTAGCACTGCATACTTTCAACAAACTAAATTTTTTTTCACCGCAAAGGAAACAGAAGCGGCATTAGATGGATTTACAGACTGTTTAACGAAGCTGATGTGCCATACATGAATGTACATCACAATCTTTTAAATGCATAAATAACTTAAGATTAATGTTTTAAATGTTTATGAACATAAGTTAAAAATGTTGGGAAAAATGCAATGCTTTTAAATATGAAACCAAAACACCAGTAGATGGCGGTAAATTATTGTTTTGAGCAAGTCATTTATCATTCAAATACAAGGCAATTGAATACTGACTCTATGAATGAGTTACGGAATCGACTCCCTTGATTCGATCAAAATCATGGATTAATTAACTAAACACCACTTTGTTGCTCAGACACACAACAGTTCTGCTGTAGCTTTGATTGAATCAGCAAACTTGAGCAAAAAGTCAATATTGTATTACAAATCATGAACGTTGTGTCTGCTTCTCTCTCTGTAGCTCTGGCAGTGCTTTGATATCATACAGCAATCGGTCTGCATGGTGGAAGTGGAACCAAGAAAGGGACCTTGATAGAACACACTCCTGTCCACAAGCTTGCAATTTCTCTACAGACACCCCCCCCAAAAGAAAATATTCGGATCTAGACAGTTCACATAAATGACATTGATTCAAAACTGTGCATTTTGCCAAAAAGTAAGTTTTCAGGTATGGAGCTCAGTGGGGAAAAGGGAAAAAAAAGAGACAGAAATCCAAAAATCTCATTTTTATTGAGCTGATAGCAAACACACAGCTGATTAAATGGAAAGACAGCAATTATGCATCTGCAATGGTGACCTCCACCTCAACACCAGGCTCAATGCTGATGCTGGTGATCTGCTTGACGATCTCTGATGGACTGTGTAGATCAATGAGGCGCTTGTGAATCCGCATTTGGAATCTGTCCCAGGTCTTGGAACCTTCACCACACGGAGTCTTGCGAGTAGTGATACGAAGAGTCTTATTGACAGGGAGAGAGAATAAGAAAATAGAACCAAATTTAAAGAAGATTCAGAATGACAGCCTGATAAGCATCTTAAAAACTGGGACATTCTCTTGGCAAACTTCTGTCTATGACTAAGAGTATTTAACTGAAGTCCTTTGAAACTTCTATTCGTTTAGATATGAGAAGATTAAGACAAAAAAAAAGGACAAAATAAAGGCTAAACTGGTACTCACCTTGGTGGGCATACGCACAGGTCCCTTCACCTTCAGACTCTTCTCCTTGGCACCTCGGATCAAATCAGCACATACTAAAGAGAAAAAAAAAAAAAAAGTGTTTAAATGACTGATCTATTCAGACACAAATCAGAGTTTTGTGAAATTAAGGCTCAGAATAGCGTATAATACATCTCATGTTTATGTCGTTCATATATATTATTATCCTCACTGCCATCAATTTAGTACCACCAGAGCACTGGGGCACAAACACACCTTTTTCCAGAGATTTGACATTACGGCTGGTCAGAGTGATGCGGATACGGTGAATTGCCACCTCGGCCTCAACAGGGGCCTTACCAGTGTCTTTGAATGCCTGCAAAACATATATGTGCTGTTAATTAACTTTTTAATGTGCAAACACTGCAATTCTCATACTCACTAAATACTTGCTCTTTTTTTCCTAAATCACTTTTATGTGATAACCCAGAGGGCTGACATACCCACTAAACTTAAACAGGTCAAACTAGGCAAATCAGGGTATCAGCAGAGTTTCTACAAAAATATAATTTAAGACATGCACAAATAAAATTAAAGCTGTATATTAATTCAGAACAAAACCATACACATTTCAAAATACATTCTGTATCAAATTATTTGACTTAAGCAGTCCGGGGCACTAATTTAACTGTAAGTCTCAAATACTCCGTGCACAATACATACATGCATGGAAATATGATCGTTATGTTAATTAATTCAAAATACAGGGCAAATCACAACATTTGCCAAATCTTTATACTGAAAGATATATATAGATAGATCTTCTAAGTTATATATTCTATAGTCAAATGTTCTTAGTCTTTCCTCCTAGTGAGGAGGTCTGCAAAACATTTAAATATAAAAAAGCCAGAAATATGCAATTGTTGTTATGAAACGTCTATACTCTAACCTACGTAACATTAACTTACTTCCATTAAAATAAAACAACTCCGGCAATGCTATGTTATTAATGTGACTATACAAACGCCTCACTTTTATAACCTTGAATACAGCAAACTAGGGAGTAATTTCTTTTTAATCTTTTGCTTCAAGTTACTAACGTTACTCATTCAAAAAGACTGATGATGTGTAATAGTTACAACCATATGTGTACATCTATGCTTACAACCATATACACTCATTTACAATATAAAACGAAGTAAACGGTGTCATAATTTATTAACAGAAGATCATTAGCACTCTCTTGGCATAACATGATTTTCTTTGATCGCAAACTGCTCAAACACCAAGCCTGCAAAACATGGATCAGCGCACCGCCGGGACCCCATAAAACACGATGCGGCACGTGTTTACACGATATGCTAAACAACTAAATACAGACACAAAAGACAATAAAGACTGCTTCTCTGTGTTAATACAATATTAGTAAAACTTAAAATTACCATGGTTACTAATTCCTGACCGACTTATTCGTGGAAATGGTTGAAACGCGAACAGCGGTGAGTCAGGAAGCGCACAACACGACCTCTCTCCGGTCTTTCAAGAAAGGAAGGTCTGAAGGCCTGCTCGTTCATTTATATGAAACATCCGGGTACTGCATGACAATAACACCGCGTCAACATTTCCGCCGGAACAAAAAGCATTTTGCTGGATTTTTGCCGATCACTGAGGATAATAGCAAATACAATGAATAAAAAGTGAACATACATTTTTTTTAAATATAATAAATGTTGCAAATAAAATGAAACTGAATTAAAAAAAAACATTCATAAAACAAACTACCATAATGTTTTAAATTTGAACAATGAACAATGCCTAAATAATAAGAGATTTCCACGATATCGTTTTAATGTTATTACAAAATTAAATTAAATAAAAACAATACACACTTTGACCAAAATATTCAGACCCTTCGTTGGGACTTTTTGGTAATGATATGAAAATCTGTGCTAATTACTTGCTTATGTCAATTTGTATTTATTTATTTGCTAATATTTGCAAAGTTATCACAGTTATCATACAACTGTTTTTTTTTTTCATTATGGGGCACAGTGTGTACATTTTTTGTTTTGTTTTAAGCAACGTAAAAATGTGAGAAGTATGTCCTGTAAAATAAAGGGTTTGAAAAAAAAGTGAGTGTATGTCCTGGTTCCCTACATTACAGCACCAAAAATCGAATTTGCAATATCTAATATCTAATTACAGCACAAATTACAGTAATACCAGTACATTTTGACTTTGTGGAGACATTTGTTTGGTCCCCATGAGGAAGCTTATTTATCATACAGATTGTTTTTTGTTTAGAAAATATTAAAATGTTTAATGTGAGGGATAGGTTTAGGGATAGGGTTTGGGTAAAGGAGAAGAAAATACAGATTGTAAAGTATAAAAATCATTACATTTATGGAATGTCCCAATAAAATGGAAACCTGTGTATGCGTGTGTGCATTTACACAAACACCTGGTAGAGTGAGTCTTTCTTGTGTTTATTGATCACTCATTACAGTATTAACACTGGACCAAATCTCTCCTCTCCTCACATAGCAGCAAAGGTCGTCTGAACATACACAGAAACACACACTTTTCATCAGAAACATGCACAACTGCCAACAGCTTGCCTTCCTTAACTCACACCTGACTGTGGCAGCAGGCTTTCATGATGGAGACAAATGCTTAACACACATTCATACACATAGATATATAGGATTCTGTCTGTCTTAGGCTATACATGTACAACAGTAGTTTGTAAAATACATTAAAGTAAAATATACATGATTAGCAATAGCAGGCCATTAACACATAATGGCATTAAAACAAAAATAACACAATGACACAGTCTGATATTTATGGCTGGAATGCTGCCTGTCCTTTTTATCTATACATATCATTTATCTTGGATCATAGGTCAGTACCTCCACGGCCTTCCCCATGCTGTGGTGTCATCCGTCCTCTAAATGGTTTGTGTCATATGCACCATATTACAAACACATTAACAATATGGCTCACGTAAACCCCCAACCCATGAAACACACACACACACACACACACACACACACACACACACACACACAGCACACACACACACCTATTTTAAAATACAGTTTGAAATGTTGGGGGGTAAAAAGAGGAGAGAAAGTCGGTTGCACCGCCAGGGGCTATAGACTGTACATTAGCAGCATTATCCATCAGATTGCAGAAGTGTGGCTCACACACTCTGTGTTGTTATTATACCAATGACAATGATCAGGAGAGTCTGTGGCTCCCACTGATAAAGTTTTCTTTTCGAGTAATCCTATAGCTTAACAATATAAATCCATGATTCAGCAGCAATATAACAGAATGATTTCACTCATTCAGATGACCTCATGGTAGGTGGCCACCTAGATCTACACAATTTTGTCAATACTGAAGCTACCAGAAACCTTAAATGTCGTAAGTATTTGCTAAAGGAATCTTGCTGGAATTGACCTCTTTTCTTTGTTTGGCTGAAGCCTCAATCGAGAGACACTGATATTTTGTGCAATAAAGCAAAACAACAATAAAAATCACTGTATTAAGTGTACCTGTAAAAATATCACACATATAGCATTGTGTATGTATGCTTAAAATCTTCTAAAAGCTACTTATGACATCTATACTATTTACTTTCACGAAAAAAGGCATATGTTTTTCTGAAAGTGCTATTATGAAATATATGCCCCAAATGGAGGTTCTGTGAATGTTAACCACCTTCAGCTTCCGGGAAGTAAATCAAAACCCATCAATCAGACATTTAGCCAACACTCTGTCCAAACACCTATAAACACACACACACAGATCCATCTTCAGAGGATGTCTATAGAGGAAGATGCATTTACACTGACAGCAGTTACATTGCTGGAGATCAATCACTTGCTGTACTGTGGGTTACTTGCAGGTATTCCTACTCAACTTCTCATATGAGTGATCTCATCATATATGTGCAGACTTCCTTTAGTTACCAACACATTACTTCACTGGCCATTTGCATAAAGTTGCCTCAAATTGCCAACTCTAATTTTAAATAAATGGCAAACAGTTGCTTTGCAAATCACTGTCAATGTGAATAACCTTTATGTTCAATGCAAACTTCAATGGATTTGATACCGAGATCAACTACATCCTCAGCTTATATTCAGGTAAACTGTAGAGAAGTCAATATAACGACACACTCTGTCACAGACTGTATTTTGTCTTTTGGAGTTATACAAGCTGTGAGCTTAAACCGAGACAGCAAAAACTTGATATGAATGTTTCTTTCATTGACAGCTTTGATCAGTGCAATAGCCAGCCTTCTGGTGGATGAGGTTGAATGAAGTAAGAAAGTAAAAGGATGTGAGCATGTATGTGGGTGAGAGAGAGAGTCTTCGTCTTTCTTTCCCTTTGTTGATGTGAATTGTGAAGCATTCCTGCACTGGTATCCTTTGAGGCCCTTACAACGAGCAGCAGCATGATGGCAAACAGCCATCCAAAAAAAAAAAAAAAAGAGATGAACCTTCGTTTAGTTATTTTTTTAGATATGAAGGTTTTGGTTGCCTTTGGCTGTAAATAGTTGTGACATAGTCACTAAAACGGTGGTAGTTCAGTACCCAACACTTTATGAGCAATATATTAAAAAAACAAGATGGAAACAACATTGGACAAAATATCGTTTAGCTTTGATGGAACTTCAACACTGCTAGAAGTTTAAAGTGTTAAAGTGTCACACAACCATGTATTTAATAATCAGTTATATTTGTCAGGTGATTGGTATTCTCCATCGTTAAAATTATTGCCCAAACCGAAAGACGGAAAATAAAATGAGTAAAGCATTTTCAACTTCTTGAATGACCAAAAGTGTGATACTGTCCTCAAGACTTTCCTTAAAAATGTGGTACTGGCTTGAGGAAGCAGATTGTTGCCTTGGCGGGATTTCAGAGACACTATGCTTGTATGCATCTGAATAAGGGCTAAGTTGATAATAAACATAAGAGTATTTTAATAAGTGCTACAAAAATTGTAAGTGTGTGAATGTATTTGGGTTACTGGAAGGCTTGGTGGAAGCGAGGCAGGGTGGTGGTTGTATTCAGAGATGGTGGATGTGTATAACTCGGAGTGAGTGCATTGGTTTGTGACAGTGTGTGTGAATGTGTGATTGTGTGAAGGAGGCTAAGAGGTTCTGGGGTGTCTTGCATGGGGGTGGTCAGTAGCCCCTCCTCCTGGCTGTAGACCACTCCTAAAGTAGGCCCTGCCCCTTGGTTGTAAGGCAGAAAATTAAACAATGGAGACAGAAAGTCCAGGGACGATGTTGTCTCTCCAGTCACCATTGCAGAAGCACTCAGCTTAGGTGTATCTTCAGCCTGTAGCTCTAAGAGATAACTTTCAAGCTCCGCCCTCAGTGGCGGCGGTGGTGAGTAAGAAGCATGACCTATTGGATACCTTAGAGAGAGAGGCCCAGATGTTGGCGAGGATTGTGACTCCATCAAATCTACGGGCTCTGCCTTAATCCTCAGCAGCTCATGAGCGTGGCTTTTCTTAACATGCCGGGTAAGGTGGTCCTTACGGCCGAATCGTTGTGCACAATACTGGCAAAGGAAGTCCTTGCGTCCTGTATGCACAACCAAGTGGCGTCGCACGTCCTTACGGGTGTAAAAACGCCTTTCGCAGTGCTCACACTGATGTCGCTTTTCCTTAGTTGCGGTAGCGCTTTTCCCTGCATGCCCACGTAGGTGCTCCAGCAGTAAGGGAGTGCTTGGGTATGACTGCAGACACACCTGGCAGGTGAGGTCTCCACGGTGAGCGGCGTGAAGGGCTTGGTGCCTTCGAAAGCCTAATTTGGTATTGTAGCTCTTGCCGCACTCTGTGCAGCTGAAAGCCTCCTTGTTGGGGTCGTGTGTGTGGAGGTGGTTCTTCAGGTGATCTTTACGGTGGAACATCTTCTCGCAGTAGCTGCACTTGTGTGTCTTTTCTGGAGAGTGTGTGGCCATGTGCCTATGGACACAAATGCATTAGTGTACATTGACCAGAATAGAAACTATTAATGTCCAAATGTCATAAAACAAACCTGAGTATATCTGGTCTTGCTTAATAAGACTTTCAAGTTATGGGACCAATATTGTTATCTATCAGTCAATCAGATTTTTGGTTTTAGATTGGGAGGTGGAGTTAGGATCGCAGTTTGGGCTTTAACATTCCTTTTAATTAATTATTACCTTCTGAAATTAACATATTATAATAAACCTATTTACCTCTGAATCGTGTGTAGTTTAAAGGATAGAAAGTTTATCCACAAGTTTGGTGATGTGGTTTTGACCCCATTTAGTTTCAGAAATACCGTTTGAAACAACAAGAGCGAGAGTAAATGAGAGAATGTTTAATTTTAAATGATGTATCCTTTTAACCCGTTTAATGCCAATTGTTTTCCCAGACATGACAATATCCAAATTATGTGTTTGGAAAAGTGAGTGCCAAACTGTGTTTTATGGTCAGTCACAATTGTGATCGGTGGGATAAGGTGAGTACTGAATTAACATATTTCTGCAGTCAATGTTTTTATATATATATATATATATATCTTAGCCCAGCTATTTTAAACTGTTTGATCACATTCTAGGGTTACTATTATGCATAAGAATAACCTTATACAACATTGACAGGAATACTGAGATAAAAGACACAAAATAAAATACTACCATCAACATATTTCAAAATTGTAATTTTTTTTGTAAAATGCATCATCACATTTGTATATTAGTGCTACCTGTATTACAACTTAGTGCAATATTTTGTCATTGCAACATTTTATTGCAATTTTCACAAACAACTGCAATTGGATTTATACTGTACAACTAAGTTCACTGTTAACCCACCGGTCACTATTGTGATCATCAACATGTTTACTCATTCTATGAACACACTCAACAAAACTGAATATATGTAAATTCATATATTATTTTATATTATTGGTAATGTGTACCAAAAATCTTTGTCATATCTTTATGTTAACATACTTTACTAGCCTTTCGTTTTGGAGCTTTGATGCAGCCATCTTCTTCTCAAGGTGTAAATTTGAGAAACGACACATATTTAATTGAGATCCTTTATTTTTTCCATATTTGCAGGTGTACTAAAACATTAGTCAGTAAGGTTTTTAGAACGTTATAAATGAAAATCTTTTTTACGGTCACTATTGTGGGATTAAATAGGTTATGGTCAAGATTAAGATGTAAGTAAGAATGTTGTTCCAAGACCACTGAACTAAGAACACCTTATTTAGCAAAATAACAATTACCGTATGATTTCAGACCACTCACCTATTTGCAAATTTAGAAATTTTGATTGAGACAAAAACAGTGGGTTTGCATCAGAGACATATGATGGCCATGGAATGGTTTGTGAAAGTATAAGTACGTACCGTAAGAGTTTATACTTGGAGACAAAGGCCTTGGTGCAGTCAGTGTGTGTGCAGTGATACGGCCTTTCCCCTGTGTGGGAATACGAGTGTACCTTCAGCTTCTCCAAGCTGTTGAAGGCCTTATCACACAACTGACAGGAGAAGTTCTTCCTCACTTTACCCTCTACTCTCTTCTTCCGCACTCGACAGTGTTCTGTCGTGGTGGGGCAGTCGTTTGGAGATACCGTTGCCATGGCAACTTAGCGACAGCAAGCCATGGGGTGGACACGAGTGATATGTCCCAGCACAAAGAGAGTGTGACAGCCCAAATCTTCAACACAGCAGAGACGCAAGCCCCTAAGAAAAATACAGCAAACAGTGAATTGACTAGATGAATGAACTGACTACTTTTTGGATTTAGTACTGTGTCACTAAAAAGAAAAACATTGCAATAGTACCTTCACAGCTTGTACAGCTGTTGAAATATTTCTGAAGCCCAAAAAATGTATAAACAAACAAACACAAATAAATGAATAAATTAATACAATACTGTTTTCAAATCTGTAATTGATTACAGATTACCTTTTAAAAATGTTCAATTTATTTTAAAATGTATCACCTGGGGACACTGATGGTGTTCGTACCACACTTTGAGAACACTAGACTAGACAATGATAACAGGATACAATAATCTGTATCCAGGCAAAATGATGAACACTTAATGAAAAACTTTAGCTAAAACCTTACTAAGTAATAAAATACTTGCTTTCCTTTAATAAAATACTTTCATTTACGGCCATGCCATCATATGCAGTGTCACATAGAAGCCACTTGTAGGTTGATTTGTAATTGTAGCTAATTGTAAAGTGTAAATATTGTGTGCAATCAAGGCACACTGCATACATATACAAATATAGAAAACATGAAATAAATACAAAGTTGCAAACTATACTTATTGGCATACACAAATTACAGGATATGCAGATTGTTTAAATAACTGTCTAAAAGGACAAGGTTCACCAAACATATTTCAAACACAGAAGTCAAGACTCTCTAAACTTTAGTAAAACCCTTTAATAACTTCAGCTGCTTTTCTTTACTTTGTGTTTTGCACTAGCATCCACTTGCCTTCCTATTTTCAAAGACTAGGTAGTATCCCTGCAAACATCACTTCTTCACATGTCTCTCTTTCACTTATTTTTCTTCAATTTATTTCACAAAATCACAAAAGTTTCAGTGCTATACAATCCCCTCACTGCATTCCATATGTGTTTTGCTTAATATTTCAGTGGAATATTTGCAATGAAAAGACAAAGACGAGGAAGTGTGAAAATTTTAAGCTAAAAGGTTGTCACAATTGTTTTGTTTTTTACCAATTAGGTTAAAATTATAAATGTTTTTGCTCACATTGTCCTTTCCATATTGGATGGATTCAAGACTACCATTCAACAACCCTTTAAACGTTAAAACAACAACAACAAACACATTCCTTAAAAAAAGTTAAACCAGTTAACTTATTCTTCTATGCCCCATCTTCTATGATTTATTAAAATATGTATATTACAATTAGGCTATTATTTAGAACAAAATGGTTTGTTACTTATTGCATAAACCTTTTTTGTCATCAATATTTGTCTAGCATTGTAGTAATTACTAATTAAATGGCAAAACACAAAACATATGACTTTTTAGAATTGTACCAGCACAAAACTGAAATGCAAGGCTATGTCCAATATAGTACGTTTTTTTTTTAAATGAAGAAGAAGAAGAAGAAGAAGAAGAAGAAGAAGAAGAAGAAGAAGAAGAAGGGCATTAAACAAATATTGTTTCATATTAAACAAAATCTTACAAGGAAAAAATTACAAATATTGTAATTGTAGTCTCCTTGGCAAGACAAATTACTAATGTCTGCAGTTTCATTAGTTAGGCTACATATATACTTTATTACATATTGTAATGTAGTTCAGTAAGTCATATTTTAATGCAAGAGAACATGAAGCACCATATATCTAAGAATTCATTACTTGGTTAAATTGTGACAGTGTTGAGCCTATACAGTCAATACTGTGAAAACAAATAAAACATGTAGACTAAACAAACAAAAATAAAGCATAACATATTCTACTCTGATGAAATAAGCTTTATTTATTCATTCACAATTAATTTAATAGGCTACACAATACATTTATTTGGCAAACTCTTATCCAAAGTGACTTATATTGCATTCAGGGCACTCATTTTATAGGTAAAGGCTCTAGCTTTCCATGGGAATCAAACCCATCGCCTTTGTGTTGCTAGCTCTGTTTGAGCTGCAGCAAGTCTACAAAAACACAAACATGTCCCGTGAAACATCTTAAGGAGTGCGAACTGCATGGGCCAGTTTTGCAGAAAAATGTTTCAATTATTCAGTTATTCATATTTCAAAATCGTGTTTCACAATGCTCGCTGCATGCATCAAATCTTACAACTCCATTAAGCGGTCCAACAGTTAGTTCAGCTTAATAAATTATGAGGTCTAAATAGCCTAGCTACAAATACGACATTGGATTCTAAATCTTTGGCTTTTTTCTGCGAAACGGATCCATGCAGTTCGCACCTACTAATACGGGCTAACGTTACACTGGAGGGGTTGACGTGTTTTGAGTTTTTGAAGGATTCCGAACTTCACATTCACAACAACTGCGCGGTAAACCCGATGACCCCATTCAGCTGAAAGGGTATTTTTTTAAGAACACACAGGAGCAGCAATGGAGGTGCTTTATAGCACAGATGGAGAATCTTAACCTGGCTCCAAACTTCCACCGCATCTGACCATGTGCCGTGTTCCCGTGTAGGCTACATGTTTATAGGCTAAACCTACTATCTCTATTTGCAAACACACACACACACACACACACAAGCGCGCGCGCACACACACAACAACAACAAGCGGCAATTTGAACAGCTCTACAATGTATTTTGCGCACAATGCCGCTGATGCGCTTGCGTTACCACACGCAGCGCCATCACATGCACATCATGTGAAATCTGATTGCAAACTATACATTTACGCTGACATTATACAGAAACGCACAACACCCCGTGTCGTAGCAACCAACAACAACTCTGATATTCTTATTGACTTCTCGGTGTCGAGAGACAAATCTAACTTTTGGATTCTACCATTTAAGATTTAAGATCAATCACTCATTCTGGTCCTAAGTGGGACTTTCTCTCGGAGTAGAATCTAGACAGATGAACATTGAAGAGCTCTGCTCAGCATCTCCTAATTAGTCCCCCTTCACTTCTCCCACCATTTTGGTTGTTTTTGATATTGACAAGCAACTTTCTCTTCCTATTATGACCCATAGTGGAACTTTGTATAACTTATTGACACCCCTAATATAGCCTAGTCACTGACTGTGACTCCCAAACAACGAACTGTGTAAATTGTGCAAAAACTGAGCAGAATTGTTCTGCTTATTTATTACATTTTGCGTTTAAATGTGATTACGAACATGGGACGGTGCTTCTATCACAAACTCGTTCGATTCGCGTGCATGTTTGTGTCAAAATTGTCGCACCATGTATGCAGCGTTCTTTTTTAATATTTACATACTCATGCGTTTGCTACGGCTATCACCATAGCCGTGTGGTTGCTGTATATTTGGATAAAATCTCAAAACCGTTTTTTCAAAAACTTTTTTTCAACTTTTTACAACTTCACGCGTTTCTGTTTATTGACATTCGCCCGAGCGCAACCTGACCTGACAGAAACAAATAACAGAATTATGTTCGATTTTCTATATAATTCAGCCGTTCGTTGCTATTATTTCAGGTCCCAAACTAGGCGCTGATTAACCCAAAACTTTTTTTCTCTAGCTCACCCCTCTCTCATAATTTGAATAACCCCGATATTTTAATTAAAGAACGTCGTAACAATTTGCTAAATATGCATAAAACTCACCGTGGGAGCGTTAACATCCTTTCTATGGTATTTATCTTGACTTTCAACTATTTCCCGGATTTTTTATAATTTTTTTCTCATATTTTTTGCTGGACGCGGCGGGCCTAAAAATTGTTTGCTTTCCCCTCTTTCCAGCAGCCATTGTGTATGCGCTGCGATGCAACCAAACCAAGACTTGGACACGCCCACCCCACCACGAAACCCTACTTCCTCGCTCCTGTGATTTGTGTAATAAACTGTCATTTTCAGATTTTACTGCCACTGACTTCCCTCTAAGAAATTCTAACATTTAGGACTCGTCGGTTAATCTGTCAATCGGCACGACTTCGTTTAATTTCTGTTAAATCAATAGGAGGGTAAAACAGTTCTCATCCTTATTCCATTGGCTGAAAGAGTGACAATTCATGCGACCGTTACTGGTGACGGTTTTCAACTTGCTGTTTGATTGGCCATTCATGCCTGTCAATCACTTACAAATAGGTTCAGTTGTGCTGTGTCTTGTTGTGTCGTAACATGCGCTCTGTTTTGACCTGACGAGGGAATGTTGAGTGTTCATATGCGACACGTAAATTGTAAGTAACTTACTTGCAACAATACACTTATTGTTCAGTGGCAAGCACAGTTTATTTGTGTTTTGCTATTGAACGTGTTCCTTTGTATTGTAATTTGACAATAGCATGTGTAGAAGTATACGTCGCAGTGCATTCGGCTGGGTTACAGTCACCGGTGTTGTGTACACTAATTTAAATGGCAGATTTCCATGCTATCGTGCTTTGTTTTAAAGTGAATTAAAGTAACGTTACGACTAGGTGCTCGTTATGTTTTTTAGTTCGTATATGAGGCGTTTAGTTTGCCTCTAATGAACTGAACCAGTTGTGTGTAGAAGGTCGTGGGGATCTAAATTTGTTTGCATTATGCGACAATACTAGCTAAGATACCCTTACGAAAATTAACCATGGTTTTATTGTAGTAAAAGTGTAGTAAGCATGGTTTTGTTAAGTATTGATTAGCTTACCGTTTGTATAACCTCAGTTTTACAACATATAACGTTACTATGGTTAGTGTAGTAAAACCATGGTTCATTTTCGTATGGGGTGACTAGAAGTAGCAGTGTCATTTAAACTTAGTTAATACTGAGAGAGTTATTAGTCATCTCATATTTTGTTTAGTGAGTTTTATTATAGAGCAAAAAAGAGAGAAATATATATCAAGAAATGCAAGAATTCCTGAATGACATACATTTGACCTTGTTATTTTAGCATCAATAAGAGAGTCTACTATTAGAGTGTAATTTATATACATATTTTGAATTCGTTTTTATTTGTATATTTTAATTGAATTTAATTTAAGTTGTATCTATCTATCAGCTAAAACACCTCCTATTTAATGAATAATATATATATATACACACACAGGTGCTGGTCATATAATTAGATATTCAATATAATCATAAAATATCATCAAAAAGTTGATTTATTTCACTAATTCCATTCAAAAAGTGAAACTTGTATAATGTATACATTCATTCCACACAGACTGATATATTTCAAGTGTTTATTTCTTTTAATTTTGATGATTACAACTGATAACTAATGAAAACCCCAAATTCAGAAAATTAGAATATTGTGAAAAGGTTCAATATTGAAGACACCTGGTGCCACACTCTAATCAGCTAATTAACTCAAAACACCTGCAAAGGTCTTTAAATGGTCTCTCAGTCTTGTTCTGTAGACATGCATATACATGCATACATACACCTATACACGCGTATATACATGCACATACACACGTATATACATGCACACACACACACCTATACATGCATATATACATGCATACACACACCTATACACGCTTATATACATGCATAAACAAACCTATACACGCGTATATACATATACACATGTAAATGCATTCACACCCCTATACACACGTACATGCATTCACAGACCTATACACATGTATATATATATACATGCATACACACATGCATACACACCTATACACTCGTATATGCATTCATACACACACACACACCTATAAACGCGTATAAACATGCATACACACACCTATACACGCGTATATACATGCAGACACACACCTACGCGTATATACATGCATACACACACCTATACACGCGTATAAACATGCATACACACACCTATACACGCGTATAAACATGCATACACACACCTATACACGCGTATAAACATGCATACACACACCTATACACGCGTATAAACATGCATACACACACCTATACACGCGTATATACATGCATACACACACCTATACACGCGTGTATACATGCATACACACACCTATACACGCGTGTATATACATGCATACACACACTTATATGCGCGTATATACATGCATACACACACCTATCACGCGTGCATTGTATGCATACACACACCTATACGGCGTGCGTGGTACATGTGCATACACACACACCTATCGATGCGTGCGTACATGCATACACACACCTATGCGGCGGCGTCGTGCATTCATACACACACCTATACGCGCGGCGTGCGCACGTTTACACACACCTATCGGCGGCGTGCATGGCCGCATACACACACCTATCGCGGCGTGCGCTTTGTGCATACACACACCTATACGGCGATGCGCTTTGTGCATACACACACCTATCTACGTGCACGCACATGCATACACACACCTATCTGCAGCGTGCGATACGCATGGCATACACACACCTATACGCGCGTACGCACATGCATACACACACCTATACGCGCGTACGCACATGCATACACACACCTATACGCGCGTACGCACATGCATACACACACCTATCTTACGTGCACGCGTACATACACACACCTCTACGTGCATACACACACCCTATGGCGTGTATGCACATGCATACACACACCTATACGCGCGTATGCACATGCATACACACACCTATACACGCGTATATACATGCATGCACCTATACATGCATATATACATGCATACACACACCTATACACGCGTATATACATGCATGCACCTATACATGCGTATATACATGCATACACACACCTATACACGCGTATATACATGCATACACACATTTATACACGCGTATATACATGCATACACACATCTATACACGCGTATATACATGCACACTCACAGCTATACACATGTATATACATGCACACACACAGCTATACACGCGTATATACATGCACACACACACCTATACGCGCATATGTACATGCACACACACACACACACACCTATACGCGCGTATGTACATGCATACACACACCTATACGCGCGTATGTACATGCATACACACACCTATACGCGCGTATTATGTGAACAGTAATTTTAACGTCTGTCTTTATAACAATAACTTATTTCATATATTAAATTAACATGTTCACATGCTCGGGAAGAAGAAGGGAGTGCAATCTGTTCACAATTAGTCCAGGGAACTTTTAATTGAACAAGGGAACGAATATACAGTGGGTACGGAAAGTATTCAGACCCCCTTACATTTTTCACTCTTTGTTATATTGCAGCCATTTTCTAAAATCATTTAAGTTCATTTTTCCTCATTAATGTACACACAGCACCCCATATTGACAGAAAAACACAGAATTGTTTACATTTTTGCAGATTTATTAAAAAAGAAAAACTGAAATATCACATGGTCCTAAGTATTCAGACCCTTTGCTGTGACACTCATATATTTAACTCAGGTGCTGTCCATTTCTTCTGATCATCCTTGAGATGGTTCAACACCTTCATTTGAGTCCAGCTGTGTTTGATTATACTGATTGGACTTGATTAGGAAAGCCACACACCTGTCTATATATAACCTTACAGCTCACAGTGCATGTCAGAGCAAATGAGAATCATGAGGTCAAAGGAACTGCCTGAAGAGCTCAGAGACAGAATTGTGGCAAGGCACAGATCTGGCCAAGGTTACAAAAACATTTCTGCTGCACTTAAGGTTCCTAAGAGCACAGTGGCCTCCATAATCCTTAAATGGAAGGCGTTTGGGACGACCAGAACCCTTCCCTGGCCGTCCGCCAAACTGAGCTATCGGGGAGAAGAGCCTTGGTGAGAGGTAAAGAAGAACCCAAAGATCACTGTGGCTGAGCTCCAGAGATGCATTCGGAGATGGGAGAAAGTTGTAGAAAGTCAACCATCACTGCAGCCCTCCACCAGTCGGGGCTTTATGGCAGAGTGGCCCGGCGGAAGCCTCTCCTCAGTGCAAGACACATGAAAGCCCGCATGGAGTTTGCTAAAAACACCTGAAGGACTCAAGATGGTGACAAATAAGATTCTCTGGTCTGATGAGACCAAGATAGAACTTTTGGCCTTAATTCTAAGCGGTATGTGTGGAAAACCAGGCACTGCTCATCACCTGTCCAATACAGTCCCAACAGTGAAGCATGGTGGTGGCAGCATCATGCTGTGGGGTGTTTTTCAGCTGCAGGGACAGGACGACTGGTTGCAATCGAGGGAAAGATGAATGCGGCCAAGTACAGGGATATCCTGGACTAAAAACCTTCTCCAGAGTGCTCAGGATCTCAGACTGGGCAAGGTTTACCTTCCAACAAGACAATGACCCTAAGCACACAGCTAAAATAACGAAGGAGTGGCTTCACAACAACTCCGTGACTGTTCTTGAATGGCCCAGCCAGAGCCCTGACTTAAACCCAATTGAGCATCTCTGGAGAGACCTAAAATGGCTGTCCACCAACGCGTTTACCATCCAACCTGACAGAACTGGAGAGGATCTGCAAGGAGGAATGGCAGAGGATCCCCAAATCCAGGTGTGAAAAACTTGTTGCATCTTTCCCAAAAAGACTCATGGCTGTATTAAATCAAAAGGGTGCTTCTACTAAATACTGAGCAAAGGGTCTGAATACTTAGGACCATGTGATATTTCAGTTTTTCTTTTTTAATAAATCTGCAAAAATGTCAACAATTCTGTGTTTTTCTGTCAATATGGGGTGATGTGTGTACATTAATGAGGAAAAAAAATGAACTTAAATGATTTTAGCAAATGGCTGCAATATAACAAAGAGTGAAAAATTTAAGGGGGTCTGAATACTTTCCGTACCCACTGTAGATCCCTGCAGCTTATCAGAATTCTCCGGCCGAGTCCGAACAGAGCCTGTGTCTTTCTCTCTCTATCTCTCCCCAACATTATAGATCTGCTTTTGCAGCCATTAAAATAGTTCCGTTTGGTTTTAATAGCAAAGTGGTCATTCATTCGTTTAGTTTCTTTATTAATTTAATTCAGAAATATGATTGGAACATTTTATGTTTGTTAAATTCAAGTTTTTTTTTTTTTTAATCAAGCGGCCAGCGCAAGTTTGATCAGTTTATCTTTCTCAAATAACTAAATAAATAAGATTAATGTCATATTTTAAGAATAAAGTCATGTTACATTGCGTGAAGTTAAAGTGAAAATTACACCTGCCTGTATAATCCGCCAATAAAAAATAAAGTCTGTGGCATCCAACCTGTCATTCTTCACATTTCACACGAAAAACAGCACAAATATTTTTTTACATAAATATTTATGGTTATTAACCAGTGGAATATTACATTATTCATTCAACAAAAAAATTGAATGCAGCGAGCTCGTCACGACTTCATAAGTGGGAAACAGGACGTTTCTGATAGCACATGAAGGTGGCTGAGAAGTGCTCTGGCTCAGCGCAGTGGAGTGCATCGTTTTGCTAACTTTGTGGTTTATTATTTTGAGTTGTTTGGGACGTTGTAACAAACGGCCCTCTCACATTATATTACTTAACAGGTCTATTGTTCACGCAATCAGGCCGCACGTATCAGAAGTTCCGTGCTCCGGCACGGTTAGCGCTCACACTACATTTGTGCCGCGCCCGAGTCCAACTGAACCAAGTCTGTCCCACCTCTTACAACCAAGCCAGGGGCTGCTAAACAAACCACGCAGAACGCGGCACAGAGCGATCACATTAGTCAAACGAACAGGGCTTTGGGACTCAGACACGCTCGGGCACGGTTCAAAACACCCAGAGTGGGTACACCTTTAGAAAATAATCGCATACCTTGACTCTAGGGGTCAAACAACTAAAAATCAAGTCAGAAATCTTGGGGTGATTCTGGAGACAGACCTTAGTTTTAGTAGTCATGTCAAAGCAGTAACTAAATCAGCATACTATCATCTCAAAAACATTGCAAGAATTAGATGTTTTGTTTTCAGTCAAGACTTGGAGAAACTTGTTCATGCCTTTATCACCAGCAGGGTGGATTATTGTAATGGTCTCCTCACCGGCCTTCCAAAGAAGACCATTAGACAGCTGCAGCTCATCCAGAACGCTGCTGCCAGGATTCTGACTAGAACCAGAAAATCTGAGCATATCACACCAGTCCTCAGGTCGTTACACTGGCTTCCAGTTACATTTAGGATTGATTTTAAAGTACTTTTTACTCGTTTATAAGTCACTCACTGGTCTAGGACCTAAATATATTGCAGATATGCTCACTGAATATAAACCTAACAGACCACTCAGATCATTAGGATCGAGTCAGTTAGAAATACCAAGGGTTCACACAAAACAAGGAGTCAGCTTTTAGCTGTTATGCATCGCAGCTGGAACCAGCTTCCAGAAGAGATCAAATGTGCTAAAACATTAGCCACATTTAAATCCAGTCTCAAAACTCATCTATTTAGCTGTGCATTTGTTGAATGAGCGCTGTGCTACGTCCGAACTGACTGCATTGTATTTTATGTATAATCCTTTTCTATTTAACTGTTTTAAATTTCATTTTAAATCAATTTCAATATCATTTTAAAATTCCTTGTTTTATTATTTTTAACTCCTTGTTTTTATTGCTGTGAATGATTATTTCACTTTCTTTTATGTAAAGCACTTTGAATTACCACTGTGTATGAAATGTGCTATATAAATAAACTTGCCTTGCATAACCTAATCGATATTCTATAATTAAATTGACTAATCGAATATTCTAAAATCGTGACCCATCCATATACATGCATACACACACCTATACACGCGTATATACATTAGAGATCGACCGATATATCGGTTTACTGATATTCTTTCCCGATATGTAAGCATTTTACCATAATCGGTTATCGGTTTTGTAAAAAAAAACAAAAATCGTTTTTAATATTTTTTTTCCCCTTTTTTTTTTTTCACATACATAATTATACAGAGTATAACCAGCACTTAGGGATGCACCGAATGTTCGGCCCGAAAATATGAAAAAAACCTCTTTCGGTGTTCGGCCGAATAAGCGAAAAGACCGAATAATTTTTACTGAACAATGACGTAACGCGATCAAATAGAGGCAAGCACTAATGCAGCAAACACGTCTGCAGTGTGGAAGCATTTAAAACTGTCCGAGAGAGAGACGCAGACATCATTACAAACACGAAACACCGACAGCGAGAGACTGCTCAGCGCTGCATCTCATGTCTCCGATGAGAAGAGGAAGGGGTGGTTGTTGCTGGTTACTGTGATGATTGAAATCGTGAAATGGATTAGCAAATAAACTACAGAATTTTATGTTTTCTAAAACACGCACGAATGGCATGTATTCAAACACCGCGGTCAAGCCAGCCGCAGTTCAGAAAAACACGGTCAAGCCAGCCGCGATTGAAATTAATGTGCGCTTGTATTATAATGACTACGGTAATCACAGGAACAACACAAAGGGGACGCGCTTTTAGAGCGCTTTTCTTCTGGACGCCCAGAACTGAAATATAATGAAATTTTTTCGCGATTTGTTTTGTATATCTGCTTTAATATTTGTGTTATTTATTGGTGTCTTTGACGGTTCTGTATTACTATATTTTCTACATTTCAAATCTGCAGGATTCATAGAAAAGAGATATGGGACATTAATCGTTGCTGGTATACTTGATGATTGAAATAAATGGATTAGCATACATATACCTCATATGAGAACCATTTTACTGCAGCGTTTTCTAAACACTATAATGAGACATTATTCGATTTAGAGCATAAGACCGCAGCGTTTTCAGAAAAAACATAATAAGACCACCATTGAAATGAATGGGCAGTTCTTATATGGGACACCCATAATAAGCACACCTCATATGAAACCATATTACTGCAGCGTTTTTGAGATATGGGACATTAATACATTTAGAGGGGTATAAAGACACCATTTCTAATAAGTACTAGAAATTAATGGTCAGTTCTTATATAGGACATCCCATACTACATGCACACCTCATATGAAACCATTTTACTGCAGCTTTTTTGAGATATGGGACAGTAATACACTTTAGAGAGCTATCAAGACCTAATTTCTAATAAGTACACAAAATGAATGATCAGTTCTTATACGGGACATCCCATACTATATGCACTCCTCATATGAAACCATATTACTGCAGCGTTTTCAAGAAATGAGACATTATTAAATTTTGAGGGGTATAAAGACCCCATTTCTAATAAGTACAAGAAATGAATGGTCAGTTCTTATATGGGACATCCCATACTATATGCACTCCTCATATGAAACCATTTTACTGCAGCGTTTTCGAGATCTGGGACATTAATACATTTTGAGGACTATAAAGACACCATTTCGAATAAGTACTAGAAAAGAATGGACAGTTCTTATATGGGACGTCCCATACTATATGCACTCCTCATATGAAACCATTTTACTGCAGCGTTTACGAGATATGGGACTTTATTTGATTTAGAGGGGTATAAACACCCAGTTTCTAATAAGTACAAGAAAAGAATGGACAGTTCTTATATGGGACGTCCCATACTATATGCACTCCTCATATGAAACCATTTTACTGCAGCGTTTTCGAGATATGGGACATTATTTGATTTAGAGGGGTATAAACACCCAGTTTCTAATAAGTACAAGAAAAGAATGGACAGTTCTTATAGAGGACATCCCATACTATATTCACACCTCATATGAAACCATTTTACTGCAGCATTTTTGAGATATGGGACATTAACACATTTTGAGGACTATAAAGACACCATTTCTAATAAGTACAAGAAATGAATGGTCAGTTCTTATATGGGGCGTCCCATACTATATGCACTCCTCATATGAAACCATTTTACTGCAGCGTTTTCGAGATATGGGACATTATTTGATTTAGAGGGGTATAAACACCCAGTTTCTAATAAGTACAAGAAAAGAATGGACAGTTCTTATAGAGGACATCCCATACTATATGCACTCCTCATATGAAACCATTTTACTGCAGCGTTTTCGAGATATGGGACTTTATTTGATCTAGAGGGGTATAAACACCAGTTTCTAATAAGTACAAGAAGAATGGACAGTTCTTATATGGGACGTCCCATACTATATGCACTCCTCATATGAAACCATTTTACTGCAGCGTTTTCGAGATATGGGACATTATTTGATTTAGAGGTATAAACACCCGTTTCTAATAAGTACAAAGAAAAGAATGGACAGTTCTTATAGAGGACATCCCATACTATGTCTCCTCATATGAAACCATTTTACTGCAGCGTTTCTGAGATATGGCATGTAGTTGGGATGATATAACTGACCATTAATTCTTGCTATTAGAAAGAATGAATTCTTTATACCCTCTCTCAATCGAATAATGTCCCATGAAAACACTGCGGTAAAAATTTCATATGGCATGTAGTATGGGATGTCTATATAAGAACTGACCATTAATTTCTTGTACTTATTAGAAATGGTGTCTTTATACCCTCTAAATCGAATAATGTCCCATTTATGGAAAACGCTGCAGTAAAATGGTTTCATATGAGGTGTGCATAGTATGGGATGTCCTATATAAGAACTGACCATTAATTTCTTACTTATTAGAAATGGTGTCTTTATACCTCTAAAAATGTCCCATTTATGGAAAACGGCTGACATATGAGGTGTGCATGTAGTATGGGATGTCCTATAAGAACTGACCATTAATTTCTTGTACTTATTAGAAATTAGGTCTTTATAGCTCTTTAAAATGTATTAATGTCCCATGTCTCAAAAATGCTGCATAAAATGGTTTCATATGAGGTGTGAATATGATATGGGATATAAGAACTGACCATTCATTCGTGCTTATCAGAAACTGGGTGTTTATACCTCTAAATCAAAATGTCCCATATCTGCGGCAGTAAAATGGTTTCATATGAGGAGTGCATATAGTATGGGGCATATAAGAACTGACCATTCATTCTGTAGAATGGGACTTTAGAGCTCTTTAAAGGTATTAATGTCCCATATCTCAAAAAATGCTGCAGTAAAATGGTTTCATGAGGTTTGTATGTAGTATGGGATGTCCCATATAAGAAACTGCCTGTATTATGCAGTCCTAGTCCTCAAAATGTATTAATGTCCCATATCTCAAAATGCTCAAAATGGTTTAATGAGGTGCATATAGTATGGGATGTCCTGTATAAGAACTGACCATTCATTTCTGTACTTATTAGAAATGGGGTCTTATAGCTCTCTAAATTGTAGTAATGTCATATCTCAGAAACGCTGCAGTAAAATGGTTTCATATGAGATGTGCATGTAGTATGGGATGTCCCATATAAGAACTGACCTTTCATTTCTTGTACTTATTAGAAATGGGGTCTTTATAGTCCTCTAAATTTAATAATGTCTCACTTCTTGAAAACGCTGCAGTAATATGGTTTCATATGAGATGTGCATGTAGTATGGGATGTCCTATATAAGAACTGACCATTAATTTCTTGTACTTATTAAAAATTGGGTCTTTATAGTCCTCTAAATCGAATAATGTCCCATTTATGGAAAACGCTGCAGTAAAATGGTTTCATATGAGGTGTGCATGTAGTATGGGATGTCCTATATAAGAACTGACCATTCATTTCTAGTACTTATTAGAAATGGTGTCTTTATACCCCTCTAAATGTATTAATGTCCCATATCTCAAAAATGCTGCAGTAAAATGGTTTCATATGAGGTGTGCTTATAGTATGGGGTGTCCTCTATAATAACTGACCATTAATTTCTAGTACTTATTAGAAATGGTGTCTTTATACCCTCTAAATGTATTAATGTCCCATATTTTAAAACGCTGCAGTAATATGGTTTCATATGAGATGTGCTTATAGTATGGGATGTCCCGTATAAGAACTGACCATTCATTTCGTGTACTTATTAGAAATTAGGTCTTTATAGCTCTTTAAAATGTTTTAATGTCCCATATCTTAAAAATGCTGCAGTAAAATGGTTTCATATGAGGTGTGAATATAGTATGGGATGTCCCGTATAAGAACTGACCATTAATTTCGTGTACTTATTAGAAATGGTGTCTTTATACCCCTCTAAATGTATTAATGTCCCATATCTCAAAAACGCTGCAGTAATATGGTTTCATATGAGGTGTGCATATAGTATGGGATGTCCTGTATAAGAACTGACCATTCATTTCTTGTACTTATTAGAAATGGGGTCTTTATAGCTCTCTAAATTGTAGTAATGTCCCATATCTCAGAAACGCTGCAGTAAAATGGTTTCATATGAGATGTGCATGTAGTATGGGATGTCCCATATAAGAACTGACCTTTCATTTCTTGTACTTATTAGAAATGGGGTCTTTATAGTCCTCTAAATTTAATAATGTCTCACTTCTTGAAAACGCTGCAGTAATATGGTTTCATATGAGATGTGCATGTAGTATGGGATGTCCTATATAAGAACTGACCATTAATTTCTTGTACTTATTAAAAATTGGGTCTTTATAGTCCTCTAAATCGAATAATGTCCCATTTATGGAAAACGCTGCAGTAAAATGGTTTCATATGAGGTGTGCATGTAGTATGGGATGTCCTATATAAGAACTGACCATTCATTTCTAGTACTTATTAGAAATGGTGTCTTTATACCCCTCTAAATGTATTAATGTCCCATATCTCAAAAATGCTGCAGTAAAATGGTTTCATATGAGGTGTGAATATAGTATGGGATGTCCTCTATAAGAACTGACCATTAATTTCTAGTACTTATTAGAAATGGGGTCTTTATACCCCTCTAAATGTATTAATGTCCCATATCTCAAAAATGCTGCAGTAAAATGGTTTCATATGAGGTGTGCATATAGTATGGGATGTCCCGTATAAGAACTGACCATTCATTTCGTGTACTTATTAGAAATTAGGTCTTTATAGCTCTTTAAAATGTATTAATGTCCCATATCTCAAAAATGCTGCAGTAAAATGGTTTCATATGAGGTGTGCTTATAGTATGGGATGTCCTCTATAAGAACTGACCATTAATTTCTAGTACTTATTAGAAATTGTGTCTTTATAGTCCTCTAAATCGAATAATGTCCCATTTATGGAAAACGCTGCAGTAAAATGGTTTCATATGAGGTGTGCTTATAGTATGGGGTGTCCTCTATAATAACTGACCATTAATTTCTAGTACTTATTAGAAATGGTGTCTTTATACCCCTCTAAATGTATTAATGTCCCATATATTTTAAAAACGCTGCAGTAATATGGTTTCATATGAGATGTGCTTATAGTATGGGATGTCCCGTATAAGAACTGACCATTCATTTCGTGTACTTATTAGAAATTAGGTCTTTATAGCTCTTTAAAATGTATTAATGTCCCATATCTCAAAAATGCTGCAGTAAAATGGTTTCATATGAGGTGTGAATATAGTATGGGATGTCCTCTATAAGAACTGCCCATTAATTTCTAGTACTTATTAGAAATGGTGTCTTTATACCCCTCTAAATGTATTAATGTCCCACATCTCAAAAACGCTGCAGTAATATGGTTTCATATGAGGTGTGCTTATAGTATGGGGTGTCCCATATAAGAACTGACCATTCATTTCGTGTACTTATTAGAAATTAGGTCTTTATAGCTCTTTAAAATGTTTTAATGTCCCATATCTCAAAAATGCTGCAGTAAAATGGTTTCATATGAGGTGTGAATATAGTATGGGATGTCCTCTATAAGAACTGCCCATTAATTTCTAGTACTTATTAGAAATGGTGTCTTTATACCCCTCTAAATGTATTAATGTCCCACATCTCAAAAACGCTGCAGTAATATGGTTTCATATGAGGTGTGCTTATAGTATGGGGTGTCCCATATAAGAACTGACCATTCATTTCGTGTACTTATTAGAAATTAGGTCTTTATAGCTCTTTAAAATGTTTTAATGTCCCATATCTCAAAAATGCTGCAGTAAAATGGTTTCATATGAGGTGTGAATATAGTATGGGATGTCCCGTATAAGAACTGACCATTAATTTCGTGTACTTATTAGAAATGGTGTCTTTATACCCCTCTAAATGTATTAATGTCCCATATCTCAAAAACGCTGCAGTAATATGGTTTCATATGAGGTGTGCTTATAGTATGGGATGTCCTCTATAAGAACTGACCATTAATTTCTAGTACTTATTAGAAATGGTGTCTTTATACCCCTCTAAATGTATTAATGTCCCATATCTCAAAAATGCTGCAGTAAAATGGTTTCATATGAGGTGTGAATATAGTATGGGATGCATAGGCGGAGTTTGGGGGGGGCCGGGGGGGGGCACTGCCCCCCCAGATCAGAGCCAATCGATTTTGTCAGATCTATGAATACAAAAATATTTTCACATTGTCTCATTTTATTTGCATTATCGTATTTTAATGAGTATGTTAAGGCTTAATTATTTGTAATTCATGTAAAAAAATAAAAAATAAAAATCAGAGCTCATGGTCTACCGGTAGGTGCCCCCCCAGGCAAAAATGCGAAACTCCGTCTATGATGGGATGTCCTCTATAAGAACTGACCAATAATTTCTAGTACTTATTAGAAATGGTGTCTTTATACACCTCTAAATGTATTAATGTCCCATATCTCAAAACGCTGCAGTAATATGGTTTCATATGAGGTGTGCTTATGTAGTATGGGATGTCCCATATAAGAACTGCCCATTCATTTCTTGTACTTATTAGAAATTAGGGGTTTTTATAGTCCTCTAAATGTATTAATGTCTCATATCTCAAAAATGCTGCAGTAATATGGTTTCATATGAGGTGTGCATATAGTATGGGATGTCCTGTATAAGAACTGACCATTCATTTCTTGTACTTATTAGAAATGGGGTCTTTATAGTCCTCTAAATCGAATAATGTCCCATTTCTTGAAAACGCTGCAGTAATATGGTTTCATATGAGGTGTGCATATAGTATGGGATGTCCTGTATAAGAACTGACCATTCATTTCTTGTACTTATTAGAAATGGTGTCTTTATAGCTCTCTAAATTTAATTAATGTCACATTTGAAAACGCTGCAGTAAAATGGTTTCATATGAGGTGTGCATATAGTATGGGATGTCCTATATAAGAACTGACCATTCATTTCTAGTACTTATTAGAAATGGTGTCTTTATACCCCTCTAAATTTAATAATGTCACATTTATGGAAAACGCTGCAGTAATATGGTTTCATATGAGGTGTGCATATAGTATGGGACGTCCTATATAAGAACTGACCATTCATTTCTAGTACTTATTAGAAATGGTGTCTTTATACCCCTCTAAATTCATTAATGTCCCATATCTCTTTTTCTATGAATCCTGCAGATTTGAAATGTAGAAAAATATAGTAATATAGAACCGTCAAAGACACCAATAAATAACACAAATATTAAAGCAGATATACAAAAAACAAATCGCGAAAAATTTCATTATATTTCAGTTCTGGGCGTCCAGAAGAAAAGCGCTCTAAAAGCGCGTCCCCTTTGTGTTGTTCCTGTGATTACCGTAGTCATTGTAATACACGCGCACATTAATTTCAATCGCGGCTGGCTTGACCGTGTTTTTCTGAACTGCGGCTGGCTTGACCGCGGTATTCAAACAGCGCTGCACCTCTCGGCACCAGGGTTCAAATTCCAAAGCGCGAGCAAATTCTGCGCTGAAACCCTTACTCATCATTTGCTCTTTTTTTTTTTTTTTTTAAGGCGTGTGACAAACATCTTCCCAAATTCGTAACGAGATATATCTGAGAAGTATCTGCATGCTGTTGTCAACAAACAGGAACACTGAGGTCTTCCTGGTTTCTGCCGATTTCCGCCAAAATAAAAGCTCCATCAACATTCAGAAACGTTAGTATTGTAATTTTACTCTTGTTCTGTAAAATAAAATAAAAAGTAAGACTAATAATGATAAATAATTACCCTACAACAGCTGTATTAATACATTTACTATAACATTCACCAATAATGTTCAAATTGGGATCAGTAATATTTTCTAATGTTTTAAAAGAAGTCTCTTCTGCTCGGGAGGCTGCATTTATTTGTACAAGAAAAAAATACAAGCCTGATCTCAAAAATGGCCAAAAAATATTATTTTAATAACTTTTTAATTTTAAGTTAAATTGTGCTTTGTTGGTATAATGTCTGATAGGACGTAGGGCTGGGCGATATGGCCCAAAAAATTATCACGATAATTATTTTCATATCAGTCGATATCGAGTTTTCAAGTTTAAAGCCAGATTTTTGCTCCAAAGTGAAAGTTTTAGAAACCAGACCATTAATTTTCCTTAACACAATAATTATCTAAATAGATATGTATTTCTTAGTTTCTGCATGTTCTAATGAGTTGATATTGTTTCAAAATCAAGAAACCGGTTTGGGTTGCCTCATAATATGAATGATAATATCACTTTTTTGTCTCTTAGAAATACACATTTGATCGTAGCTTGAGTTAGGATGCAGTAACATTTTTGTTCATGATCAAAATCAGTAACATCTTTACATAGAGCTGGGCGGTATGACCAAAAATGTATATCACGGTATTTTTCTAAATTATACCGGTTTCACGGTATATGACGGTATTTATTTTTTTCATGCATGACCGGGTGTTAACCACATTTTCTACTGACTGAGGAAAAACTGCAGTAGATTAACTTAGAATGCCATATTTTAGTGTCATGATGAGTGAATATTGTAGAAAAAGTCCACACTAAATACAGGGGTTAAAGCAAAAAAAAATATTTTGACTGAAAATATTTCCTCGGCCAAACCCCATTCCACAGCCATACGGCTACATTCACACACACAGTTTAAGAGCGGTGCTTTTCTTCTTGTAATTAGGAGCGCTTGTCCTCCTAATTAAAAACATTTAGGAGTACCTTCTGATCAATAAAAAAAAATTCTGATAAAAAAAATTTGCCTTCCTAATACGAGGTGACGTTTGACTCCTTAAAGTGACTTACAGGGGTATTTTATTTTTACCTTTCCAATGGTATAATTTTCATCTACATCAAATTCAAAAATTTATGTTTAAATATAATGTTTAATGTTTATATAACATTTTTCGAACTTTTCATATCGTTTTGGAGGAAAATTATATCGCGATAATTATCGTTATCGAATTATCGCCCAGCCCTAATAGGACGTATACAAATTTTCAGTGTTAAGTCATTATTATTATTTTTATTTTTGTAAAGCAGGACAAAAGAGTAATAAGCAGATTTTGGCTATTTAATTTATGCAATAGTGAAAAAGTTGCAAAATAGGCCAGTGTTTCATTTTGTTCGGCTTCGGCCAAGAATTGTCATTTCGGTGCATCCCTACCAGCAGTGAAATGTGTTCTCTGCATTTGACCCATCCAAGTGCACTGTTGTAAACTGCTTTCTTCTAAAGTGTAGAAAACTCAGAAGAGAAGACCAGGAGAAATCGGATCGTCAGCAGGATTCTTTTTATTGAGAACACAAGCTGTTGGTAGCTGCAGTCATCGAAGTCTCAATCTTAAGTAACTTTACAAGGTTATTTTATAGGCATTTTTGGAGGAGGGACTTCTCGGAGGTGGAGACAGATTCAAACAAAGCAAGCACCTGAGGGAGGCGTTAGTTTGTTACGGGAACTTCCCGTGGTTGTAATCTCATCAACATAATCAAATGCATAGACACTAATCCATTCAACCTAAACGAATCCATGTCTGGACCAGAAAGCCATTTGCAGAACAAAGGTTGAATCTCTCAGTAGTCTGACTCATTGATCTTACCATTATCATAGAGACAAAGGCACAGCTGTCTCAAGCTCAATGGTCAGGAAACGATCTCAAACACCTGAATTGCCTGACACTTTCTTAGTCAGGAAGTGTATCTAAATTAAACATTTAAATACAATTTGTAATCCCACAGCACACACACCTGGAGCAGTGGGCACACACACACACACCTGGAGCAGTGGACACTGTTCACTCAGGAAAAGCTCCAGCACGACCACCGCATGTAACTTTTAACAAGATTCACTTGTTTAAAACACGATAAATTATATTAACATTTATTATAGAACCATTATTTCGCCAATAAACATCTAAATACATACATCTCTATCTAAATTAATGATTTATCTCCGCAAGCAATCGCAGTTCGAGTATAGTTCTGTGTAAATGCATAGATAAACCGCGCTGTCAGCTGTTTTCATAATTTAGAATGACAAAAACATTTTAATAATTCTGATAAATCATGCCAGTTAAGAAATGCAATAAAATACGATGTTTTGTTTGTTATAGCTTATTTCAATATTCCAGAGAATATTATTCAGTGAATTAACATTATCCAGTGAATTATTCTTCACTCTTTAGCCTATTAAACAGCGTTTACTTTAAACCTAAAACTGTAGTTTAAAATGAAGTTGATATGAGTTCTGTCCTTTTATTTTCTCCATTTGAAAACATTAGACATTATTTTGCTTATTGTTAATATCAGTGTTGCTGATGATACTTTTTAATAAATATCTTCTTTTTATTGTTGTAATTTGAAGATACAATTTTACATGAAATAATGTACATTTTCAACAGATTTTTGTTGTTGTTAAGATGACAAAGGAGGAAAAACCAAAGCTTCACTCTGTTATTTATTCACTTTATAACAGTAAATAAATATCGGTTCTGCATATCGGTTATCGGGTACATAAACATGCAAATAATCTGTATCGTATACATGCATACACACACCTATACACACGTATATACATGCATACACCTATACACGCATATATACATGCATACACCTATACACGCATATATACATGCATATATACATGCATACACCTATACACGCATATATACATGCATACACCTATACACGCATATATACATGCATACACACACCTATACACGCATATATACTTGCATACACACACCTATACACGCGTATATACACGCACGCATACACACACCTATACACGCGTACGTACATGCATACACACACCTATACACGCGTATGTACATGCATTCACACACCTATACACGCGTATATACATGCATGCATATACACACACTATACGCGGCGTATATACATGCACGCATACACACACCTATACCGCAGCGTATATACATGCACGCATACACACACCTATACGGCGTATACACACACACACACACACCTATACACGCAGCGTACGTGCATACATACACACACTATACACGCGTGTATATGTACATGCATTCACACACCTATACCGCGGCGTATATACATGCACGCATACACACCTATACTCGCGTGTATACATGCACGCATACACACACCTATACACGGCGTATATACATGCACACACACACACACATCCTATACGCGTATATACATGCACACACACACACACCTATACACGGCGTATATACGCACGCATACACACACCTATACACGATTATATACATACACACACACACACACACCTATACACGCGTATATACATGCACACACACACACACACCTATACACGGGTATATACACGCACGCACACACACACACCTATACACGCGTATATACACACACCTATACACGCGTATATGCACGCATACACACACCTATACACGCGTACATACATGCATACACCCACCTATACACGCGTACGTACATACATGCACACACACACCTATACACGCATACGTACATGCATACACACACCTATACACGCATACGTACATGCATACACACACCTATACACACGTACGTACATGCATACACACACCTATCACACGTACGTACATGCATACACACACCTATACACGCGTACATACATGCATACACACACCTATACACGCGTATATACATGCATACACACACCTATACACGCGTATATACATGCACACACACACACCTATACACGCGTATATACATGCACACACACACACACCTATACACGCGTATATACATGCATACACACCTATACATGCGTATTGTGGGACCAAATAAATGAGAAACGAATGTTATACACGTGTATATACATGCACGCATACACACACCTATACACGCGTATATACATACACACACACACACACCTATACACGCGTATATACATGCATACACACACCTATACATGCGTACGTACATGCATACACACACCTATACATGTGTGCGTACATGCATACACACACCTATACATGTGTGCGTACATGCATACACACACCTATACACGCGTACGTACGTACATGCATACACACACCTATACACGCGTACGTACGTACATGCATACACACACCTATACACGCGTACGTACGTGCGTACATGCATACACACACCTGTACACGCGTGCGTACGTACGTACATGCATACACACACCTATACATGCGTATATACATGCATACACACACCTATACACGCGTATATACATGCAAGCATACACACACCTATACACGCGTATATACATGCAAGCATACACACACCTATACACGCGCGTATATATATTAGTGGTGGGCCGTTATCGGCGTTAACGTGCTGCGTTAACGTGAGACTCTTATCGGCGATAAAAAAAATATCGCCGTTAATCTATTCTCAAAGTTGGGTTGGGAGCTGGGTCTATACTACGCAAGCTATGATGTCTTTCACCCTGATATTTTAGCGCGGATGTATACCTAGCCGAATTGCACTGTAGGGGGCGAGAACGAGTCTTCGAACTAGAGGCTCGCAGTCCGTGATGGACAGATTGTTAACGGCTGGTCTATGTGGTAATACAATCGGGCAGGACATCCAAACGCTCACCTATCATTCATCAACCTCAAATATGGCTTTTCATCTAAAAGATGTATGTAGTAGCAACTTTACATGGCCGCTCAATATGATGTTAACCTAGAGAAATGTGCGCTATTGAAGTGTTTGTGTGGAAGCGCGTTTGCGCAGGACAGGCTCCGGTGTGCTCACTTGCTCTTAAAATCTCCGTAATTTTTGGTCATACAGATAAAAGTAGCCTAATACATCTTTCGAATCTGTAAAGACTCTACGTTTATTTGTGTGCACTCAGAATAACAACGAAATGTTGCGCTTTTAAGCAAACAGGATGCGCTTTAGGTCTCATGTGAACTTGAGAATTCACTCCCGTGTCACCTCTGCTTGAACCTGTGTATGCCTACGTTACTGTGAAATTACCACATCAGGCGTGGACGTGCTAACATGGATGCAGCTATGAACGCCGGGTTTGCTTCAGGAAAATCTATTTTTAAGAAGCTTCCCAATGGAAACTGTAAACAGTTCATCACGAGCTCTTATGTAGGCCTACAGTTCAAAATTCATGTTTAACTGAATAAACAGTTAGTAAACACAAGTACATCTTATTGAACATAGTTTATTTTCATCACCAATTATCATAGTAGAACAGCTTTCTTCAAGCAGTTTGTGATGCATTTGGAAACAGGAGATGAGCCCTGGTCTAATGCGCCACCTGGCTTGAGAAACCCGCTCTCAAAGACTTACTTTTAGTCATTATTTGGGTAGCACATATTCTGAATGCCTTCGGCAGAATTCAAATGAGCCATTTTAATCTAGATTAATCTAGATTAATCTGATTAAAAATTAATCTATGCCCACCCCTAATATATATATATATATATATATATATATATATATATATACATACATACATACATACATACATACATACATACCTACTTAGGGATGGCTCGATACCGATCCAATACCAAAAATTCTGAGTATCTGCCGATTTTAAATCTGTGTATAATTTCTATATCTCAGTGTGTGTTGACCTGCTCATCACTCTTTTGTGTTTTACACACAATCTACTAAATATAGACAACTTTACTGTAAAGAAAAAAATAATGAATGGATATGTAATTATAATCTATGACAAAAATACTTTTATAAACTAGGTTAGTGGATAATTCAGTAGCAAAAGTTACTCTAGAAAAATCATGAGTGCACAATAATTTTATAAAATCTAAAATTAGTTAAAAATTATTGGGGAACAAAGAAAAGTGAATAAGTGTAGGACTAAATCTGGTAATAAAATATATATATTGCTCTTTGTATTGTTATAAAATACATTCTTGGAAAACAAGTAACATATTTATATACAAATATATATGCTGTAAAATTAAAAGATATTTACTTTAAACGTACTGCATAGTAATGAGGCAGCACCATATAACAGATGAGACGAACAAGAAAGGCAATTACAATCTTTCATTGCGCAAAAATATTATAATAAGTAAGACTCCAATACAGAGCGGCATAAAGCACTTATGCGCATTCCATGTGCAGAATGATGCGCTTGAAGCAACACTGAGTCACAACGTGCAGGCGCAGCGCTCCGGAGTCCGCATAGAGAAGTTCAAAGCCCAAAAGAAAGAGATATTAATGCGTAGTGTATTAAATCTGTTCCACAGTTTATTGAGCCTTTTCTTTTGACCGTTTTAAATGTCAGTTACTGTGCTTGTGAAGAACCCTTCTGCTCACCATGACTACAACAATGTTGTGATCTAACAGACACCCGGTAGAAAGTAACACGATTTAGAAACAGCACGAGACTCTAGCTAGATAAAATCCTTTTATGCAAAACCATTGGACTTTATTTACAGATTATTTATAATAGGAACAGTGGAGAGAGTTTTATCGTCTTGACTCTAGTAACCGAACGCGGCACGCAGTTCGCTGAATGGAGGATGAAGGACTGCTGCAGCGGAGAGAAGTGTTTACGTGAACTTGACTTAAATATTCATCTTTACCAAACATTAAATTATGTAACGGCTTCGGAACATTTGAAATATTCTGCACGAAAACTTTATGGTGTTTTATGTGTTTGTGGCTTTTGTGGGGCTTAACAATAACAATATTAGCTATGCAGAATATCGAATTTGGATCGATCTCGACAGACAGATACCCCGATCCAGCAGAAAATGCCAATATCGAACCGATTCTGAATATCGGATCGGCGCACCCCTAATATATATATATGTATGTATGTGTATGTATGTATGTATGTATATATATATATATATATATATATATATATATATATATATATATATATATATATATATATATATATATATATATATTAGGGATGGGTCACGATTTTAGAATATTCAAATATTCTATTTAATTATAGAATATCGATTAGGTTGTGCGATTATTTTCTAAAGGTGTACCAGGGCTTGACAATAAAGACTGTCCGATGGCGTGAACGCTCGGATTTGTCACTTGCCAGATCGGGCCACTGCAGGTGGTCACTAAATTGTATCATTTGCATGTGTTTTTAAGCCTTCTTTGTTTTAAAAATGTAAGCGATTCAAAAGCATTTGGGCGCGAAAGACAACTCCTTTCAGTACATGCGCGTTGTGTTCTGTTTTGTGTGAACAGCGCGAGCACAGACAGCCGCGTCTCTGACACCGCGAGACGCCTGAACGGGCAAATACATGAAGTATGTCAAACTACCCCTCTTGGCAAGTAACTTTAGCAATAATTCATCTATATTGAATTTATATACTGAAGTACAGATGCACAGATTTATTTTAGAGCATCTTCTGTTCCGTGCTTGCACACAAACTTCACTGTCGGCACTCGGGCGCGGCACACATACATAGTGTGTACACAATACATATACACACACTATAGTGTGAGCGCTAACCATGCTGGAGAACGGAACTTCTGATACGTGCAGGCTGATTGCGTGATCAATAGATGTTAAGCATTATATTGCGAGAGGGCCGTTTGTTACAGCGTCTCAAACAACTCAAAATAATAAACCAAAGTTAACAAAACGATGCACGAGAGTGCTTCTCTGCCGCCTTCACGTCCTGTTTCCCATTAATGAAGCCGTGACGAGCTCCCTGCATTCAAATTATTAGTTTTTTGCTTAAATAATAACGTAATATTCCACTGGTTGATATATTATATTTATATGCAAAATATTTGTTGTTTTTCGTGTTAAATGTGAAGAATGACAGGTTGGATGACACACTTATTATTATTATTTTGGCAGAGTATACAGGTGTAATTTTCACTTTAACTTCAGGCAATGTAACATGATTTTATGATCGTAATTTTGACTTTATTCTTAAAATATTATGACGTTAATTATTTATTTATTTGAGAAGGATAAACTGATCAAACTTGCGCTGGCCGCTTGGTATTTAAAAAAGCAAAAACTTGAATTTAACAAAAATAAGATGTTCCAATCATATTTCTAAATTAAATTAATAAAGAAAGGAAACAAAATAATGACCAATTTGCTATTAAAAACCAAAACTGAACTATTTAAATAGCTCAGCTAGAGAGAGAGAGAGAGAGAGAGAGAGACACGGGCTCAGACTCAGGCGGAGAATTCTGAGAAGCTGCAGGGATCTATATTATTCCCTTGTTTCAATTCAAAGTTCACCGAACTAATTGTGAACAAACACTCCCGTCTTCTTCCCGAGCATGTGAACATGTTCATTTAGTTTATTTATATATATGAAATAGGTTATTGTTATGAAGACAGACGTTAAAATTAATGTTCACATAATAAGTGCCGTCATTCAGGCGGTTCACAATATGTTTTAGCACGTAATATGTTTGAAGAATGATATTCTGTTTAGCGCGCAATATGTTTTACGCTTAATATTCATTGATGCATTAATCAGATTTAAGATTTTCTTTTTAATAATATGAATGTTCATGCTCATTTTTAAAATAGAAATGTCCTAGCCTTATGAGCAGTTGATAATCGACGGACTGTTCTGTTAATAAATGCCGTTATTAGGTTAAGTTATATTAATATGTTTCAGCACTCATACTTTACAACCATTCATTTTCTTGGGTTAAGATAGACTATTCTCTAATTAATTAAACAGTTTATCATACAGATTGAAAGCCTGGATGGTCTCTCTCTCTCTCTGTGTGTGTGTGTGTGTGTGTGTGTGTGTGTGTTTGTGCGCGTGGGTGGGTGGGCGTGTGCATGCGTGGGAGGGGAGCGATTTTCGAATAGTAATCGAATAATACCCAGCGATTATCGAATATTACTTTTGCTTAAAATGCCCATCCCTAATATATCTATATCTATATCTCTCTCTCTCATGCATACATACACACACATTAGGGATGTAACGGTTACTGGTTTGACGATAAATCATGATAAAATTCCCCACGGGTTAGTATTACCGTTTCATATTTTAATTATCATTAAAACCGTATTCAATTACCACGATTTGAACATCTCATGATAAATAAATACTGTCCAGCATAAAGCACAGTTTTCAGTAACCGTCTACGTGCGCACAGCAGCAGAGTTTCGTTTTGAGTGAAAACAGAGCGGAAAAGCTGGGAGGTTTTAAACTAATGCTGACGGAATTATACAAATTAATTGATGAATTAATTAATTATATGTACCTCTGAAGGTTCTGACTGTCTTCAGAAACGATTCGATGGCATTTTGTTTTCATCTTCGCTCCAATACCTAAAGGATGTTTTCTTAATCGCAATACTGTTTTGTCCACGGAGTTCACGGGAAACACAGCGCTGGACAGTGCGAGCATTTCACTCGCATTTGTGACTAAAAAGAGATGTGTGCAAACTGGAAAATGTATTTAGGAGCAGGAGCACGAATTCAAAATACAAAACAGCCTAACTTATACAGTAGCCAGTAACAAACGTATTAGTTTCTTCAGTTTATTTATGGAAAAATAGCCATACAGCCTCACATTACAGAGCTTTAAAAAGACAACGGTTTAATTTAAATTAGCACAGATGAGAAGAAAGTCGAAGCGAGTGAATGAGAGGTGCTAGTGCTGATTCTGAATGATGCACATTCGTCACTAGAGGGTGCTGCCGTTACACCAGTAACCATGTAAACAAAGCAGCTGCACTACTTTCCTAACTGTGTAAATAATGTTTCTGTCATTTAGATTTATATTCACTTTAGTATTCACAATGGCACCAACTAATTAATACTTAAAGACTTAATGAGCTATTTATTTTCAAACTTAATGAGCTATTTATTTTCAACCATTTTGTTTCTAACTTAAAACATGGCCTATCCACTGATCTATAATAGAGAACAGTTGGCCTATCTATATATTGACTGATTCGATATTATTGTTCAGCGACACTTAACAGGTTACATTAGTTAACATGAAAAACTATGACTGCATTTATTAATAATTTCATGTTAATTTCAACTTTTAATAATACATCATAAAATCAAAAGTTGTCTACTAATATTGTTCAAACATGAATATGTATTTTTATTAATCAACATTAACAAAGAATATTAACTACTGCTACAATTGGCTATTGCACATTTTTGGTTTATGTTAACCTGCTTTAACTAATGTTAACAAATGGAATCTTATTGTAAAGTGTTAACTATTGTTCTTTTGTTAATTTGAACAATCTTTTGCCCTCTAATCTTGAAACACTTGTTTAGCATTTAGCATTAACACTGAATTTGCATGCCCTGCTGTAGTTTTGACCGGTTGATGACAAACAAGATTATGTGGATTCTACACATTTAAACAGTTCAGATAAGGTATCTAGAAATATTTATGGAGCAGATGAAATACATATAATAATTTAATAATCAATTATCTTTTTGACTTAACCCTTTTCTTTATTTTAAGGCTGAAATGTGAGGTGAACCTTTTTATGAATCTTTTTCAAAGCTTTATTTTAACATTTACACGAGATATTTGAGCATGCTATTAAACCATTGTCATTTAAATCCGAACATCATTGGTAATGTTATTGTTTTAGTGATTATGCAAACAAAGTAATTTTATTTGATTATTTTTAAATATAAAACTTGGTGAATTGATTTGTGTCTGTAGCTTTTGAACATCTCCAGCACATTTAAACAATACCGTGATAATACTGATAACCATGATAATTTTGATCACTATAATTGTGATAAGAAATTATAATTTTTTGTATATATATATATATATATATATTAGTGTAAATATGTATGTGTATATTTGTGTGTGTACATATGTATGTGTATATACAGTGGGTACGGAAAGTATTCAGACCCCCTTAAATGTTTCACTCTTTGTTATATTGCAGCCATTTGCTAAAATCATTTAAGTTCATTTTTTTCCTCATTAATGTACACACAGCACCCCATATTGACAGAAAAACACAGAATTGTTGACATTTTTGCAGATTTATTAAAAAAGAAAAACTGAAATATCACATGGTCCTAAGTATTCAGACCCTTTGCTGTGACCCTTTGCCGTGAAATATATTTAACTCAGGTGCTGTCCATTTCTTCTGATCATCCTTGAGATGGTTCTACACCTTCATTTGAGTCCAGCTGTGTTTGATTATACTGATTGGACTTGATTAGGAAAGCCACACACCTGTCTATATAAGACCTTACAGCTCACAGTGCATGTCAGAGCAAATGAGAATCATGAGGTCAAAGGAACTGAACTGCCTGAAGAGCTCAGAGACAGAATTGTGGCAAGGCACAGATCTGGCCAAGGTTACAAAAAAAATTCTGCTGCACTTAAGGTTCCTAAGAGCACAGTGGCCTCCATAATCCTTAAATGGAAGACGTTTGGGACGACCAGAACCCTTCCTAGAGCTGGCCGTCCGGCCATACTGAGCTATCGGGGGAGAAGAGCCTTGGTGAGAGAGGTAAAGAAGAACCCAAAGATCACTGTGGCTGAGCTCCAGAGATGCATTCGGGAGATGGGAGAAAGTCAACCATCACTGCAGCCCTCCACCAGTCGGGGCTTTATGGCAGAGTGGCCCGACGGAAGCCTCTCCTCAGTGCAAGACACATGAAAGCCCGCATGGAGTTTGCTAAAAAACACCTGAAGGACTCCAAGATGGTGACATAAGATTCTCTGGTCTGATGAGACCAAGATAGAACTTTTTGGCCTTAATTCTAAGCGGTATGTGTGGAGAAAACCAGGCACTGCTCATCACCTGTCCAATACAGTCCCAACAGTGAAGCGTGGTGGTGGCAGCATCATGCTGTGGGGGTGTTTTTCAGCTGCAGGGACAGGACGACTGGTTGCAATCGAGGGAAAGATGAAAGCAGCCAAGTACAGGGATATCCTGGACGAAAACCTTCTCCAAAGTGCTCAGCACCTCAGACTGGGCCGAAGGTTTACCTTCCAACAAGACAATGACCCTAAGCACTCAGCAAAAATAATGGAGTGGCTGCACAACAACTCTGTGACTGTTCTTGAACAGCCCAGCCAGAGCCCTGACTTAAACCCAATTGAGCATCTCTGGAGAGACCTAAAATGGCTGTCCACCAATGTTTACCATCCAACCTGACAGAACTGGAGAGGATCTGCAAGGAGGAATGGCAGAGGATCCCCAAATCCAGGTTGAAAAACTTGTTGCATCTTTCCCAAAAAGACTCATGGCTGTATTAAATCAAAAGGGTGCTTCTAAATACTGAGCACAGGGTCTGAATACTTAGGACCAAGTATTATACTTAGGACCATGTGATATTTCAGTTTTTCTTTTTTAATAAATCTGCAAAAATGTCAACAATTCTGTGTTTTTCTGTCAATATGGGGTGCTGTGTGTACATTAATGAGGAAAAAAAATGAACTTAAATGATTTTAGCAAATGGCTGCAATATAACAAAGTGAAAAATGTTCCTTTCCGTAACCACTGTATATAAATATGTGTGTGTGTTATATATACGTGTGTGTGTGTGTATATATATATATATATAATTTGTATTATATTTTTAAAGAAATGTATATGCAGGCACAATTTAGATTTGCCTACAAAATCTATAAACATGCACCTAATGCTGGGTACACACTAAACGATTTTTAAAATCTTATAAGATATTCAAAATGTGAGACCACAAACATGAGAACACAATCGTATATTTAACCATTTTGCTCCTATAGTGTGTGGTGTACCACGATGTGACGAAGACAGCACACACCACACACCAACAGATTTTCAACCAGAGTGTGAACACGGGAAACCTCGCTGAACTCTCGAGACTTGAGAACAAACAAGATTTTTTAATTGCAATTTTTTAATAAAGAACACACAAGGGCAATAACATATACATTGCATTACATCAAATACAATAATAAACAAAAACAATAAAAGTAAAAAAATAAATTACATTTCCGTAAACAAGTATAAATAATTACAAAATATTCAAAGAATAGTTTTAAGGCTTTAAAGTAATGGCAAAATCCCAGTCTTTGATAATGGCAGGAAGAAATTGCGATGATGGTGTCTTTATTTTTTTTTTTTCATAAACAAAAAATAAACTGTTACAGCTTAAAACAGATTATAACAACAAAACTAGATATAGCTTTGATATAAAAAAATATACAAATATCTTGAAAAATAACCAACAAGATCAAAACATTAAGCCAGGGAAATATATAAATTACATTTGAGAGGAAAAAAAACAACAACAACTAAATCCCACCCTCCCGTAATAATAGTTTCCAAATCCTTTTGTGCTGTGCCATGACTGCGGCTGTATCCGAGATCGCCCCCTATACCCTCATTCACTATTCCCTACATTAGTCCACTCATAGAGTTCACTTGAAGGAGTGAATGGAAAACAAGTGAGGGAATTCGGACACTGAGTGCACCAGAAGGACTGTCACTTTTGAATAGTTTGCTTGCTGTTTAATAATCATTTGAAATGGGCAGCTCCAGTAGTAAGATTAAAGGATTTATCTTGAACTATTTGAGGGTATAGGGGGCGATTTTGGATACAGCCTGTTTGTTATGCCTCCGTCCTTGTCAGCCCGCTTTCTGATTGGATTAGGGCTGTGACAACTAATCGATTATTATCGATAATGAAAATCATCGACAACGATTCTCATTATCGATTATTCGGGTCTGCCCACAGTGCACGTCCAACTTCAGCCAGTTTTCAAAATTACAGCACTGAATAACGCATTTCTATGGACAAAATGCATCTAAAAATATTGGAGGAAACAGAATGAGATGCTGCGGGAGAACTAGGTTACGTGATCCAAGCTGCCCAAAACATGAGAATTCTTTATTTTAACGCATTAGCGTAATGGCGTGCCCTGTCAGGCTCTTTGACAGATGCGTGTGCGTCCTCAGTGGAAAAATTTTCAGATTATGGTCATATCCTTATATATAAATGTCACAGATTCACGCGAACATTTCCATTTTTGCAGACAGTGGAAAAGACAGACAGACAGAACACAGAGGGAGACAATTAAAAGGCTATTCAGCGCAAAAATATCCATTGTGCTGAAATATCGGTTGTTGAAAATTTTAATTAAGGCTTAAAAGTCAACATACCGTGCGAGTATTTTATGAGAGTAGGAACTGTTAAGGGATAACGGCGTGTAATTCTGAATATAAATATCAGACGCTTCATAGCCGCCTTATTACAGGATTAAAGAAATGACACGTTACTGTGATCAAAGTCAACGTGTGTTCCTGCAGAAAATTACTCTTACCTGTTGGTTAACACTGAGTTTGTTTTTATTCGTCTTTATTATTATTTACATTTTAATAGAGATTTGAACTATATTCACTATTACAGTGCTTAACAAATGTATTAAAACACATTTATGTAAGGTTTTTAACAAATTATGTAAGGTTTGTGCCACTGCTGCTCTAAACTTAACAGCATTAGTGATTACCAAAGTCATTTTTTAAGCTTTCTGTATTGGTTAGGCCTCCAATATGTGAGCTTTTTAGTAACAATTGTAGGCTATTTATAATGCTGTACTATAACTACTGCTGTTATCTATGAAAGAAAGGCAGAGTGCATGGTGGATTTTTTTCAGATACCCAATTACAGTCAAAAAGTACATAATGGCAGCAAGATTGCAAGCTGTTGCAAGGCTTAGGAGGCCATTTTTGTTGTTGTGTGAATTAATACTATTTGGATGTTTGTTTATTTGCCCAATAAATGACAATTTTTTTAGATTTAAACAATGTTTCGACATATTCCTAAAATATGTGTTTTCTTTATTATGATAGATGGTCTAATAAATTAAGTACTGTATGTATATAATTCAGTTGGCACGTTTGCTTGAAAGACATTGGACACAATGTGGAGTAGTGTGTTTTTTGTCTATAAAATGTTTTGTTTAATCCAATTAATTGAAAGAATAACCGGCCAACTAATCATCAAAATAATCGTTATTTGCAGCCCTAGATTGGATATTGTTTTGTTTCACGTGATAATCTGCAGATCAAACGCGCGTAAGATAATCTTTAGATCCACCAAGATAACATTAGCTAGGATTGTTGCAAGGGGAGAAATCGGCCCAAAATCAGCTCCATTATCTTGTGGTGTGTACCCAGCATAAGCAGAAACCAACAACATCGCATACAAAATCATGCTGTCCCATCACATTTTCAACTACATTTTTGTTGTTGATGTTGTCATTTGTTTGTTTGTTTTAATCAACACGCAATCAACATGTCAGCAAACATATGTTCCGTATTTTGGATTTATTCAATGAATCCGCAAAAATATTTAGCAAAGGTTCATGCTCGCAATGCATTGATAAATGGCTTGATAAAATTATAACACAATACAAACCAAGGTTTAATAATGGAGATCTGTTGAAAGTTGTATTTACTGACTTTTAAGTGCTCCTAATATATTACATATAGAGAAAACATGTTGACATACTGGTTCCCTTTAGTTTATTATTTATTTTTACCTGGTCTTAAAATTAGCCTCAGAAACCCTGCAAACACGAAGTAAAAAAATAAATAAATACACAGATCGGTCCATATATATTTGGACACTGACACAGTTTTCATAATTATGGCTCCGTATGCCACCATATTAGAATTAATATGAAACAATCAAGATGAAATTATAGTGCAGATTTAAAGCTTTAATTCAAGGGGTTGAACAAATATATAACATAAAATGCTTAAGAATTACAAAGCATTTACCCCCAACTGTAAACTGATATTTCCTACCGACACGCTACATCAAAAGATAGAAATAACTGACTTAAAACCATTTTTTAGCTGGTGAAAATACTACTGTTCTAATAAATTTGGCCACCACTCTATGTCCTGTTGTTTTTTTTTTTTAAACTGTACCACAGACAGTGCAAATGTACCATGTACATACCATGGCACATTAATATGGTAACCTTATGTTAATGTAATATTAGTCTATGTATTTTTTTTTTTCTGAAAAGTAGTTTTGAGAATTCAAGATGTTTTCTTGACACAGAGCTGTCACTCGTGGGGTGAAACATGGTGATGGTTAAAGGAGTTGTTTATCGATCTGATTTATCCCATATAGGTTTGAGTTTATTAATCTGCTAGCAAAGCACTTCAGTTTACTTCAGGGTTAATTCACTAACTTTAACTCATGCAGTCTCAAATGGTATTGCACAACATTGATTATGATTGATTTATTTCAGGGCAGTCCAAACCTGTTCCTGAAGGGCCACTGTCCTGCTGAGGTTAGCTCCAACCCTAATTAAACACACCTGAACCAGATCATCAAGGTGTTTAAGATTACTAGGCTGTGTCCGAAATCACCCCTATACTCTTAAATAGAGCACTATTTGAGGAGACCGCAATGTGTAGTTGGGTCTGAAACCATAGTGGACATTATCAAGTGCACTCATTCAATCCCGCAATGGACCACAATGATGAGTGTACAAACAATGTTAACCATAACACCCATAATGCACTGTGAGGGTCATGCTGAATGAGTTCCCACATCTCGTCAGAAGATGGCGCCTGCAGCTGAATTATCCTTCCATCCATTTTCCAACCTGATTGTCCAATGTGGGTACAGCGTTAATGTCATATAATTGTATAGTTTAATTAAGGTTTATACAGGTGCTGGTCATATAATTAGAATATCATCAAAAAGTTGATTTATTTCACTAATTCCATTAAAAAAGTGAAACTTGTATAATGTATACATTCATTCCACACAGACTGATATATTTCAAGTGTTTATTTCTTTTAATTTTGATGATTATAACTGACAACTAATGAAAACCCCAAATTCAGTATCTCAGAAAATTAGAATATTACTTAAGACCAATACAAAGAAAGGATTTTTAGAAATCTTGGCCAACTGAAAAGTATGAGCATGTACAGCACTCAATACTTAGTTGGGGCTCCTTTTGCCTGAATTACTGCAGCAATGCGGCGTGGCATGGAGTCGATCAGTCTGTGGCACTGCTCAGGTGTTATGAGAGCCCGGGTTGCTCTGATAGTGGCCTTCATCTCTTCTGCATTGTTGGGTCTGGCATATCGCATCTTCCTCTTCACAATACCCCATAGATTTTCTATGGGGTTAAGGTCAGGCGAGTTTGCTGGCCAATTAAGAACAGGGATACCATGGTCCTTAAACCAGGTACTGGTAGCTTTGGCACTGTGTGCAGGTGCCAAGTCCTGTTGGAAAATGAAATCTGCATCTCCATAAAGTTGGTCAGCAGCAGGAAGCATGAAGTGCTCTAAAACTTCCTGGTATACGGCTGTGTTGACCTTGGACCTCAGAAAACACAGTGGACCAACACCAGCAGATGACATGGCACCCCAAACCATCACTGACTGTGGAAACTTTACACTGGACCTCAAGCAACGTGGATTCTGTGCCTCTCCTCTCTTCCTCCAGACTCTGGGACCCTGATTTCCAAAGGAAATGCAAAATTTGCAGAGAACATAACTTTGGACCACTCAGCAGCAGTCCAGTCCTTTTTGTCTTTAGCCCAGGCGAGATGCTTCTGGCTTCTGACTTCTGCTTCTGTCTGTTGTTCAAGAGTGGCTTGACACAAGGAATGCGACAGCTGAAACCCATGTCTTGCATACGTCTGTGCATAGTGGTTCTTGAAGCACTGACTCCAGCTGCAGTTGACTCTTTGTGAATCTCCCCCACATTTTTGAATGGGTTTTGTTTCACAATCCTCTCCAGGGTGCGGTTATCCCTATTGCTTGTACACTTTTTTTCTACCACATCTTTTCCTTCCCTTCGCCTCTCTATTAATGTGCTTGGACACAGAGCTCTGTGAACAGCCAGCCTCTTTTGCAACGACCTTTTGTGTTGCCCTCCTTGTGCGAGGTGGCAATTGTCGTCTTTTGGACAACTGTCAAGTCAGCAATCTTCCCCATGATTGTGTAGCCTACAGAACTAGACTGAGAGACCATTTAAAGGCCTTTGCAGGTTTTTGAGTTAATTAGCTGATTAGAGTGTTGCACCAGGTGTCTTCAATATTGAACCTTTTCACAATATTCAAATTTTCTGAGATACTGAATTTGGGGTTTTCAATAGTTGTCAGTTATAATCATCAAAATTAAAAGAAATAAACACTTGAAATATATCAGTCTGTGTGGAATGAATGTATACATTATACAAGTTTCACTTTTTGAATGGAATTAGTGAAATAATTGATGATATTCTAATTATATGACCAGCACCTGTACATTCTAGTTTTCATGACTGAGTTCAAGATAAATATTTTCATTACTAGTGGAGCTACCAGTTTGCTAAGATTAAAATTGTTATTATCAAGCACAAATTAGGCAAAAGTAGCAGCCCTTCCGGCAAACTCTCTGTCTGAATTCGCTCACTTGTGTTTTCATTCACTCTTTCAAATGGACTATATTAGTGGACTAATGAAGGAAATAGTGAATAAAGGTATAGGGGTGACTAGGAACTTCCAGGCTAGTGTGTTGGAGCTGGTTGGAGTTATACTTGGCAGGACGCTGGCCCTCCCGGAGCAGGATTGGACAATCATGATTTATTTAAAACCGTGACATTCCTTTTTTATGTTTATTAAAAACAATTATCTAGTATTGATCCTTTTCTCTCCACAATTGTCAAAACTATGTTTAATTAAAATGGTTTCATTATCATTGTGACTTGCACATCCCAGTAGTTAAGAAAATGTTTTACAGATCTGTCATGTACTCAAAAGGAAAAACAAGAAATGCCCATCTGTGATTTCTTATGTAACTGAAGTTCTCTGACGTTCCAGCTGTGACACAGATGCAGTTGAAGAATGGCTGGCAAATCAAGTGCATGCAAAGTTCGGAATGTGGATATCAACCCATGCATTGAGGTCAGTCAATGGAGTGTGTGGCTAAATAACATGTTAAATTTTAATGTAATCTATATGTTTTTTGTATAGATATATTTACAATTGATGTGAAATTTTGCGCTCAGTGCCACATAAGTGAAGAGGTAGCAATTCTAGTATTGTAATTGTAATACGTTTCATTTTAATTAACTACATTGCCTGTTATATCATGACATGTTGTAAAATGAGAACTGTGTTTTTAAAAAACTTTATTTCCTCTGTGTTTGCATTGGCATAGGAGAGTGATGGTTCTCAAAAATGTTTGGATGCATACAACTATGATAAGAGCATGTGTTCTGCATACTTCATGAGGTATAAAAACTGCAGAAAGTACTGGGTAAGTATGCAGAGACACTGGATATTTTTTTTTAATTACTCCTTTACTAATCTGATATGTCATAACCATATTACGTAGAGAAATTTACTATTTTGAAAAATATATAGTGTATACAAAAATTTGGCTTGCATAGGACCGTCTAAATGTAAGATTATTCTAGGGATAAAATGGTTTATGTTTGTGAATCCCTGGGTTTACAATAGATTTCTGCATAAAAGTCTAGGTATGGATAGTCAAATCTAGCCTAAACCATGAAGTACTCGGCTACTCGCCTGATAAGAGGTTAAAGTTCTTCCAAAATTACATGGAAGAGTCAATTGTGTGTTTTTTTTTTTAGGCTGAGTTCGTAGTTATAAGTCTCTCAGAAGGCAATAGTAACAACAACAATAATAAATAATAATAATAATAAATAAATAATGACAATGAATTAAAAAAACACTTATTTTATTGTTTGCAATACAAAACAGTTAATGCACTTTATATAGTGCCACTACACATAAGGATAACAACTGGTGAACAATTGAGCAATTTTGGACGCCGCAACAGAGTCAACCACAAGAGCAGAGTTTTCATATTGAGCAATATGAAAAATATATCATGATAATGATTTTGCTCATACCGCCAAGGACTACCCCCATCCTGCTGAGACCTAGTCCCAATCCAATACTTGTATTTTTCTAGTGTTAGGTGCACACTTTACATACATTTTGACTTGACTTGACTTGTAGATTTAAAGCTAAATTGTTACAGTATGTCTTTACTCCCCCTTATCAATGGTGACCATGTTCTTTTTCTGCCTGATGTTATGGCATTTACCAGCAGGGACCGATCAACCAAACTCTGACTTATTGCTATTGACCAAGATTTGCTACTTGAGAGCATTATTATTGGATTAAAAAATAATAATATAACACAATTGTAAATGTCCCTGAGCAGGACATGATATCATATTTTTATCCACTTTACCAAAAGTGAAAGACCACAGTATACTCTGTAAATCAAACCGATATCTACCAAACTCTTGTTATTTTGAAGAGTATGGGCTCCTCATAGCTGAGTTTGGTCATCTCCATGTTTCCCCTTAACACAGTCACTAGGGGCTCATTGATGTTAAGATTTTCTGTAATACTGCTCTAAAATGCTGTCTTGAAATGTTATTTCACATTCTCAGCATGGTGTGATGCTGCAGCGTAGGCGTGATGGAGTAAAGCCTGATATGCCAACTGCTGAGGAGCGAGAGCAGATCATCACAGCCCTTGGAGGGAAGCCATACTAACCGCACGATAGCAGTTAGAACATAAGTGTGTTTGGACTCAGTAAAACAGAAATTTATTGCAGAGGAGACGCACTACGAATCTATCCTTCTGGATTTATGAAAATGTATTTCAGTCCTGTGGGGAAAGAGATTAAATGTGTACTTGCATAATTTCAGCAATTATGTAGTTGTGTAACAACTAATGCTGTGTTTGTATGTATGATACTGTCTATGGCAGGCTATTACAGCCTAATTTAATGTATTCAGTTATTAAAAATAGAACACATTTTTAATATGTGTGGGTGTTGTCATATCTGTTTTATGTGTATAGTGCTTTTCACAATACACGTTGTATCAAAGCAGTTTTACAGAAATTCTTAAAGTTGACTAAATGTCCACATTTGGCAGTTGAGAGATGGGTGATAGGAATGTTTACATATGGTGAGGATATAAACAGTTAAGCAGTGATGATTTGTTATATCGTATATATTGCTTTATGTGAGTATACTGATTGTATGCAGATGAAGCTGTATATATTTCCATTAAGCAAGTTGGAGTTAATTCAGTGTGCGGTGATATGGAAATCTGTAAGGTTTCGTAAAATGTATAACAATTTGGTGTGATGATGAACAAATGCATGTGTATCACTACCACGGTTATATGAGGCATATAAACTATGGAGTTTAAAACTGGTCATATCACCCACAACTGAGCAGTTTATTTGTATTTCCATTATACCTACAAGATGCATAATACAAAATATCTTGAGTTCCCTATGCAGGTCAAACGGCAACTGTGGCAAGAAACAAAAAAAAAAAAAAAATTGATAAGTAATAGAGAAGGGGGGAAAAGGCGTGTTATAAAACAGGCCACAGCCAGGGACAGTTTTCATTATTAATATTTAAGAAAGAAAGAAAGAACAGTAAAAAAAAACACGGTCAAGCCAGCCGCGATTGAAATTAAGATGCGCGTTTATTACAGTGAACAACACAGAGGGGACGCGCTTTTAGAGCGCTTTTCTTCTAGACGCCCAGGACTGAGATATAATGACATTTTTCGTGATTTTTTTTTGTACATCTGCTTTAATATTCGTGTTATTTATTGGTGTCTTTGACGGTTCTGTATTACTATATTTTCTACCTTTCAAATCATTGCAAGATTCATAGAAAAAGAGATGTCAAGTCAAGTCTAGCTTTATTGTCAATTCTTCCACATGTACAGTACATACATACAGAGAATTGAAATTGCGTTACTCTCAGACCCTTGGTGCATACAGTTAACATTAAACACTGACAGTAGACGTTCAAATACAGATAAATACAGTTTAACCATATGTACATACAAACTATACAGATATACAAATGAGGACATTGCAGAAAAATATAAATAAATAAACAAAAAAAAGAGATAGATAAAGTAAAGTGGCATAAGGCACATGGCAGATAGAGTGCAAACCAGTTAAAAAAAACAAAACTGCAGATGTGAGTAGTGCAAGAAAAAGAACAGTCTTTTATCAGACTGTCAGAAGAGGTAGATTACAGACAATGCTGGATGAGGTAGAGATCATTCCAGTGCTGCATAAAGTGACTGGGACATTAATCAATTTAGAGGGCTATAAAAACCTTGTTTCTAATAAGTACAAGAAATGAATGGTCAGTTCTTATATAGGACGTCCCATACTTATGCACACCTCATATGAAACCATTTTACTGCAGCGTTTTCAAGATATGGGACATTATTCGATTTAGAGGGGTACAAAGACCCCATTTCTAATAAGTACAAGAAATGAATGGTCAGTTCTTATATGGGACGTCCCATAATATATGCACACCTCATATGAAACCATTTTACTTCAGCATTTTCAAGATATGGGACATTATTCGATTTAGAGGGGTACAAAGACCCCATTTCTAATAAGTACAAGAAATGAATGGTCAGTTCTTATATAGGACATCCCATACTATAAGCACACCTCATATAAAACCATTTTACTGCAGCATTTTTGAGATATGGGACATTATTAAATTTTTAGGACTATGAAGACACCATTTCTAATAAGTACAAGAAATGAATGGTCAGTTCTTATATGGGACGTCCCATACTATATGCACACCTCATATGAAACCATTTTACTGCAGGATTTTTGAGATATGGGACACTAATACACTTTAGAGAGCTATAAAGACCTCATTTCTAATAAGTACACAAAATGAATGGTCAGTTCTTATTTTGGACTCCCCATACTATAAGCACACCTCATATAAAAACATTTTACTGCAGCATTTTTGAGACATGGGACATTATTACATTTAGAGGAGTATAAAGACACCATGTCTAATAAGTACAAGAAATGAATGGTCAGTTCTTATATGGGACGTCCCATAATATATGCACACCTCATATGAAACCATTTTACTGCAGCATTTTCAAGATATGGGACATTATTCGATTTAGAGGGGTACAAAGACCCCATTTCTAATAAGTACAAGAAATGAATGGTCAGTTCATATATAGGACGTCCCATACTATAAGCACACCTCATATAAAACCATTTTACTGCAGCATTTTTGAGATATGGGACATTATTACATTTTTAGGACTATAAAGACACCATTTCTAATAAGTACAAGAAATGAATGGTCAGTTCTTATATGGGACATCCCATACTATATGCACACCTCATATAAAACCATTTTACTGCAAAATGTTTGAGATATGGGACACTAATACACTTTAGAGAGCTATAAAGACCTCATTTCTAATAAGTACACAAAATTAATGGTCAGTTCTTATTTTGGACACCCCATACTATAAGCACACCTCATATAAAACCATTTTACTGCAGCATTTTTGAGATATGGGACATTCTTAAATTTTTAGGACTATAAAGACACCATTTCTAATAAGTACAAGAAATGAATGGTCAGTTCTTATATGGGACGTCCCATACTATATGCACACCTCATATGAAACCATTTTACTGCAGGATTTTTGAGATATGGGACACTAATACACTTTAGAGAGCAATAAAGACCTCATTTCTAATAAGTACAAGAAATGAATGGTCAGTTCTTATTTTGGACTCCCCATACTATAAGCACACCTCATATAAAACCATTTTACTGCAGCGTTTTTGAGATATGGAACATTATTCGATTTAGAGGAGTATAAAGACACCATTTCTAATAAGTACGAGAAATGAATGGTCAGTTCTTATATGGGAAGTCCCATAATATATGCACACCTCATATGAAACCATTTTACTGCAGCATTTTCAAGATATGGGACATTATTCGATTTAGAGGGGTACAAAGACCCCATTTCTAATAAATACAAGAAATGCATGGTCAGTTCTTATATGGGACGTCCCATACTATATGCACACCTCATATGAAACCATTTTACTGCAGGATTTTTGAGATATGGGACACTAATACACTTTAGAGAGCTATAAAGACCTCATTTCTAATAAGTACAAGAAATCAAGGTTCAAGGTTTCTTTATTTGTCACATAATAGTTATACAGGGTATAATTAGAAGTGAAATGTAATCGAATCAGGTCCGCTCAGTGGACAGTGCAAAATAATAAGAATACAAATTATATAAAGTAACATAACACAAGGGCATACATATGGTAAGAAAAGGAGAAATAAGAGTAAAATGTGCAATGAAATAAAAAAAAGTGCAAAACAATAAGATGTGCAAAAACAATAAGATGTGCAAAAGACAATAAGATGTGCAAAAAGATGTGCAAAAACAACAAGATGTGCAAAAACAATAAGATGTACAAAAAAGAAACAACAGTGTACTGGGACTTAATAAATAGTAATGAGAATAAGAGGATGTGCAGCGGTTGTTCATGGTAATGTACATAGAGCAGCAATGATGAGTATGTGATGATATTTACAGTTAACAATGGGTCTTGTGAGTGTTTATGAAACAGAGTTTGTGTTTAGGAGCCTGATGGCCTGAGGGAAGAAGCTCTTCCTCAGTCTTTCAGTCTTTGCCATCATGCTCCTGGCGCCTGCCAGATGGCAGTAAACAGAAATGATGGTTACCGGGGTGAGTAGAATCTTTGAGGATTTTAGCAGCTCTGCTTCTGCAGCGTTTGAGGTAGATGTCCTGCAGAGGAGGCCGACCCTGAGATGCGCTCAGCTAAGCGCGACTCTCTGTAGAGCTTTGCAGTCCTGGTTTGTGGCATTATTGTACCACACTGAGATGCACTGAGTCAGAACACTTTCTATGGCCCCTGAATAGAAAGTTTTCAGGATAGCTGGTGAGACCCTGAATTTCCTCAGCTGTCGCAGATGGTACAGTCTTTGCCTGGCTTTCTTAACCTGTGTTTGGATGTGTGTAGTCCAAGTCAGGTCCTCGGAGATGTTTACACCGAGGTACTTGAAGCTGCTCACCCTCTCCACAGGGGTCCCGCTGATCATAAGAGGAGTGTAGGGCTGCTGCTGTCTCTTCCTGAAGTCCACGATCAGCTCCTTAGTTTTGCTCACGTTCAGAGAGAGACAGTTGTCCTGGCACCATGATGTAAGTCTCTCCACCTCATCCAAGTATGCGGCCTCGTCATCGTTGTTGATGAGGCCCAGAACCACAGTATCATCCGCAAATTTGACAATAGAGGTGGAGCTGTGTGAGGACACGCAGTCGTGGGTGTATAGAGAGTATAGCAGAGGGCTCAGGACACAGCCCTGTGGGGCTCCTATGTTCAGGGTGATGGAGTTGGAGGTGAACTGGCCGACTTTCACCACTTGTGGTCTGGCGGTGAGGAAATCTTGAATCCAGTCACAAAGTGAAGTGTTTAGGCCAAGGTCTGAGAGTTTAACAGTCAGCTTGGTGGGGACTATAGTGTTGAAAGCTGAGCTGTAGTCTATGAATAGCAGCCTGACATAGTTGCCATTTTTGCTGTCGATGTGAGTGAGGGAGGAGTGCAGTACCTGGGAGATGGCATCGTCAGTAGATCTATTTGGCCGGTAGGCAAACTGAAGAGGGTCCAAGGTAGCAGGGATGGAGGAGCATTTCTTTAAAGTCTCTCAAAACCTTCATGACCGTCGATGTGAGGGCAACTGGACAATAGTCATTCAGGCAAGAGGGTTTACTGTTCTTAGGCACAGGGATTATGACAGATTTTTTAAAGGAGGTGGGAACAACAGAGGTAGCAAGGGACTCATTAAATATGGAGGTAAACAAACCAGCAAGCTGATCAGCACAGGACCTCAGAACGCGGCCAGTAATCCCATCAGGTCCTGCTGCTTTCCTGACGTTCACTCTCTTTAGTTCCCTCCGAATGTCATCCTCCGAAAAGGTGATTACATGATCATTGCTGCTCTGTCTGCAGCTTCCTGACGGGCTGCTCGGCAGATTTGCGCCGCCATTGCAGTCAAAGCGACCGTAGAAGGTTTTTAGCTCTTCGGCCAGCAGCGGATCTGCTCTCACCTCTGCGGAGGATTTATTTCCAGAGGAACAGATGGTCTTCAGTCCCTGCCACATGCGTCCGAGAGTCATTGAGCTGGAAATGTGACTCAATTTTCTCTCACTGTACCGCGCTTAGCGGCTCAGACACCGGAGAGCGTAGCACGATGTTTTGCTCGCTCATGTTCCTGACAACAGACCGGCATTGTATGCGGCAGTGCGATGGTTAACCGCATCACGGATTGATCTGTCCACCCACGGTTTCTGATTAGTAAATGTCCTTATTGTTACCGTTTCAGTGGCTTGCTCGGTTAGCGTGTTTACGGCTTACTGCTACATCCGTGAATTCGCTGGCGTCAGATGAACTCGCCCGGAACATGTCCCAGTCGATGTCATCAAGAGACGCCTGTAGCATAGCTTCAGAGTGGGGGACCAACGCGTCACTTCCCTCTCCACCGCGGTTCGCGAGCGATCCTTTGTTTGTATTCGGCGTGAGAAAGATGGCGACATGATCTGATTTGCCAAAAGCCGGCAGTGAGTGGGCTTTGTAGGCGTTATTGAGCGGAGTGTAGCAGTGATCCAGTGTATTCAGTCCTCTGGTTGGACAGGATATATGTTGATGAAAGTTCGGCAGGACTTTCTTGAGGTTAACCTTGTTAAAGTCCCCAGCGATGATACAAGCAGCGCCGGGATGTTTGTTGACATATCCGCTGATTTCATCGTGGAGATTGGACAAAGCCACGCTAGTGTCTGCTTGTGGAGGAATATAAACGGCAGACACGAGGATCGATGTAAATTCCGGGGCAGATAGAATGGGCGGCAGATAATGGAGAGATGCTCCAGATGAGGCGAACAGGAACGACAGAATGGAGATATTCCTGGGGTCACACCATTTCTTGTTAATAAAGAAACACACTCCACCACCTTTGTTTTTCCGCCTCGGCTGATCTGTCCATCCGTAAAACAGAGAAGTTATCAGAGCGTTATAGCGGTGTCCGGGACCGTTGGCGTGAGCCACGTTTTCGTCAAACAAAGATGTTGCAGTCCCTAATGTCTCGTTGGAAACTAATCCTGGCTCTAAGATCGTCCATCTTATTCTCCAAGGATTGGACATTAGCGAGCAGAATACTTGGTAGAGGAGGGCTGTAAGCCCTTTTCCTCAGTCTGTTGCGTATTCCAGCACGTCTCATGGGTGTTTCCTTCGCCTCCTGCGGTTATTCAGGTGGTCATTGTTCAACTCGGTGCTCAAGTATCTCCAATGGCCACGCTGGGTCCGTGGATAAAGTATCCTTAATCAGGTTAGTGTAGCGTTGTTGTCCAATGTCCAAAAGTGTTCTTCTGTCGTACATAATCATTGCAGACGATACACGTATCAAAAGAGAAGTAAAAAAATAAAAAAAGGTAAAGAAACACACATAAAAGCACAATTCTGAGCGGAGCTAATTCACAGGCGACTGAACTCAGCAGCGCCACCGGAAGTCCATTCATTCATAAGAAATGAATGGTCAGTTCTTATTTTGGACTCCCCATACTATAAGCACACCTCATAAAACCATTTTACTGCAGCATTTTTGAGATATGGGACATCATTACATTTTTAGGACTATAAAGACACCATTTCTAATAAATACAAGAAATGAATGGTCAGTTCTTATATGGGACATCCCATACTATATGCACACCTCATATAAAACCATTTTACTGCAAAATTTTTGAGATATGGGACACTAATACACTTTAGAGAGCTATAAAGACCTCATTTCTAATAAGTACACGAAATGAATGGTCAGTTCTTATTTTGGACACCCCATACTATATGCACACCTCATATAAAACCATTTTACTGCAGCGTTTTTGAGATATGGAACATTATTCAATTTAGAGGAGTATAAAGACACCATGTCTAATAAGTACAAGAAATGAATGGTCAGTTCTTATATGGGACGTCCCATAATATATGCACACCTCATATGAAACCATTTTACTGCAGCATTTTCAAGATATGGGACATTATTCGATTTAGAGGGGTACAAAGACCCCATTTCTAATAAGTACAAGAAATGAATGGTCAGTTCATATATAGGACGTCCCATACTATAAGCACACCTCATATAAAACCATTTTACTGCAGCATTTTTGAGATATGGGACATTCTTAAATTTTTAGGACTATAAAGACACCATTTCTAATAAGTACAAGAAATGAATGGTCAGTTCTTATATGGGACGTCCCATACTATATGCACACCTCATATGAAACCATTTTACTGCAGGATTTTTGAGATATGGGACACTAATACACTTTATAGAGCAATAAAGACCTCATTTCTAATAAGTACAAGAAATGAATGGTCAGTTCTTATTTTGGACTCCCCATACTATAAGCACACCTCATATAAAACCATTTTACTGCAGCGTTTTTGAGATATGGAACATTATTCGATTTAGAGGAGTATAAAGACACCATTTCTAATAAGTACAAGAAATGAATGGTCAGTTCTTATATGGGAAGTCCCATAATATATGCACACCTCATATGAAACCATTTTACTGCAGCATTTTCAAGATATGGGACATTATTCGATTTAGAGGGGTACAAAGACCCCATTTCTAATAAGTACAAGAAATGAATGGTCAGTTCTTATTTTGGACTCCCCATACTATAAGCACACCTCATAAAACCATTTTACTGCAGCATTTTTGAGATATGGGACATCATTACATTTTTAGGACTATAAAGACACCATTTCTAATAAATACAAGAAATGAATGGTCAGTTCTTATATGGGACATCCCATACTATATGCACACCTCATAAAACCATTTTACTGCACATTTTTGAGATATGGGACACTAATACGATTTAGAGAGCTATAAAGACCTCATTTCTAATAAGTACAAGAAATGAATGGTCAGTTCTTATATGGGACTCCCATACTATATGCACACCTCATATGAAACCATTTTACTGCAGCATTTTGAGATATGGGACACTAATACATTTAGAGACTATAAAGACACCATTTCTAATAAGTACAAGAAATGAATGGTCAGTTCTTATATGGACATCCCATACTATAAGCACACCTCATATAAAACCATTTTACTGCAGCATTTTCAAGATATGGGACATTATTCTATTTAGAACAAAGACCCATTTCTAATAAGTACAAGAAATGAATGGTCAGTTCTTATATGGACGTCCCATACTATAAGCACACCTCATATAAAAACCATTTTACTGCAGCATTTTTGAGATATGGGACATTATTACATTTTTAGGACTATAAAGACACCATTTCTAATAAGTACAAGAAATGAATGGTCAGTTCTTATATGGGACATCCCATACTATATGCACACCTCATATAAAACCATTTTACTGCAACATTTTTGAGATATGGGACACTAATACACTTTAGAGAGCTATAAAGACCTCATTTCTAATAAGTACACGAAATTAATGGTCAGTTCTTATTTTGGACACCCCATACTATAAGCACACCTCATATAAAACCATTTTACTGCAGCATGTTTGAGATATGGGACATTCTTAAATTTTTAGGACTATAAAGACACCATTTCTAATAAGTACAAGAAATGAATGGTCAGTTCTTATATGGGACGTCCCATACTATATGCACACCTCATATGAAACCATTTTACTGCAGGATTTTTGAGATATGGGACACTAATACACTTTAGAGAGCAATAAAGACCTCATTTCTAATAAGTACAAGAAATGAATGGTCAGTTCTTATATGGACTCCCATACTATAAGCACACCTCATATAAAACCATTTTACTGCAGCGTTTTTGAGATATGGAACATTATTCGATTTAGAGGAGTATAAAGACACCATTTCTAATAAGTACAAGAAATGAATGGTCAGTTCTTATATGGGAAGTCCCATAATATATGCACACCTCATATGAAACCATTTTACTGCAGCATTTTCAAGATATGGGACATTATTCGATTTAGAGGGGTACAAAGACCCCATTTCTAATAAATACAAGAAATGCATGGTCAGTTCTTATTTTGGACTCCCCATACTATAAGCACACCTCATAAAAACATTTTACTGCAGCATTTTTGAGATATGGGACATCATTACATTTTTAGGACTATAAAGACACCATTTCTAATAAATACAAGAAATGAATGGTCAGTTCTTATATGGGACATCCCATACTATATGCACACCTCATATAAAACCATTTTACTGTAACATTTTTGAGATATGGGACACTAATACACTTTAGAGAGCTATAAAGACCTCATTTCTAATAAGTACACTTAATGAATGGTCAGTTCTTATATGGGACGTACCATACTATATGCACACCTCATATGAAACCATTTTACTGCAGGATTTTTGAGATATGGGACACTAATACACTTTAGAGAGCTATAAAGACCTCATTTCTAATAAGTACAAGAAATGAATGGTCAGTTCTTATATGGGACATCCCATACTATATGCACACCTCATATAAAACCATTTTACTGCAGCATTTTTGAGATATGGGACATTATTAAATTGTTAGGACTATAAAGACACCATTTCTAATAAGTACAAGAAATGAATTGTCAGTTCTTATATGGGACGTCCCATACTATATGCACACCTCATATAAAACCATTTTACTGCAGCGTTTTTGAGATATGGAACATTAATACACGTTAGAGAGCTATAAAGACCTCATTTCTAATAAGTACAAGAAATGAATGGTCAGTTCTTATTTTGGACTCCCCATACTATAAGCACGCCTCATAAAACCATTTTACTGCAGCATTTTTGAGATATGGGACATTATTACATTTTTAGGACAATAAAGACACCATTTCTAATAAATACAAGAAATGAATGGTCAGTTCTTATATGGGACATCCCATACTATATGCACACCTCATATAAAACCATTTTCCTGCAGCATTTTTGAGATATGGGACATTATTAAATTTTTTGGACTATAAAGACACCATTTCTAATAAGTACAAGAAATGAATGGTCAGTTCTTATATGGGACGTCCCATACTATATGCACACCTCATATGAAACCATTTTACTGCAGGATTTTTGAGATATGGGACACTAATACACTTTAGAGAGCTATAAAGACCTCATTTCTAATAAGTACAAGAAATGAATGGTCAGTTCTTATATGGACTCCCATACTATAAGCACACCTCATATAAAACCATTTTACTGCAGCATTTTGAGATATGGGACATTATTACATTTTATGACTATAAAGACACCATTTCTAATAAGTACAAGAAATGAATGGTCAGTTCTTATATGGGACATCCCATACTATATACACACCTCATATAAAACCATTTTACTGCAGCATTTTTGAGATATGGGACATTATTAAATGTTAGAGACTATAAAGACACCATTTCTAATAAATACAAGAAATGAATGGTCAGTTCTTATATGGGACATCCCATACTATATGCACACCTCATATAAAACCATTTTACTGTAACATTTTTGAGATATGGGACATTAATACACTTTAGAGAGCTATAAAGACACCATTTCTAATAAGTACAAGAAATGAATGGTCAGTTCTTATATGGGACGTCCCATACTATATGCACACCTCATATGAAACCATTTTACTGCAGGATTTTTGAGATATGGGACATTAATACACTTTAGAGAGCTATAAAGACCTCATTTCTAATAAGTACAAGAAATGAATGGTCAGTTCTTATTTTGGACTCCCATACTATAAGCACACCTCATAAAAACCATTTTACTGCAGCATTTTTGAGATATGGGACATTATTACATTTTTAGGACTATAAAGACACCATTTCTAATAAGTACAAGAAATGAATGGTCAGTTCTTATATGGGACATCCCATACTATATACACACCTCATATAAAACCATTTTACTGCAGCATTTTTGAGATATGGGACATTATTAAATGTTTAGGACTATAAAGACACCATTTCTAATAAGTACAAAATGAATTGTCAGTTCTTATATGGGACGTCCCATACTATATGCACACCTCATATAAAACCATTTTACTGCAGCGTTTTTGAGATATGGAACATTATTCGATTTAGAGGAGTATAAAGACACCATTTCTAATAAGTACAAGAAATGAATGGTCAGTTCTTATATGGACATCCCATACTATAAGCACCTCATATAAAACCATTTTACTGCAGCATTTTTGAGATATGGGACATTATTACATTTAGAGGAGTATAAAGACACCATTTCTAATAAGTACAAGAAATGAATGGTCAGTTCTTATATGGGACATCCCATAATATATGCACACCTCATATGAAACCATTTTACTGCAGCATTTTCAAGATATGGGACATTATTCGATTTAGAGGGTACAAAAGACCCCATTTCTAATAAGTACAAGAAATGCATGGTCAGTTCTTATATGGACTCCCATACTATAAGCACACCTCATAAAAACCATTTTACTGCAGCATTTTTGAGATATGGGACATCATTACATTTTTAGGACTATAAAGACACCATTTCTAATAAATACAAGAAATGAATGGTCAGTTCTTATATGGGACATCCCATACTATATGCACACCTCATATAAAACCATTTTACTGTAACATTTTTGAGATATGGGACACTAATACACTTTAGAGAGCTATAAAGACCTCATTTCTAATAAGTACACTTAATGAATGGTCAGTTCTTATATGGGACATCCCATACTATATACACACCTCATATAAAACCATTTTACTGCAGCATTTTTGAGATATGGGACATTATTAAATGTTTAGGACTATAAAGACACCATTTCTAATAAGTACAAGAAATGAATGGTCAGTTCTTATATGGGACGTCCCATACTATATGCACACCTCATATGAAACCATTTTACTGCAGGATTTTTGAGATATGGGACACTAATACACTTTAGAGAGCTATAAAGACCTCATTTCTAATAAGTACAAGAAATGAATGGTCAGTTCTTATTTTGGACTCCCCATACTATAAGCACACCTCATATAAAACCATTTTACTGCAGCATTTTTGAGATATGGGACATTATTACATTTTTAGGACTATAAAGACACCATTTCTAATAAGTACAAGAAATGAATGGTCAGTTCTTATATGGGACATCCCATACTATATACACACCTCATATAAAACCATTTTACTGCAGCATTTTTGAGATATGGGACATTATTAAATGTTTAGGACTATAAAGACACCATTTCTAATAAGTACAAGAAATGAATTGTCAGTTCTTATATGGGACGTCCCATACTATATGCACACCTCATATAAAACCATTTTACTGCAGCGTTTTTGAGATATGGAACATTATTCGATTTAGAGGAGTATAAAGACACCATTTCTAATAAGTACAAGAAATGAATGGTCAGTTCTTATATGGGACGTCCCATAATATATGCACACCTCATATGAAACCATTTTACTGCAGCATTTTCAAGATATGGGACATTATTCGATTTAGAGGGGTACAAAGACCCCATTTCTAATAAGTACAAGAAATGAATGGTCAGTTCTTATATAGGACGTCCCATACTATAAGCACACCTCATATAAAACCATTTTACTGCAGCATTTTTGAGATATGGGACATTATTAAATTTCTAGGACTATAAAGACCACCATTTCTAATAAGTACAAGAAATGAATGGTCAGTTCTTATATGGGACGTCCCATACTATATGCACACCTCATATGAAACCATTTTACTGCAGGATTTTTGAGATATGGGACACTAATACACTTTAGAGAGCTATAAAGACCTCATTTCTAATAAGTACACGAAATTAATGATCAGTTCTTATTTTGGACACCCCATACTATTAGCACACCTCATATAAAACCATTTTACTGCAGAATTTTTGAGATATAGGACATTATTAAATTTTTAGGACTATAAAGACACCATTTCTAATAAGTACAAGAAATGAATGGTCAGTTCTTATATGGGACGTCACATACTATATGCACACCTCATATGAAACCATTTTACTGCAGCATTTTGAAGATACTGTATGTCACATTACTTGACTTCAGATGCCTATAAAGACATTTTCTAAAAAGTAGAAAAAAGTAATGGCCAGCTCTCACGAGGGACGTCCCATACAGTATGTATAACTTATATGAGTCAATTTTAGGGCAGCATTTTTTTAGATATATCACATTATTGGACTTCAGATGCCTATAAAGACCACATTTCTTATAAGTACCAAAAAACTAATGGTCAGTTTCTATAGGGGACTTCCCATACTGTTTGCGTTCCTCATATCAACACTTTTTACTGTACCATTTTGGAGATATATGTCATTATTATTATTTATACTTCTATAAAAAACTCATTTCTAATAAGTAGAACAAAGTAAAGGTCAGTTTCTATAAGGGACGTCCCATACAGTATGCACACCTCATATCAAACCATTTTACTGCAGTGTTTTGGAGGTATATGTCATTATTCTAATTCATACACCTATAAAGACAGTGCAACACTAACAAGACTTTATAAAAACAGAATAATGACACACCTGTAAGTAATCAAGCCTAATGAGTCCATGCAATGTGTTGATGGATTTCAGTCATCTCTTTTATTTAGTGTTTTAGAAAAGGGGAGGGATTGTGGGTACTCCAACCAGGCAATTTGTTCAAATTTTGCACACAGGGGGAAACCACTGGGTGACAGCAAGCAACCTCTTTGCTGAAAATAATGAGGTTTGCATTTATGACAGCCTCTCAACAATGTTAGACAGCAATACTGAACAGACCTTATCATGGATGTTAAGGCCAAAGGAACACCAATTTGTGGTCATGTTTACTACTGTTCAGCAGCAAACCAATAGCAGCAACTGTGGCTTGCTTGCAATTGGATTAGCATATGCACTATGCAGCAACATTAGACCTGAGAACTGTCAGTTCCGTGAGGGTCGGATGAGGGCAGAACTCATCAAGTGTTTCAGAACAGGGAAGATAGAATTCAAAATAGAGGCAAAATTGCGTAAACAAAAGTTTAGACAAACCACTGTCAGTGTCCATTGTGTGTGCAGGACAGCACACAATAAAGAAATCACGGTGCAGTGTTCATTGTGCCATGGCTGGTATCATCCCACCTGTTTAAATATACCCTCAAATGCCATGTTTGGTGAGGATGACTGGCACTGCCAAAATTGTAAAGAAGCATAACTGTCACAAATCCAGCCTCTGTGGCTCCCTCCGATTGCCACCAGAGGGAGGCATCACCGGAGTACTAACCGGTTCTTTCGGACTTCATTTCCCATGACCCCGTGCCTGAGACTGATCACCTGCACAGGTGCCGACCATTATCCAGGCTATATAGCCAGAGCTCTCCATTCCCTCGTCGCAAAGTCTTGTTTTGCTACTGCTAACATTTCCGAGCGTTTATCCCTTGTGAGTTTACCTGTGTATTACCTGGACTGATCATTCTCCTCTGACCGTTTGCTACCTGCCTTATTGACCTCACCTGCTTATTGATTATTCTCTCTGTCTACCGCCTGCCTCGACCCCTTGCTCTGTCTCCGTTTATGCCTCTGCCTTATCTACGTTGCCCTTGATACTGCTGTATGATCATTGCCTGTCTGACTTCTTCTATTGTGTTAATAAAGCTGCAAATGGATCACGTCACTGACCCTTCGTTACAGAAGACTTCGCCAGAAATCGATCCAGCAGTGTTCTACCATTTCACCACGGAGGTGTCTGCCCAAGCATCGGCACTGGCCTCACATCAGCAACAGCTAGGTCGACTTACCTCGCTCACGGAGGAGTTGGTAAAGACCCTGCAAGCTCTCCAGCTTTCGCCATCCGCGATGAATCCTCCGATGCATAATCCACCACCTCCAGCTCCCGTTACCGCCAGCCCTCGCTTGGCGTTTCCCGAAAAGTTTGACGGATCACCCTCAAGGTGTAAGGGGTTCTTGCTGCAATGTTCCATGTTTGTCAACCAGCAACCCACTCTGTATTCCACGGACGAGAATCGCATTGCCTTCGTTTGCTCTCTACTCACCGGGCGAGCGCTGGAATGGGCTACAGCTGTATGGAGTGACGAGCGCATGGTTTTCCCATCATTCACCCGCTTTCTGCAGCGTTTCAGGGAGGTTTTCGAACACCCCGCTGGGGGCAAAGAGGTGGGCGAGCAGTTATTAGCTCTACGTCAAGGGAGAAGTACAGCAGCTGACTATGCACTATCCTTCCGCACACTCTCTGCGCAGACCGGGTGGGTAGATGATCCGCTTAAACTCCTCTTCCGTAAGGGACTCAGTATGGAACTGCAGTCAGAGCTGGCATGCCGCGATGAGGGACGATCTCTAGACCAATTCATCGACCTGGCAATTCAGATAGATAACCTCGTGCGCTCACGACGACAGCCTCGCTTCCTTTCGGCTTCTGCCAGTATGACATCTCCACCCGAACCTGAACCCATGCAAGTAGGCTTCACTCACCTCAGCACGGAGGAGAGAGAGAGAAGGATGCGCCACAACCTATGTTTGTACTGTGGTCTCCCTGGACACCTGAGAGCCTCGTGTCCCACTCGGCCGCTTCGTAACCCTCCATCGGTGAGTAAGATTTCCACTTTATCCTCCGTCCTGGAAATACCGGTCACCTTAAGGGTTAATGGGGAGGTTATTGAGACTACGGCTTTGATCGACTCCGGGGCAGCGGGAAATTTCATTGACTCTGCTTTCTCTAAGACTCACCGAATTCCCCTTGTCGCTTGTGTATCTCGCTTGGCAGTGGCAGCGTTAGATGGACGTCCGCTAGGCTCTGGACGGATTCAATTCACCACCGAGGATCTATCACTGTGCACCGGAGCCTTTCACATGGAGACAATCCGTCTGTTCGTCTTTCAATCACCGCAAACCCCTATCATCCTGGGACTCCCCTTGCTGGAGAAACACAATCCGACTATCTCCTGGCCCGATAAACAGATAACTCATTGGTCCGAAGGCTGCCGCCAGCACTGTCTGGATCTAACTCTTCAAAGGGGGGGTGAGGTTACGGCGCCCCACTCTACACATCGACTTCCAGTGGAGTACCACGATCTGATTGAGGCGTTCAGCAAGACCAAAGCCTCACAATTACCTCCTCATCGTTCGAATGACTGTGCCATCGAACTGCAACCCAATTCACACCCACCCAGGGCCGAGTTTCCCCCTGTCACAACCAGAGTCCGAAGCCATGAAAGCATACATCGAGGAGGAGCTAGCTAAGGGCTTCATTCGTCCATCCACATCACCTGCTTCAGCCGGGTTTTTCTTCGTGAAAAAGAAGGACGGAGGACTCCGTCCGTGCATTGACTACCGATCTCTCAATGATCTCACTGTCAAGTTCCGTTACCCTCTACCACTAGTCCCAGCAGCCTTGGAACAACTTCGAACAGCCAAGTACTTCACCAAACTCGATCTTCGAAATGCTTACAATCTAATTCGCATCCGAGAGGGCGATGAGTGGAAGACGGCATTTTCCACCACCTCAGGGCACTACGAACATCTTGTTATGCCGTTCGGGCTGGTCAATAGTCCTTCTGTGTTCCAGGCATTCGTCAATGATGTGTTCAGAGACATGCTAAATCGCTGGGTCATCGTGTATATCGACGACATCCTAATCTACTCTGACTCCTATGAGGACCATGTCAAGCAGGTTCGTTCAGTCCTCCAACGCCTCCTCACCCATCAATTATATGCCAAGATCGAGAAGTGTGAGTTCCATCAGACATCTGTGTCATTTCTCGGATACGTGATCAGTTCGGGAGGGAGTACATAGTGTAAAGTAGCTAAAGCCTACTAAAAACAAATCAATATATTTTACTAATGAATGTATGAGCTAATTAGCATATTCACTATGTCATTGTAATTGCACAGAAATATTCTGTCATATTTATTTATTTATTTATATGCGTGTGTGTGTGTGTGTGTGTGTGTGTGTGTGTGTATACACGGTCAAACGTGGCTTAATGTTTAGAGTCAGACTCGTAATCCAAAGGTTGCGAGTTCGAGTCTCAGCCTGGCAGGAATTGTAGTTGGGGGGAGTGAATGTACAGCGTTCTCTCCATCCTCAATACCACGACTGAGGTGCCCTTGAGCAAGTCACCGAACCCAAAACTGCTCCCGGGCGCCGCAACATAAAATGGCTGCCCACTGCTCTGGGTGTGTGTTCACGGTGTGTGTGTGCACTTTGGATGGGTTAAATGTAGAGCACGAATTCCGAGAATGGGTCACCATACTTGGCCCTATGTCATGTCACTGTCCGTCTCTGTCACTGCCACTTAAGAAAAATCTAAATTTATTCAGACACCTTCAACATTTCTCATATTATCACATTTATTCGCTATAGTTATAAACAAATGGTAATAAAATATGACACGAACTCAAAGTATCAGAACATATTCATCTTGATAATGTCAGATAACTTTGATAGAAGGGTATGTAATGGATTACAATCCACAAAAAAAATGTCAGCTTTTAAATATAAGTACACAATTAGATAATACCAACTTAGGTCAATCAATTGCCGAGCAATACTTAGTTTTGTTCAGTCTGTGGTGTAAAACGGTCACTCGAGCATAACATGGTCAGGTCAAAGTTTCTGAATATTTTTTAGTCCTACATTTGTTTTCAGTTTGTCTGATACTCAACTGCATGAAGAATGTTTGGGTATAATATGTCACAGTTCACTTTATTTTGCTATCCTCACTTACATAAATTAACTATAGTGTCCTACCCTCTAAAAAAGTATCACAAATTATATCTGGTGTCTGAATCATACTTGGTTTGACGGTGTATATATATATATATATATATATACATACAGGTGCTGGTCATATAATTAGAATATCATCAAAAAGTTGATTTATTTCACTAATTCCATTCAAAAAGTGAAACTTGTATAATGTATATACATTCATTCCACACAGACTGATATATTTCAAGTGTTTATTTATTTTAATTTTGATGATTATAAGTGACAACTAATGAAAACCCCAAATTCAGTATCTCAGAAAATTAGAATATTGTGAAAAGGTTCAATATTGAAGACACCTGGTGCCACACTCTAATCAGCTAATTAACTCAAAACACATGCAAAGGCCTTTAAATGGTCTCTCAGTCTAGTTCTGTAGGCTACACAATCATGAAGAAGACTGCCGACTTGACAGTTGTCCAAAAGATGACCATTGACACCTTGCACAAGGAGGGCAAGACACAAAAGGTCATTGCAAAAGAGGATGGCTGTTCACAGAGCTCTGTGTCCAAGCACATTAATAGAGAGGAAGGAAAATATGTGGTAGAAAAAGTGTACAAGCAATAGGGATAACCGCACCCTGGAGAGGATTGTGAAACAAAACCCATTCAAAAATGTGGGGGAGATTCACAAAGAGTGGAATGCAGCTGGAGTCAGTGCTTCAAGAACCACTACGCACAGACGTATGCAAGACATGGGTTTCAGCTGTCGCATTCCTTGTGTCAAGCCACTCTTGAACAACAGACAGTGTCAGAAGCGTCTCGCCTGGGCTAAAGACAAAAAGGACTGGACTGCTGCTGAGTGGTCCAAAGTTATGTTCTCTGATGAAAGTACATTTTGCATTTCCTTTGGAAATCAGAGTCCCAGAGTTTGGAGGAAGAGAGGAGAGGCACAGAATCCAGGTTGCTTGAGGTCCAGTGTAAAGTTTCCACAGTCAGTGATGGTTTGGGGTGCCATGTCATCTGTCGGTCCACTGTGTTTTCTGAGGTCCAAGGTCAACACAGCCGTATACCAGGAAGTTTTAGAGCACTTCATGCCTTCAAACTCGCCTAACCTTAACCCCATAGAAAATCTATGGGGTATTGTGAAGAGGAAGATGTGATATGCCAGACCCAACAATGCAGAAGAGCTGAAGGCCACTATCAGAGCAACCTGGGCTCTCATAACACCTAAGCAGTGCCACAGACTGATCGACTCCATGCCACGCCGCATTGCTGCAGTAATTCAGGCAAAAGGACTAAGTATTGAGTGCTGTACATGCTCATACTTTTCATGTTCATACTTTTCAGTTGGCCAAGATTTCTAAAAATCCTTTCTTTGTATTGGTCTTAAGTAATGTTCTAATTTTCTGAGATACTGAATTTGGGGTTTTCATTAGTTGTCAGTTATAATCAATCAAAATTAAAATAAATAAACACTTGAAATATATCAGTCTGTGTGGAATGAATGTATACATTATACAAGTTTCACTTTTTGAATGGAATTAGTGAAATAAATCAACTTTTTGATGATATTCTAATTATATGACCAGCACCTGTATATAGTATAGCAGGCAATCCTTCTATGTAATCTTCTAAGACAAGGTCCCCTTTATTTATTTTTCTTGCTGAGCAAAACTTTTCTCTATTGGGCGGAAATCTCAGCCAACTGAGCAAAAACATTCTTTATACCAGACCTGTACTGCACGCACAAGAAAAAAGTGTGTAACTTTTAACTTGAATGTGCTATTTATATTTGATTTGACCCTTGATGTAACCAAATGATGTACATTTTAGGTTACCTGAGAACACATTTTTACAGTACAATGCACTGCTGTCCAAAAGTTTGGAATCTTTTGGGAAAAGTTTCTTAGGCTCATCAAGACTGTATCTATTTGATAAAAAATACTGAATATTATTTCACAAAATAATATTGTGAAATATTATTGCAATTTAAAATAAAAGTTTTCTATTTTAATATACTTTAAAATATAATTTATTCCTGTGAAGCAAAGCTGAATTTTCAGTGTCACATGATCCTTCAGAAATCATTCTAACATGCTAATTTATAATCAATGTTGGACAAATGTGTGCTACTTAATATTTTTTGGGACCTGTGATATTTTTCATGATTCTTTGAGAAATAAAAAGTTAAAAAGAACAGTGTTTATTCAAAATATACATTTTTGGTTACAAAATACACTTCTAGGAGGAGGAGGAGGGACCCCCCACACACATGATTGTAAAGCGCTTTGGGTGTACAACAATACACAATAAAGCGCTATATAAATGCATCATTCATACTATTCAATAGTTTGGGGTCAGTAAATTTTTATTTATAAAAAGTTATAGTAAAGACTTATATTGTTAGAAAATATTTATATTTTTAATTAATTCTGTTCTTTTTAACTTTTATTAGCCTAATCAAAGAAAAAAGGTTTAAAAAAATATTATGAAGCACAGCATTTTCAACACTGATTATAAATCAGAATATTAGAATGATTTCTGAAGGATCACGTGACACTGAAGACTGGAGTAATTATGCTGAAAATTCAGCTTTGCTTTACAGGAATACATTTTAAAATAGAAAACCAATATTAGAAATTGTAATTGCCTAAGAGTTCACAATATTACTGGTTTTATTTTTCTGTATTTTGATCAAATAAATACAGCCTTGATGAGCATAAGTGACTTCATTAAAAAACAAGGTCAATTGATTAGGTTTATAATAACATAATATAATATCAAAACAACTATAATTTTAAAACTGAGACCTATAATTTTAATATTATTTTAAAAAGTGAACGTGAATCAACATCGCTAAACATCGCTATGAAGTAGCCTACAGTTTGCACAATAACGTTATACCTGTGTGTGACTACATGTCTCAGAGTTTTGTCACCGTTCTGTGCCCATCATCCACTATTTCCAGCACTTAATCAAGCCACTCTTCTTTAATACACGAGGACGTTTTATTTCATGTCATTGCGTTTGCGTTTACTCTCAATTTGACCTATTTCATCCGCAACCATTGAAGTATTCGGTTTACAGCGACTCGTTTGGCGTACATAATTATTTCTCTTTCTATGAAACCTGTAAACCGCATTCACCAGTTCTAACTCTATAGCGGCACTAGCTCTATAGCGGTTTACCAGAGCATTGTAATTATTTTCTTACTAGAATAAAATAAAATGGCTTTTCCAACTCATCTTTGCGTGCGCGCGGCACATCATTTCACCGCGGCCGCGCACGTGCGCAGTTTAGCGGGAACAGTGGTAATGGAGATACTGGGAATGTTCCAGCATTTCTGTAATGCAGATCCTGCAAATCATGAATAAATAAAAATGACACACTGGGATTGATTAAACTTGTATTCACTGTTTAATGTTGTCCGAATTTAAAAAGTGGTGGATGATGATGCATCTGATGCATCTCCTGTATCATCACTATATGTCTCCCTACTGTATGCCTTCCAAATGTGCCTTCTGCCTCACAAGATACAGGGGTTGCACAGATCGCTGTAAGAATTATGTTTTTCATTGTGTTCAGTTCATGTTTTGTCTGCCTTAGTTATCTAGTTGGTTACTTTTGTTTCTCTGTTTTCCCACTATTTGTTAATCACCATTACTAAATAATTTGATCACATTAAATTATTGATGTGGATAGCAGGTGTATTCTACATTTATATTACATGTACATTTAATAATTTATCAGATGCTTTTATCCAAAGTAACATACAAATGAAGACAATATAAGTAATCAAGCCAACAAAAGAGAAACAATACGTAAATGCTGTAACAAGTCCCAGTTAATCTAAATCAGCATATATCAAGGTTCATATATAAGTAGCAAAGTTTATATATATAAAAATTAAAAGTAGATAGAATCGAAACAGAATAGAGTGTTAGAGAGTCAAGTTTTTTTTAAATATATTATTTAAAATACTATACAGGTGCATCTCAATAAATTAGAATGTCATGGAAAAGTTCATTTATTTCAGTAATTCAACTCAAATTGTGAAAATCGTGTATTAAATAAATTAAATGCACACAGACTGAAGTAGTTTAAGTCTTTGGTTATTTTAATTGTGGTGATTTTGGCTCACATTTAACAAAAACCTATGAAGGTAATTTTACGTCATAAAGATTTGCATGCGTATGGTAAGATTTGTGAAAGTGTACATAAGACTGCAAGCGCAAATAAAATTTGCAAGCGCAAGAGAAGCTTTGTAAAGGTGTAAATCGCGTTTTAAGCACAAGAAAAAATTATTTGCAGCATTTTGCTGTTACTCGTAAGTGTAATTCATGTATTGTGAAACTGTATCTTCATGCTGACACTAAATAAATATGATCTGCATTCTTATGACTTCCATTTTTCCGCGCTTACACTTTTGGCACGTTTTTTTCGCCAAAATACGGTCAAAAGCACTGCAAGCCTGTGAACAGTGATTTGCAAGCGAAAACAGCAGTTTAAAGAACTGCAAAACGGATTGACCGCGTAGAACCAATCTGTATGTGTAAAAAAACAGACTGTCACATGTCTAAATGACTTGTTGTGTATGTAGGGTAAAAAGTTCCCGAAATAATCCGATTTGTACAGCTCCGTCTTTCTTTTATCTGCGCTTGCAGTTTTGGCACGATTCTCTCACTAACTGAGATTTGCAAGCGCGAAAGGGAGGCGGGTCCACCTTCTTGTAGCCAATCAAATGAGGCTCTCGCTGACTCTCCATTTACTCTTATCTGATTGGTTCAAATAAACACATCAAACGCCAAGACGTTTATCTTCATTTAGTTCGGGGACGTTCTTGCTGCCAGAATGTTACTTTTATCGTACACATGCAGTAAAAAACAAATAAATACCAACTTAATTAAAACATTATATTTTATAAGTCGTGTACCATTAAGCTAGACTCCCATAGGTTCAAACTGAATTACGAGCTGTGTAGTATCCTTCTCTTCCTAAACAGGCTATATGACATATTTCGTTTATTTTAATATTATATTGTAATTTCAATGATAATTAAAGAAGGCCTAGTATCTGCACTAGCCTAATACATGCATAATTTCACCTGTCTACTGATCAGGGATGGTTAAATGTTTTAACAAAAATTTGGTTCAATAATAATTGAACCAAGAGAAGCAACAGTAATATTTTTTTTCTTTAACATGTTGTAATTTAAGGGGACTTTACAAAATATTACTAAAATATTTATCTATAACTTATTCACTATTTATCATCTGTAATACCATCGTGTAACCACTAGATGACTGTTTAGCTCTCTATATATAAACACATTAACATGTCTGTGTGGCTGGGAACTTTGGATTCCCACATAATTAGTTACTTGAATTTGGATATATATTTAGACATGATTAAATACATATTTATCAAAGTTTTTGCATTAGTCATATCTGGACACAAATAAAGTATTTTGTTACTCATTCTTGCTTCATATAATAGCTTGATCGGTCACATGAAAGTTATCAGAATCAATGCTGACTTTTCAAAATATACAATTGAGTGTTAAAAACCATAAACAGACATGGTTTGAAAAATTGACAAGTTCAGATTTAAGTAGCTTTATTGGCATAGCAAAAAAAGGTTTTACAAAGTGTAGCACTCTGATACCATAGCGTTGAGCATTTTCACATAACATCATTTTAATTATAAAGTTTAATCAGATTATACTATTTCAATGTAAAGCAAAACCAAACCAAATAACGTTAACACCAGCTCGTAATTCAGTTTGAACATATGGGAGTCTAGCTTAATGGTACACGACTTATAAAATATAATGTTTTAATTAAGTTGGTATTTATTTGGTTTTTACTGCATGTGTACGATAAAAGTATCATTCTGGCAGCAAGAACGTCCCCGAAGAGCTGTACAAATCGGATTATCTCGGGAACTTTTTACCCTACATACACAACAAGTAATTTAGACATGTGACAGTCTGTTTTTTTACACATACAGATTGGTTCTACGCGGTCAATCCGTTTTGCAGTTCTTTAAACTGCTGTTTTCGCTTGCAAATCACTGTTCACAGGCTTGCAGTGCTTTTGACCGTATTTTGGCGAAAAAAACGTGCCAAAAGTGTAAGCGCGGAAAAATGGAAGTCATACGAATGCAGATCATATTTATTTAGTGTCAGCATGAAGTTGCAGTTTCACAATACATGAATTACACTTACGAGTAACAGCAAAATGCTGCAAATATTATTTTTTTTTACACCTTTACAAAGCTTCTCTTGCGCTTGCAAATTTTATTTGCGCTTGCAGTCTTATGTACACTTTCACAAATCTTACCATACGCATGCAAATCTTTATGACGTAAAATTACCTTCATAGACACCCTTCACAAGGATTGTAAGCCAAAAACATTCATTGCCAAAGAAACTGGCTGTCCACAGAGTGCTGTATCCAATATTTTGACAGAAGCATTTTAACAGAAGGTTGAGTGGAAGGAAAAAATGTGGAAGAAAACGATGCAAAACCAACCGAGAGAACCACAGCCTTATGAGGATTGTCAAGCAAAATCGGTTCAAGAATTTGGATGAACTTCACAAGGAATAGACTGAGGCTGGGGTCAAGGCATCAAGTGCCACCTAACATGGACGTAAAAAGGAATTTGGCTAGAGTTGTCGTCAGAGGCGTCTTACCCGGGCTAAGGAGAAGAAGAACTGGACTGTTGCCCAGTGGTCTAAATTTCTCTTTTCAGATGAGAGCAAGTTTTGTATTTCATTTGGAAACCAAGGTCCTAGAGTCTCATAAGAAGCTCATTGAGAAGCTCATAGCCCAAGTTGCTAGAAGTCCAGTGTTAAGTTTCCACAGTCTGTGATAATTTGTGGTGCAATGTCATCTGCTGGTGTTAGTCCATTGTGTTTTTTGAAAACCAACGTCACTGCACCCATTTACCAATACATTTTGGAGCACTTCATGCTTCCATCTGGTGACCAGCTTTTTAAAGATGCTGATTTCATTTTCAAGCAGGATTAGGCACCTGCCCACACTGCCAAAAGCACCAAAAGTTGGTTAAATGACCATGGTGTTGGTGTGCTTGACTGCCCAGCAATCTCACCAGACCTGAACCCCATAGAGAATATATGGGGTATTGTCAAGAGGAAAAGGAGAAACAAGAGACCAAAAAATGCAGATGAGCTGAAGGCCACTGTCAAAGAAACCTGGGCTTCCATACCACCTCAGCAGTGCCACAAACTGATCACCTCCATGCCACACCGAATTGAGGCAGTAATTAAAGTAAAAGGAGCCCCTACCAAGTATTGAGTACATATACAGTAAATTAATATACTTTCCAGAAGGCCAACAATTCACAAAAAAAGGGTTTTTTATTGGTCTTATGAAGTATTCTAATTTATTTAGATAGTGAATTGTTGGGGTTTTGTTAAATGTGAGCCAAAATCATCACAATTAAAATAACCAAAGACTTAAACTACTTCAGTCTGTGTGCATTTAATTTATTTAATACACGAGTTTCACAATTTGAGTTAAATTACTGAAATAAATGAACTTTTCCACGACATTCTAATTTATTGAGATGCACCTGTATAATAAATTTGTTCATGAATAAAGATTGATCTGTTGAAAGCAGTTATTTTGAGTTAGATGCCAAATGTTCTCCTCCTATTCAAATATGACATTGAAGGGGTACATGCAACATATTTGCTCACCGGCAACTATAGTTGCCACATATCCAAGTGCGATTTTCAAGAAAAAAAAAAAATACCTGTGGAAAATAAATGCTGAGCATATTCACATAGGACACTATTAACACGACTACATGCATGGAACCATTCAGAAAAATGTGGGCACAAATTGTCAGGGTTCTGTAACTTCGGTCTAGTTTATGCATGGTTTTGTGACAGAGCCCTGACACTCTCTTCTTGTTTTTTTTTCTGGTGACTGTGCGCTCTCTTGTCTACGTCCTCTATTTCATGTTGGAGCTTAGTGTTCAGATCCCGGCACTCTTGTCTTGTTTCAGGCCCAGTTCTGGTTTCGTGTCAGGGTTCGGACACTCACACTCCAGGTTTGGTCTTGCTGTGGGAGCGTGCAGTCACAAGTTTGCTCGGGCCGTGCGCTCCTCTGTCCATGTGCATTCGTTGTCTTCATTTTGCTTTCTCTTGTTTTGTCTTGTTCTGTGTGGCACACAGCTTGTGTTTTTCACTGGCTGCGTGCTTTCATGTTTGTCATGTTTTGTGCGAACACGCTGCGTGTTCATGTCCCGTTTTGCATATGGCTAGTGAATCTGTTTTGTTGGCCATGTGCTTGTTTTTTTGTTGTGTGTGAGCACATGGCTTTTGTCATAGCTTCTGTGTGCCATGTGCTCTCATGTCAATTGTCTTGACCCCTCCCATCTTGTTTCCTGATTATTGGTTAATTTGCCCCACCTATGTTATCTCATTACACTCCTCATTTGCTCCCTTTATAATCTCCTTGTGTTTGCAGTCCTGTGTGAGTTTGTTGTCGAAATGTTGTGCCCTGCCCTGCCTGTTTGTTTGTCCCTACGGGGTAGTTTTTGTTTGTTGATTTAATGTTATTATTAATAAAGCACTATTTTCTCCTGCAAGTGAGTCCTCACTCTCATCCCTTCCACCCACCCTGACTCAAATGGGTTAAACGTTCCAGTTTGTGTCCTGGAAGCAGTCATGTATTGCTGAGGTAGCATCATCTGGCCATACTGTTATATGCTTTTGAACCGGTTTGGCGAGTTTGAGAAGAGGTCTGTTTGCTGGTATTAGCATGACAAATATGTTATCCAATTACCTGAGGTGGGGGCAGGGGAGAGCTTTGTATGCAGTATTTTGCCTTTATTTTTTGGTTGTGTGTACCAGGTCCAACGTGTTTGCCTTTTTGCAAAGTTAGCATGTTGGTAGAACTTCTGAAAAACAGTCTTTACTTGGTTGACGTCACCAGTTACAATGAAAAAGCCATCACGGTTGTTGGTTTGTTGCTTTCTGATAGAGCTGGACAGTATGTGAAGCGTTAGCACATGGGGTATATATACAATGACAATAACAATGGCTGAGAACTCCCACAGCAGATAGAAGTGTCAACACTTTACAAACATGAACTCTACCAGTGATGAACAGTGTTTGGAAACTATCACCATGTTGATATAGCAACACAAACTGCCTCGGCAAACCGTACGGTCTTGTGGGGTTTGCCTTTAGCCTAACTTGTATGCCTCAACGTTCATGTCCCCCTCACACCTCTTGTTGTGTCTCCTTGAGCAGGTAGCATTAGTGACCAAGGCTGAGGTCTCATGGTATGGCTTCTGCAATAAACAAAGTCCTTATTGCTCCTCACTAGTCATCGGTGAGCTATGATATACATGCACTGTCAATATCCTGAAGGCGCTGACATTGTAGACATATTGCAGTAAAGTTTTCTGATAGTTTGAGAATAAATTACATAAAAGAACCATCTTTAGGACCCAGAGTAGGCCCCTATGATTTATGCGATTCGGAAAACATGGATGGAATTACGGATTCCAGTTATAAAAACTGAATTTACAATTTAACGCAGAATTTCACAGAATTTGTCAAAGTTTGGCTGAATTCATCAAAAGGTCATTACACTTAAATCAAAATCGTGATATGGACTAGTATTTGTAAATATTAAGCTGCAAAAAGATTATTAAAATATGAATCCTGCATGTTCTGTGTGTCTCTGTGTACATGAATGGCACAGAAGGCTGGTCACAAACTAGAGGATTTTTAGCCCTGAACGATCAAGGGGTGTGGCTTTTCTCAAGCGATTATTTTGTCCAAAAATCCTCTATTGTGTGGTGTCACTACGATTATTTATCTGTTCCCAATCGAGAACAGTGTTGCCGAACTCAAATCTCTCGAACTCGACTCTTGATCGGACTTCCTCTGACGTAATACCCGTGACAGCCAATGAGAGCGAGCAAGCGTCTCCTACCGGCTATTGCGTGCTTCCATAGCTGAAACCTGGCAGCCACAAACATGCTGTGAAAGCAGAAAACATCATCCATATTATTTTGTATACTTTGTGTTTCACTTTGAAACCGAACGTGTGCCAGGAGAGCCAGCTGACAATGTTGATTGTACTCTATTTGTTTTTCTTCTCTAGTCACGTTTGATCTCGTGAGTGTCCATGAGATCTCGTGTCACTGTGAAATCGTTCCTACAATCGAAAAGTGTGTGGTCTCGCGTCTGGTCGAATCCTCTAGTGTATATATCTGGGCTACATACAATAATAGAAGTCACTCTACAGTATGCGGGCCAGATCTGGGACACATCAATAAATAAGAGACATTTAAAAGGGTGTGGGCCGCATCTGGGGCAGATTAAATTTTTGAGTCGGTTTTCAGCGTGTGGGCCAGTTTTGGCCCAGGCACCCAACCAAAATTGGGCCAGAAGTGAAGCAAAGTTGTGACCCAGAGGTGGACCAGACAATTTTTGCTATCTGGGGAGGATTATAAGGCTAAAAATCGGTTGAATTGTCTCCCATGGTTTTAAAATCGTTTAAAAATTGAAAATCGTCTAGTGTGCAGCCAGCTTAACTTTACGCGTGAAGCTCGTGGTGATTTCAGCAACTGCAGTCTTGCACCTACAGTCTCACTAGGGCACAAATACATGAACGACATCTCCAGAACTGCTCTGAGAGTCACTTCATGAGCATTTTACTGTTGCGTTTGAGTAAGTATAGCATCATATCATATACAGATAGAAATGTACATTCACAGCAACTCGTCAAAATAAGTTTGGTTTAACTCTAAGGCATTAACTATGTCCCAAATTATGCACTATACATTATGCACCTATATGTACTTACGTAGTCAACCATGCAGTTGTATGAATTTTATAAGGTTATTTTGTCATCAGTAATTGGAGTCTGATAGCCCCCTTCGTAACATAATTAAAGCTGCGACAGTTGAGTGCATGAAGTGTCCAATAATCCACACTTAATTTTTTCTATTATTTAAATGGCACTTTTCCTTTTCGGAATTTTCAGCGTGAACTCACTACTCACATTATTTATACTACAAAACGTCACCGAATAGTGCATAAGTACGCAATTTGGGACGCACCTATTGTGGCAGAAATACAGGTATTGTTCAGTAGAATGTACGTAATACTCCTACTACCACTAAAATTATTAAAACCTTATTTTGTAAGGAATAATAATACAATAGTTATTCGATGTTTTAATGTTTATTTGCCAAATCATCTTATTTATTTAATTTTCATTAATTAAAAACTAAATTAATTTAATGTTTTATGTCTTCATTTGATAACCAGAAAAAAATGAAATACACAACATAATTACTGAAAAGAAAAATCATAAGGCTATTGTATTGGTTTTGTGCATTTATTTAATTAGACATGCTAAAACAATATTAGGTAACAATAAAACATAATTCTTAGGGCCCTAAACATGTATTTTTTTGTTCAACTTAATAAACTGATGTTAAATTGTTTCATGATTATAATTATGTCTTATGCTTTTAATTTATTAGACATACTTTTTGATAAATACAATTTATTTTAACCATAAAAAAAGGAAAACAAAATTTAACCGATTTCATAGGAACCTAGTTGCATCTGTCCACGCCACCATCTTGGATTACATTACATGAGTGCTATCGATGGCTCCAAAGACTTTAGGGAAGTCCGCAATCCTCAGAAAAGAGGCTAGCTTTTGCCGTATGGTTTGAAGGTCAGTTGGGAAGTCAATGAACTGCCATACCATGTTTGGTATGGTTAGGGATGCAATAGTGGTGTTTAATACTCTGCTTATTGTGGAATGTGTTGGGCTCCAAGTCATCACTTGTGTACTGCTGCATTTTTCCAGCTACCAAAAAATGTCACTATAACTGTAATTTCTGCGGTCAGAGCAAAGTTTCATGGAGATTAAGAAATTACTGAATTTCTTACAATGTCAGTAACAAAAAGAATACCTTCACAATCTGCATAATTTTAGCAACTCTGTGTCATCTTATATGTCCAACACATTCTTTCTTTAATAGAAAGTGCATGGTATCCGACACCTTACTGCCATCTTGTTACTCTTAACTAGTTTAGGATACCTTAAATCATCTTAAATCATCTAATTTAGGAGCTGAGATCTAGTCTTAACATTATTAACCTCTTTTGACATCATACGGCCCCAGATTTATAACTGAGGCACTGTCTGTCAAACTTACAATAGACATAAGATAAAGGAAATTTGTTTGCTGGTGATTTCGGCTATTTCTATATCTTAGAAGTTAGAAAAAAACGTGTTTGTTTGTTTTACAAAGCACAGCCTCAACTGAATAAACTGCTCCTCTCAGTTTATTCAGTGCCTCAGTGGGAAACCAAGACTTTGTGATACTGCAGTATTGGCGAGTATCTGAAACTATAGAAGGTTTGTCCTAGATGTTGCTAACTTGCTACAATTTGTTTGTCTCTCCCCTGGCTGAGTGGATGTCTGTGCATGCCACTGTGCCTGAATAATCAAAAAGACACTGTAATATATTCATAGTAAGTAAATATTTATAAAGCTTAATGCTGGTACCAGGGGCCTGTTTCATAAAACAAGTTTACCAAATAAGCCAGGGTTATTTCATTTATTCAGACTTATTTTGAACCAAATCAACTGACAATAAGTCAGACTAACTGAAATAAACCTGGCTTATTTGGTAAACTTGTTTTATGAAACAGCCCCCTGGTTGTATTTAAATCATCATCAATCATTAGTGAACTTGGGGTTTTTGTAGTCCTTCTTCATGCATGGCCCTAAAAATGTGTGTCCACATAGTGGAGCACTGCTCCAACAAAAGATGCACTGAGATGTAATGCCCCAGATAGTTTAGACAGCTTTAATGTTCTTGTCACAAGGCCAATGGACAGTTTGATTCTACATTTAGAAGTCTAATTTATTTTTATTTATTTATTTGTTTGTTTGTAACATTTAATAATTCCTCCTAGGTAAAAACAATAGGAAGCCTTTAGTGCCCCTTCATTGGAATTACTGATATGCTGGGATTGTACACTCCTACTCATGTCATGATCCCTAATGACTCATTTGTTAGTCATTTACAGATGAGTCAGACCCTATTACATTTTGAACATTGTTGACTCCACGATGAAACATGATTACATAAGATCAAAGAGACAATGTCATCGAAGACAGGACTTAAGATATAACAAAATGTCTCATTTATGTAAAAACCTTAGTAGTCAAATTTGCAGACATTCGGGAAAATAAAGGAAAAGGAAAGGAAAATAAAAAACAAGGAGGGGGAGGGGGCACAGCAGAAATTCACACAATTTCGAACATTTTACATATATGTTCTCTGAAATAATTAAAGCAAATGATTTAAGGAAATTAGTATAATTTAATTTCCTAAAAGTGCCACAACACTGCAGTATTCTGACCACATGGCCAAAAGCGCCTAAAAGCATTCTGTGTAGACCCTGCAGACCCTGTGTAAACACTTCACCCTAAGTCTGCCTCCATTCTGGTGTAATGTATACCCACTTTTTAACATTTCAATAAAATTAGACATTTCAATCAAATAATAAACAATAAATCATTGCAAATGCAAATTTATGTTGATTTCAATTATATTTGAAGCAGTCATGTTTTGTCTCTTGTTGACACTGCATTATAATATCTAATTATAATTTATGTAGATATATATGTGTTTAAATAAAAATTTAAATGAAATATATTAAGATATAAACATCTATAAGTAAATACATAAATGTATATACTATTATGGTATAGATTTTAGGATAGTGTTAGGCAAAATTCCACTGAGACCAAAATATAGGCCTGTTTACTGTACTTCTCTAGTGTAGTTATACTAAATGTACACAGATCCTGTTGTATAAATAACTTTTTTAGTGTTTTTTGGTGATTTTTTTGTTTTCATAGTAGTGCACTGATAAAATAAAAATAAAACAAATCTCAGCAACCAATTGTAACACACAGGTGACAGAGAAGTTAAGGAAATGATCGAAATAAAAAAATGAAAACAAGGTAATCCTAGAAGTTGGAAATATCGAAAACAATGGAAAGGGAAAATGGAAATAAATTAATGGAAAGAAAGTGTGCTCTGATCTCTGCATTCAACCCAGCCAAAAGGAATGCCCAGAAGGAATCCTCCGGATAATGTGATACGCACGCCAGATCTAAATACGAGGGTGTGGTGGAGGAAAAGTAATGCTGTTGGCAGATCCATGCCTTTGTTGTGGTCGATTATCCTGTAATGTGCAGGCTAAGGTTGAGGATCAAAATGCAGTAATTTATTTAATTAATAAATAAATAATAATAATAATTTAAGTCATATGTATCAAAAAACAGGCACCGGAAAACATAACAGATCTGCTTAGCAAAGACAAAAATCACCCAACAAAGGAATGAAACCGGGCAATAAATACAAGAGATAAGTAATTAAACAGGATACAGGTGAACAGAATGCCTGTCTGAAATCGCCTCCATACCCATAAACAGAGCACTGTTTGAAGGGAGAGCAATTTGTAGTGGTGCCTGAAACCATGGTGGATGTTATCGAGTGTACTCATTCAAACCCATAATGCACTGCAATAATTAATGTATACCAGATGCACACTCAATGGGTTGAGAATACCCGTAATGCCCTTTGAGGGTCGTGCCAAATGAATTCCTACATCTCACCAGATGACTCTTGCAGCTGAATCATCTATCCATCCATTTTCTAAACCGCTTGCCCAATGTGGGTACAGCGTTATATCATACAAGTACAAATTTCCCCTTCAATAATTTATTAGATAGTTTAATTAAAGTTTACAAATGCTAGTTTCCATGATAGCCCCAGAGATAGATCCCCAGTGAGGACCTCGTCACCAGCCATCTGGAAAAGTCCACTGTAGCCAGTTGAGCCCTTACAATCCGACTTTGCTGTAGTTGAAACAAACTACTGGTTTGTCTGGCCAGAGGGGAACTGGCCCCCCAACTGAGCTTGGTTTCTCCCAAGGTTTTTTCTCTATTCTATCACCGATGGAGTTTTGGTTCCTTGCCGCTGTCGCCTCTGGCTTGCTTAGTTGGGGACACTTTATTTCCAGCAATATATTCGACTTGATTGCACAGATACTATTTAAACTGAACTGAGATGGATGATGCCATCACAATATTCAATAAATAAAATTGAACTGAGAATTGAGTGTTACATTTTGTCATTTTACATTATTGACACACTATTTTCCTATTTTTATATTGTGCAGTTGCTTTGTTACAATTTGTATTGTTAAAAGTGCTATATAAATACAGGTGACTTGACTTGATAGAGTTTGAGATAAATATGTTTTACCGTAGCTGCCAGTTTGATAAGTTATGATTATAAACTGCAACCACAAACTATGCAAAAGCGGCTGCCCTTCCAGTGGACCCAGTGTCTGAATTTGCTCTTGTTTCCATTCACTCCTTCAAGTTGACAATATTAGTGGACTAACGTAGGGAATAGTGAATGAGGGTATATGGGCCATTTCAAACACAGCAAATTATTTACTATGGAAACCAACAAAGGAACACTGGCCACCAAGGACACAGAAACTGAGCACAGGAACTAAGAACATAGGGACAATGGAAAGCAATGAACAAAACTAAATATGAACAATGCACAAAATAAGAGTTATAGAACAGATGATTTGTGACACCAATGTTTTTATTATTATACATTTATTAAGGAGCCATAATAATAAGCAAAGTCAACTGCTTCCATAATACAACCAGTCACTCATTAAATAAGTAATTAGAAAGTAGTTTGGTTCTGGTCAAAAATACATAAAAATATAAACAGAAATAACCATCTACAATATAAAACCTCTAAAGCTAAAGATACTAATTTTCTTCATCACAATGTTTTATTGGGTGCAAATTATGTGCAAAAGGCTCAAGATAAGTTTATTGCTGTTGTTAAAAAAAAAAGGTTGTGGTTAATTGTAATGGTTAAAACAGTGCAGAATGTAAGAAGTGCTTTTATGATAGTTTTATATGCAACTATTCCATTCCCTCTCTTTGTGGCAGAACACTGTTTTGTTTCCTCAAACATCTCTCTGTGATTTGTCCATCTAGTCCAATGGTTGGTTCTGAATTCTTCTGGTGGTGGAAATTATTTGCTCTTTTTTCCATGGCCTTTGAACTTAGCCATAAAGCTGAACGCTCCTAGATATTCACCAAGCAGCACACCCATTTTAGTGGGTAAAAGACTGTGACAGAGTAAAAGCAAGACAGAGATGGAAAATGTTATACATACAAACTGAAAGAAACACACACAAACACAAATGAAACAATTTATATTTCTCAATTATTTCTCTAGCACATCAGCCAGAAAGCAGTGTTATATTTTGGCTTCACTGAGAAAAATACTTTCTTGCATGTGTCTGTTATACTGTTTGTTAAGAGACAGGTGAAAGACTACCCTAGATCAGAGAGGTTAAAAGATTAGTTTGCTTTGTATTCTCACATTGTTGTAAATGAACAATGAATATTATTTCTCAGTGTTACCTGCACTGAGATTATCCCTGTTTATTGTCAGAGCACAATAAGAAAAATAACCTTTTATTGTGTATATAGCTAGTTTTTATTAAAACCCAATTGTGCCAACGGCGATACCACACTTTAAGTTGTATAGCTTTAGCATAGTTTAGCAATGGCTTAAAATGCAGTTATTATAATAGATAAACATGAAATTAAAATAGATCTTTATCACTGAGGTACAGCATGACTTACTTTTTCAAAACGATGGCAATGTAGATGCTTCGAGGCATATAAACATAAACCTGTTCCCTTCTAACAGCATCCACGATTTTCCTACACGCATACTCCGGTTCAAGAATAGGCATGATTCTGGGCCATCTGCAAAAACACACATACACACCAGTATAAGCACTTTGTCTTTGAAGACATTTACAAAGCAGATAAGAGGAAATACAGGAAAAATAAGTCATCCCAACAAGCCCAAATATTACTCCCAAGTGGCAATTAACTTCCCACATTCAGTTCCAGAATATTCACACATCCATCATTCAAAAACACATTCTCTAGTTCCTTCTGTCTATCTATGAGGTATTTAATGTAATTTGTAAATACTTGTAGTTACCAATACTACTGTATCACTCTTTGCTGAACACATTTTAGTTTTAATTTGAATTAAACAAATGTACAAATGTCATCGAAAACCTCCTTAGAATCAAACAATGAAATATATTAATATTACAGTGAACTACACAGACCCTACTATAGACAAAATTATTAAAATGATATAGGCTGAATAAGAAGACTGACCATTGAATTTCAGTGTTTTCATGCACTGAACCAACCTGCAGCCCACATTTTGATTGTAAGAAATGTTAGACAATAATTCCTAGTTACATTTAGCATTGCTTTTTCCCTATTGTCTGCAAACAGACATATAGCTCATCTTTGGGTTGTGACCCACTTAGACAGTTCAACCAGCAATAAATTCCAAACAAACACTCTTCCATGTTGAGAATAAGAGAAAAACACACTTGCACACAGATCTGAGAGAGCACTGGGTGAATTACATGACCTCTTGTCATTTTATATCTGTCCTACATGAGTGCCTCTTTCTCAAGCAAACTCACTGTGACTTTTATTTCATCATAATCCAGTTGATAATTAAAATTGCATAATGCATATAGATATGCAGAAACTCTGGATAAAACTGTTTCTATGTTTTTCAACATATTATTTAGCAATGCATGTTTAAGTGCACTGCATGTTCGATGTTTGTGTGCAGAACAGCCACTGACTCTGCACTCTCTTACCTCCACTCATACAAATTTACATCCCCTCCAAAAACCTACAGTTATAAATTGAGCTGTGACTCATACCACCACAGAAAGACACATTATCACTTTCCCATGTATTCACGAATTTCATGTACATTGTTCCTCACTGGTAGAATGCTCTTACTAACCCTACAGACATATGATGCCCTTATAATATTATATATAAAATAAGAAATAAATAAAACTGCCACAAGAACATGACATTATCCTGTTGATGTTAAATGTATTAAAAGAAAGCTCTATGCTTACCATTTATTATTGTTCTAGCATGTACTCTTGTAGATTTTGTACTTTTAGCACTTCTCATGTTATTCTTTGAGAAAGAATTTAGCTCAATTAAACACTTTTATTTCTCATTTGTAAGCTGCTTTGGATGAAAGTAGCCATTCAATATAAAGTTCTGTAATGAAACTCTAGATGGCGCAGGCCAATATGTTCTAACTCTGATGTAGGGTTGCAAAATTCAGGAAATTTTCAAGACTGGGAACTTACCATGGGAATTAACAGGAATATATGGGAATTATCGGAAAATAATGGTAATAAACTGGAGATTTGCAAAATTGCAAGAACTGTGAACATAAATGTAGTTGAAAACAATGCTATTTATTTTTATTTCTACCCTACACATTGCTCAATCACATGCACACACAGCACATTGTTTACTGCAGGGCTATTGCGGCCACACCCACTACATGCACTGTGCTTTCCTCCATAACATGCACAGATAATTTCAAAATGTCTATCTTGGTAAGTATTCATATTAATTACATGAATTTCACAAAAAAATAGTTTAATACTTCCTTGTGCTGTGTGTAATATACTGTGCAACTAAATTAGGCTATACCATAGTAAAAACAAATACACTGACTGAAAAAACACATTTATTTGATCTATGGGATTCAAGTTTAACTAGAAAATGCCAAAAAGTGTTTATACAGTAGCTGTCACGCCCGGCTGCTTGGACCACTGTGAGACATTAGAGGGCGTTCCTGTGTACTGTGTTCCTAACTGTTCTGGTCTTTGACTCCATTTCCCATCATGCTGTGTTTTCATTAGTGTCTAACTGGTTCAGCTGTGTTCCATTTCCTGTTTGGTCCTGTGTTTGTGTATATTAAGCCCGATTTGCTATTGTCTGTGGGAGTTGTTGATAAGTGTTACCTCCTGAATTTTGTGTGACCCTTTCTTGGTTATGTCATGTATTTTGGACGTATATCTGTGGATTATCATTAAAGGACCTTAAATTGCATTTGGACCCGCTGCCTGTTGCATACTTGTGCTCATTCGTAACAGTAGCTATACAGTTTATGAGATATGTGCTATATAGCTCAAGCTATGATGCTCGTTCTGCTAGCAAGTTTTCTGTTATCATGCAGAAGTGTACTGGTCAAAAGTTTGGACATATTACTGTTTTTAAACATTGCATATCTTTTGCACATCAAGCCTTCATTTATTTGATCATAACACATATTTTTTTATATAATAATATACATTTAAAATATAATGTATTTCTGTAATGCAAAGCTGAATTTTGAACATCATTGCTCCAAGTCTTTAGTGTCACATGATTCTTCAGACATTCTAATATGCTTATTATCAATTTTGGAAATATTTGTGCTGCTTATTATTTTTTTATTATTATTATTACTTTTTTCAGGAATCTTTGATGAATAGAGAGTACAAAAAAGTTTTTTTTAACAATACACTACCATTCAAAAGTTTGGGGTCAGCATCTTTATATATATATATATAAATTAATACTTTTATTCAAGGATGAGCTCAATTAATACAAAGTAGTAGTAAAGACATATATTGTTAGAAAAGATTTATATTATGAATAAACTCTGTTCATAAGCTTTAATTCATCAAATACTGAAAAAGCCCCCCCAAAAATTACCATGCTAAACTCTCTGAGACTTGTCATGACAGAAATTAATAAATGTAAATGCACATGCTTCCATGGCCGTGGGAACTAGGGGTGCTGAGGGTGCTGCAGCACCCCCCGCCGTAAGGACCGGGTCTGAGATTTTTCCCCTTGATCATCCCCAATATAGCCTACTTGATTCTTGTGATAGTTTTGTGGTTAATTATAGGCCTATATTAAACTGACCAGAAATATGCGGCTGTATTTTCCTTGCCCACATCTCCCCCTCACTGAATTTCCTGTGAAATGTTCACGCGATTAATTTTACATTCCGACTTGTAAAAACCATTTACGTCTTTGTTCTTTTTATGAGCTGTCTTCCGAAGCTTTCTCACTTCTCAAGACGGCCACCGACAATCACATAAACACAGCTCTTTAACTGCGCTCTAGTCTCTTATAAACCACGCTCAAACCACTATAGCCTAATGTAATCTATTTACCATGCAAATCAAAATGTTTTAGGCAAGTAGCCTTCCATATTGTCATAAAATATTTTAATAAGACTGAATTAGTATGTAACCTGATCACGTTTAATAATAAAACAAAAAAACATGTCCGCATGTTCACGATTATTCAAATTTACACTATCAAAGAATATCAGTCCTATTTCAGTCTAGCATTAGTCTTTTTAGAGTACTCTAAAAAAGCTCCATTTAGGCTATAATAAGTACAGCTGTCTGCAGTGTATGATGAATGAATCTCTTATTTTAGTACATTTGCACTTTGTTGTTTCTGAACATTGGCATATCATCGATGTTAATGTTTAGTAAATTCCCCTTAAATAATATAAATATTAAAGAAATGTACATTTACATTTAGTAATTTTGCAGACGTTTTTATCCAAAGCGACTTACAATTGGGGAATTATTGAACTAAAATCACAAAAGCACAAATATACATAGTTTCGCATAAAACTCTGTCTTCATTTATTTGTGTGTTAATCTATAATAATTTGGGCTGTTTAATATTAGGATTTTGTCTAAAATCCCCCAACGTGGCCCCGCCCCATCAGCAAGCCCTGCCCATCAGCACCCCCCAGATAAAATAAGTTCCCGCGGCTATACATGCTTCGTCAATGTACTGGTGCAGATTGTACATGCTACATTATCACAGATCTAGCATTCATAAATTATGCAGCCATGTCCACAGGTTTATCATAAATATATATATATATATATATATATATATAAAACACAGTGTCCTGAGCAATACAGAACATGTTTGGTTAATTAGGCAGGAAAAGTAGGTTATGTTTATTTTTTTAGAAACAGTATGTATCTTACTTTGTGTTGGCACCATCAAACATGCCAGTGTTAATGAAAAATGGGCAGACTATGGTGGTCTTCACTCCATCACAGCCCATGGCCAGCAGCTCTAGTGCCATAGACTCAGCAAAGCCAACTGCAGCAAACTTACTTGCACAATAATCTGTACAAAACATTCACAAGCACAATTGTCATATGAAATGTGTACTTATTTCTAAGTGAGAGATTTACATTGTTAACTGAGAACATCTACCTGCCAGTCCATTTACTCCAATAAGTCCAGCGGAGCTTGCAATACTGACCAAATGGCCATGGTTAGCAGCAATCATTGCTGGCAGAAATGCCTTGTACATCTAAGAGGAGATATAGGCTATCATGCATGCTTTATTTTAGCATTATTTAGAGGCAAATAGACAGACAAACGGATGGATAGATGGATGGATGGATAGTATACATACCCAGAAATGTGCCAGACTATTGACCTCCATAGACTTCTCTATGAGTGAATCAGGAGATTCCATGAACTTCTTCCCAGTAACGATTCCTGCATTATTTATCAAAATTGTGATATCACCAACCTCACGCTTTACCTTAATAAAACAAAGGGATTGATCATGAATTACGCAAGATCTGTCAAAATGTAAACTCACTAAAATGTAACACTTAATGGATTACTGTCCTAAAGTTTATGTCTATGTCCAGTTGTCAGCTATGTACACTGTAGCAGAGGTGGAAAGTAACGTATTACACTTACTCGCGTTCAGAGGTGGAAAGTAACGAATTACATTTACTCGCGTTACTGTAATTGAGTAGCTTTTTTGTGTACTTGTACTTTAAGTAATTTTTTTAATCTGTAATTTTACTTTTACTTAAGTATATTTTGTGTGAAGTATTGTACTTCGCTACATTTTAAAACACATTCGTTACTGAGTAAAAAAAAATCGCTCCGTGGAAACAACTGCAGCAAATAATGGGCAGAAGAAGAAACTGGCGCTAAAATCACAAGAAAGATGCAGACGGACAAGACAGGCGTTAATGGTGCAGACCCAGCTGAAAACCAGACCCCGTCGTATTCTGCTGAAGTTGAACTCAAAGGAATGAAGTGAACCCCTGGCCATATATTCATGCTCTATTATGCAGTGTAAGCTGTGTTTGCCTCTGGAGACCGAACTAGCAGCTTATAACATCTCAACATCGCCCTTCGCAAGCATGTAGAGGTAACGTAAGGTAAATACTTACATCGTTGCATTGGTGGTTAAAAGCTTTGACGGTTTAGCAAAAGGTTTTGCACAAATGAGCCAAAAAGACAGTGGTGCAGGGTGTGCAATTATCATCTGAGATAATATAGTAATTGTTGTTTTAACGATGTGCGATTTGACATTATCAGTATTTTGCCAAAAACCAAACAAATCACTCTAAACGGTGTGCCGTGAAATCTAGTAACGTTAGATTAGACTAATCCGCGTGCATCTGGAGTGCTTTCTTTCACTGCGTGATTCAGTCTGTTAAAATGCGTTTAGAATTATCACAAAATTGAAGATATAGAAGCAGAAAATGTATATATTTATATAATTTAATATAGTAAGTCAACATCACATGATGAATGCCGTTTTTCTCCCAAAATCACCATGATTACATCCCAGCAAACAGGGGACATCTCCCGAACGTTCCGAACGTCCGTTTAGGTCCGCAGTACGTCCGCATTGTAACGTTCACGGGCGGACGTTCGGAGGACGTCCGCATTTGGTCCTCTTTTTGACGTTCGCTGGCAGTCGTTTTGAGGACGTCCACATTTGGTCCTCTTTTTGACGTTCGCTGGCGGACGTTTTGAGGACGTCCACTTACGTCCGCATTTGGTCCTCTTTTTGACGTTCGCAGGACATTCGTCCGAACGTCCCGGTTTCGACCCTCATCTGCCATTTCCATAACACTTGAAAAATCCAGTCGTCCATGCGTGGGCTTTTATCATCAGACTACAGTATACTGTCATGCACATTCTTTTACATTTTATTCTTTATATCTTATTTTTTATTCATTCTATTTTTTGTATACTTCCCTTGTGATGTTTTCTACAATATTTGCACTGTCCATGGAGCAGACCTGACTCACATTTCACTGCTGGTTATACACTCTCTGTATAATCGTGTATGTGACAAATAAACCTTGAAACTTGAACTAGCTTTCCTGTAGCTCAAATGGTAGAGCATGGCACTAGCAACGCCAAGATCATGGGTTCGATTCTCAGGGAAAGCAAGAGCTGATAAAATGTAAAACTGCAACTTGAATGTAATGTAAGTCGCTTTGGATAAAAGTGTCTGCTAAATACGTAAATGTAGCATTTAAACATCAAAATCATGATACCCTTCAATAATATAATTGAACAAATAGGCTACAATTAGGTGTCTTTGCGAACGTCTGCTGGACGCTAAGGGGACCCTACACGCTGACGTCCGGGAGACGTTCGCAGAGGCCGTTTAGGGGACGTCATGGGGACCTTTATTTGTTAGCTGGGATAGGCCTGTAGTTTTGCTTTTTACAACAGTTCAAAAAACAAGAAATTAATTAAGAGACTTGCGTTTTTGCTCTATTTCGACAACAAAAATAATACCAAACACAGCCACCATACCATACACAGTTTTGCGTCTCTGACTCTGAGCAATGACGTGTTTTGTTCCTGAATGAATTAACCGTTTAAATGATTCTGTTCAATCGCAATTCTCAAATCAGTGACTTGCTGACACCTACTGGTGGTTCTAACTTAACATTTAAAGTATCTTAAGTTTTTTTGAATTTCAAATGACTATTTAACATTTGTGACCCTGGAGCACAAAACCAGTCTTAAGTCGCTGGGGTATATTTGTAGCAATAGCCAACAATACATTGTATGGGTCAAAATTATACATTTTTATTTTATGCCAAAAATCATTAGCATATTAAGTAAAGATCATGTTCCATTAATATATTTCGTAAATTTCCTACTGTAAATATATCAAAACTAAGAGCTTAATTTGAACAACTTTAAAGGAGATTTTCTCAATATTTGGATTGTTTGCTCCCTCAGATTCCAGATTTTAAAATATTGTCAGATCATAACAAACCATACATCAATGGAAATATGATTTATTCAGCTTTCAGATGATGTATAAATCGCAATTTAGGAAAATGGACCCTTATGGTTTTGTGGTTCAGGGTCACATTTTATGTCTTATTTATCAAAACATTATTTCTGCATTTGTAACTGCAGGCTAAATGCATTCATGTCAGTGTAAATACATATATGCCACTTCAGATGAAGCTTCTGCGTTTCCTCTGCATTGCAAAGATTAATTTTGTTGATACTGATTTAATTTCCCTGGTAGCAGCCTAAATGTGTTATTATTCTAAATAACTGATTCCTTTAATTAAAAACACCTAGTTTGAGATTTATAGGCCCATATCCCAGGTGTGTCAAACTCTGGAGGGTGTTACTGGAGAGCCACAGCCCTAAAGAGTTTAGTTCCAACCCTGCTCCAACACACACACCATGTAGTTTTCAAATAAGCCTAAATGATTAGTTTAGCTGTATCAGATGTGTTTAATTAGGGTAATATCTACACTGTGTAGGGCTGTGGCCCTCCAGGTACTGAGTTTGACACCTTTGGTCTATCCCATTTTTTCCTCCCTCTCATTGTTAAAATGTAACTAAGTAATTTTTACTCTGAGTAAATTTTAAATGAGCTACTTTTTACTTTTACTTGAGTATATTTTTAGACTGGTACTTTTACTTGTACTTAAGTAAAATTTCAGTAATGTAATGGTACTTTTACTTGAGTAGAATATTTTTGTACTCTTTCCACCTCTGCTCTCGTTACTGTAATGGAGTAGCTTTTTTGTGTAGCCTACTTCTACTTTTTAAAGGAATTTTTAAAATCTGTAATTTTACTTAAGTATATTTTGTTTTAAGTATTGTACTTTGCCACATTTTAAAACATTAATTACTGAGTATTTTTTTTTTATATAAATCGCTCTCTGGAAACTACTGCTGTAAATAATGGGCAGAAGAACAAACTGGCGCTAAAATCACAAGAAAGATGCAGACAGACAAGACAGGCGTTATGGTGCAGACTCAGCTAAAAACGAAACTCTGCGTATTCGGCTGAAGTTGAACTTTGTTGAACAGAAGTTGAACAGCATATGCACATGCAGGGCCGGCCCGTGGCATAGGCGGAATAGGCAAATGCTAGTGGCGCCGCCGATCCATAGGGCGCCAAAATGAGTAAATTAGGATTTTTTTTAAATATTTTTTTATTACCAATTCTACTTCAATACTATACATTTAAAATGTTACACAAAAAGCGATCTTCTAGATTTGTATATCAAGTTGCTCAAGCAAGTGCAAACACATTTAAACACAGCATATACTTTTCACAAATATTGTATATTAAAACTTTGCACTGTGACAGAAACAGTCGCCTCTCGTGCCTAAATTTAAATCTTAATTACAAACAGTCCTGCAGGTCTTAAATAACTTTATTTTTCGACCTCCACAAGACACACTAAATCTAAATGTGCACTTTTATTTGTTTTAAACCTAGCTAAAACGCCTGTTAAACACAGTAGACTTGAATTATATCTATTTATTGTGAAATTACTTCATTTTGTCAAGCCATGTAAATTTATACCGTGAACAAAGCGCTGTCACTTTAAATCAGTGCATGCAGCACAGCAAAAATAGATTCTGTGCGGAAACGATAACTGCACTGCTGCAGCCGCGCCGCTCCTGAAACGCACTGCCAGACCGTAACTGCGCAGTGAGATTGTGTGAACGCTCTGATCCGTTAACATGGGTGCGGAAAAAATACGCAAAGCACTGCAAACGGAGTATGTGTGAATGAGGTGTTAGCCTATACCAGGGGTTCTCAAAGTTTACATTCAAAGGTCCGAATCGGAATTATCATCAACGTCAAAGGTCCTATTACAAAACTTGTTTTATAAATATGTTTATAACTTTATATAACAATTCAACTTGATATATGCTTAATTATCATATGTATGGCGACGAATCAGGTCGTAGATTTTCAGGTCGATAAAAAACTAAAAACATTTGGTTACTATTAAACCATGATAACCACAAATGAATCATGGTCTTGCTACACTAACCATAGTTTAACCATTGTATTTGTAGTAAAACTGGTTATATAAATTGTAATCAATATGCAAAAGAAATAATAAAAATTTTACTACACTTGTATTATGATAAAACCATGGTTATTTTTCATAAGGGTTACTCGACAGTACTGCATTTTTTTTTTACAACTAATGCCCAATAAAGCAGTTCTCATTTAGGCTTACATATTTCATGTTTCTGAAATAGTAGCCTACTTCACTTTAACCTGCAGTCCCTTCAACTGAATTGCCAAAATCTTTAATTCTATCTTTTTTTAAATATATATTTCATGGAGTACAAATGTCCGAACTATGTGTATATTTCAACCCTTTACAGTAGAACTACATGTTCATATGTCAGACAGTCAACAGTGATAGGTTTTAGGAAACGCTGTTTTGTACTCGTTCTTTCACAAGTCTGCTGCGGTTCGGTTCGGTTCGGTTCTTTGAATACGCTGCTAACTCTGCCGGTGGAGAAAGACTGCGTCAGAAAGGCGAAACCGGTGACATTATTCTACTGAATGAAATCAAAGGTTTATCCAAAATGTCGCTAGTTGCTATGTGCTTTGTCTTACAAAAGAGTCTGTAATCACTGCAACACTAGTCCATGCGCCCGTGTGTGTGTGTGCCACGCACACCGCACAGAGGTCTGAGTGATACGAGTGCACTTGAAATATCAAGTGGAGGCGGGTCCGGATTGAATTCCCTCCCGGACCGGAGTCCGGACTTTGAGAAGACCTGGCCTATAGGCCTACCATTTCTCGTCCCTTCCACGGTTAAAATGTAACTAAGTAATTTTTATTCAGATTAAATTTTAAATGAGCTACTTTTTACTTGTACTTAAGTAAAATTTAATTAATGTAATGGTAGCCTACTTTTACTTGAGTAGAATATGTTCGTACTCTTTCCTCCTCTGCACTGCAGTTACTTAAGTATGTAGACGGAAGATTACATGTAGTGTAGCCTAATATATGTCTTTGTTCTGAAGTGAAACCATGTATTCTACCTGGTTTGCGATTCTGTACACGTCCTCACGGTCGCTGCAGTCGCAGGTATATGTGTACGCTCGCGCTCCTTGCGCTTCTTTAATCATACGAGCAGTCTCTTTATTGCCGTCCTCATTAATATCCCACAGCACAAGGCGCGCGCCCAGGCGCGCGAACTCCAGGGCCATGAGACGACCTATGCCGCTGCCCGCCCCGGTCAGCAACACGATATCCTCGGTCACATTCTTCTTTCGAGGCGGTATAAATAACCTAACGAATGCTTCTAAGCTGTAGACCAGTGACATCAAAAGCACCTGAAGAGTCTCCAAGAGAAAGTTCATGATGATGATGAATAGATCCTAGAGACAATGGTTATACGTTTAGCAAGTTTATAAACATTTTCAACAATAGTAAGTTTACGACGTCATCACAAAATAAGAATTTAGGCTAAACTTATCATGTAACGTTAGTCGTATTTACTCGTCTATTAATGCGCAACAACTGGTGTCTTACCTCACTCTTTTCGATTAGCGCTTACTAATACAACAACAGGTTTGCTCCGTTCATTTAGCATTTAACCGAGTAGATGGATTATCGACCTTCGCTCTGGCTGTCCAATTATTACACTTCGTGTTTACCGAAAGACAAAGTTCAGTATTTGTGTAGCGAGAGCAGCCTACTAACGGGACAGGATGTGATGGGCGCGGCATATGTTTAACCATTTGACGGCCACGAGTTTCCTTAACAACGCGCCTAGGATAAAATAAACTGTCTGACTATTGAATTAAACCATTATAATTTGCCTTGAATACATTCATAAAGTGAACTACAGCTGCAGGCAGCTCATTTTATTATGGTGGTGGAATTAATATGCGACATTTACAAATCTTTTATAAGCTATTGTCAGGATGGTAAAACGTGTTCTGTAACAATTTTATAAAAGGTCTGCTCAAGCAAACATTGACAACCATAAGCATAACAATAACCATATAGTTTACTAGTTTACCAAATAGAGAGAGAGAGAGAGAGAGAGAGAGAGAGAGAGAGAGAGAGAGAGAGTAGAATATAATAGAATAGAATAGAATAGAATAGCGGAGGATCACTAATATCAGATATAGCCTAACAAAATAATCGAGATCACTTACTGTGAATTTTGTCCAGCTTATGAATGATTGGCTAAAAACAGGACTGCAGCATACATTAATTGAATGTTTCTGTCTGTTACAGTATCATCCTTGGTTTGAACAAGCATTTGGTTATTATGTTGCACTCCAAATAAACAGTGTATGAAAGATACTTGTGAATATTATGAGACTTCTCACATTCACAGAACAAAGGTTAGCCTATATATTGTCTTGATACCACTGCCTTCCATAGCCCCCAAAGGCCCGTTCACACCAAGGACCAGGGCCGTGCAGAGACCTTTGGAGGGGCAGGTGCTCAAAGTGTAAAAGGGGCACATGGAACACGGCTTTTAATAGGGCTGTGCTCCTTGCTGATATGTGTATGGATGCTTCTGTATTGATACAGCAGCAAATGCCATGACGCAGGTTTGAAAAAGAAACACAGAACAAAAAAGACCAAGTTAAGTTTAAATGTTAAAGACATTTTTTAATTGCTCTGGAATTATATTATTATTATTATTATTATTATTATTATTATTATTATTATTGTTGTAGAGTTTACAGGGTATGGTGGTTTTGCTGTTGTAAACACTATTGCTGTTGTAGAAAAAATATTCCTGTCTTATTTAAAATAGAATTATATTCTTCTGAATTTATATATTTTTTTGAATGATAATGATTATAAAAACAGGATTGATAAGTATAATTCGCAGGATGAGAAAATCAGTATAAGTCTGTTTTACCAGTGTTGTGATAATTATTTTTACGACAATCTGTGTTTTTTTAAATAAATACTGTAATAATAATAGTTCAAAGTATGAATAGTTTTTAGTCAGATAAAAAAGACAAGACACCTCGACGCGCTTTAAACTTTTCCCAATTAAACAGCAAGAACGAAAGAAAACAAGCACCTTTATTTTATTGATGTATGTTAACTACACTAGTTGCATTTTTTTTATTTATATTAATTTTAATAAAAGGTAAATTCGCCCCTCGCACTTTATTCGAGCTTGAGCAGGTGTTTTCACATAGAGGTTTAGATTTAAATCTACATTTAAATTAAAAGCGGGGCTGATTGCATGCACTGCAAATTATTACTTATTATGAATTAATTTTACAATTAATTTTTTAATGGTTAGATTGGGTAGGCCTTCACAAAAGAAAAAAATACATAATACAAATTACCTTGACAAAAGGGCACTTTGGGCATCAAGGGGAAAAGGGGCAGATACTCAAGCACCCACTCCCCCACACACACTTGCACGTGTCTTCCAAGGACGATACACTATAAACGACTAAAAATCGTTCTCAATAAAGAATAGAGTCCACAACACAATTATAACGATACGTTTACAGAGAAACTATATGGTTGGAATCACTTTCAGAATTATTTTCCCCCCAGCTGATGAACGATACAAACATTGACATCCAATCAGAATCCATCCTGCTATTCATAGCTTTCAGTCACGTGACCGGCTCAAAGACATAAGGTGTGTTCGACTTCATGCAGCGCCACACAGACCTATCGCCGTGAGTAGCCGCTTGCAGGCAAGGGAGGAGCTGAAAAAGGAACCGTCAGGTCGGAGACCCTGTGTCTCCTGTAGTTAGTAGGTCACGCTGTGTTTGCATTCCTTATAGCAGATGAACTGGAATCGATAAAAAACCATTATTGTTGCATTAAAATGAGCACAACGAGCAACGAAGGTGAGTTAAAAGTTATTTATATATATATATATATATATATATATATATATATATAAGTAACACAATATAAAAAAACTATTTTGTAGTTACTACCTAACATGATATGACCAAATCCTCTTTCAATTATCAAATTCTTTCTAGTTTTCTTCAGTTGTATGTGTATTCATTTAACTTTTCAAATTGTTAGCAAGTTGTCTCAATAACCTATTTCTTACCTGTGCAGGATGTCATTACCACCCTTGGTCCTTATTACAAGAATTTACAACAGACCAAACTGCTACTCAAAAACAGTGTTCTTGCCTGCCTTTGGACATTGACCAATCAGGAGTCATTTCGAGGCGTGGCAGATAGTTCCCTTTCGATATTTCACTCATACTGCGTCGATATATCGACACAAGTATGGGAAAATACCTTTTTTCCCCTTCACTGAATAATTTTCAATCACGCAGTTATAACTGCACGTGATTGGTTTGTGTAAGGTGAAAGAAATAATCCAATCCGTGGCGGTGGTGAGCAAGTCAATGGCTATGCCGCCCGCCATAGCCTGCCAAAATGGGAGGGCGTCTGGCTATATAATCCGCTGTGTAGCATATTATTAAAAGGAGCTATTGTTTCAGCTCCGTGGAATTATTTATTAAAGATTAAATATTGCTTTGATTAAAGTAATATTAATCTTTAACTTAAGATTTATAGTTTATTAAGTGCTCGTCCAGCGATCACTAACATCAGTATATCTTTATCAATTTAGTTTATTTTGCTCTCGTGCCATCTTCTATGGCAATAAGGTTCAGATATTTGAAAATCACATCCCCAGAGACAATTCTTTATAAAATGAAACACGGTTTATTTATTCTACTGCTATTCTAACATACATGATCTAAACTATTAAAAAAAACACATGCACACACACACATACATACAGATGTTTTGCGGGTAACTTCAGAAATTTAAAATAGCCCTCTTAGCTATTTTAGCACTTAAAACAAACAGAAAGATCACGACAAATGACTTTGTTTTGTTACTGCGTTCAGATCGATTTACCAGTTCAGTTAGAAATAGAGACTCTGTTTATAATACTTGCTTTTGTGTTGATTTAAGCAGGCTGTGACTTTGTCTCGTTTCCACATGTGTTTCCATGTTTCTTCGATCCTTGTTCCGTTCCAACGTGTTGATCTGGGAATCTCTGCTGCTGCGTGACGTCACCGGGGAAGCCGTGTTGGAGCCCTGGGCTGTTTGATGTTGGTTCTGTGTTACGGCGTTTACAAAGTCTTTGATTCGCCTCGATAGCTTGTCTCAGCCGATGTTAAGGCGAGAGTCCAGCGGGCCGGCTTCCTGGTCGCCCTTGCGCGAGTTGGAGGGCGATGAAAGGAGAAGTAAGAGAGAGAGCTTTTGCACACGCCTCGTTTTAAACAGTCCGATTTAGACCCGCCCACAGGCGGCTGTTCGAATCAGCGTGTCCGTGTGGGGCAGAGCCCGCCTGCACAGCTTCTCTTGCAAAATACGCATTATTTGATATTACATATTACATGATCATTCATCTCTTATCACATGTTCACTCATTTATAATAGTCACCAAATCTATCACATCACTGATTAATAATTTTTCGTGCCTGTCCATATGAATCCAAACACGCTACAACTTTACAGAGAACATTAATCCGTTATAGATTAAGAAAAGTAAATAGCATGGGATACCCTATAAGGCACAGATTAAATAGCATTCCACCTTCTAAATAATTCACATTCACATATAAAAGGCAGAGTACAACATTAATATCCATAGTGTTTCTTGAGTAGATGGTTTTAATAGTCATGAAATTAATGAATGTATTTTTGCATATAGGAACACGTGAGTTTCGGTGTTCCCTGTGAGACGTGAAACAGAAAAGTAATTTCCTTTGTTCTGTGACCGAAAGAAATCGCAGGGTTTACGCAGGGTTTACTCGGGCAGAGGAAGTGAATGTCTTTAGTGAGCGTACACATCTTTAGGTTTGGGGCCAGATACAACTGCTCGTTGTTATCGTGATACGCAATGACTTCAGGAGTGTGGATTATGACATAGGTGTTCCCTTGCCAAAATCCCACATTCACAACGTCTTTAAGCCGGTAAATATTAACATCGACAATAGGCAAACTGAAAAGAAACACCAAGTCACCTGTTTCCGGGTTTGCGTATATGGGAATAGCGCTACCGGGAAAGGGGCGAGATGGGTTTGGATCAGACTAGCGGGGCCCGCAGTGGCCGAAGTAACGACGTTTGGACAAGGATAAGAAGTATCACATAGCACGGAATCCTATCCATAGCTAAGTTGTCGATCAAGGAACTTACATCGCGTATCATGTCGTTCATGATTTTGGCGGGTGGCCTCAATCGGTTGACAACGGTTCTCACAAGGAGTTACAACGACTTTACTGACGGAAGTTGATCTCAATTTCAGGACCTGGATTCAACGATTGGTTAAGGAGGTTCAAAGTGAGAGAGAGGAAAGGAAAAACACAAAGTGAGACATGAGAGAAAGAAACCAAACGACAACCAAAAAATATGAAAAAAAAAAAAAAAAATAATTGAGAGTAACTTCTCTCTACTAGAGATTGGTCCTAACAGTGCTGCGGAGGAGAGAATATGGGTTGTGTCTAAGCATGGTTGCTATATGTTTTCCTAAAATGACAATACTTATGCTTGTGTGGTGTAGAGCATATGGTTGTCGGTCTGTGTCAGTGGGTTTGATCTTCCCCCTTTTCCTGTCGGTGGTTTGGATTTGCTGGTTGGAACTGGCAACACACCATGGTGCATCGTGTGCGTGTCAGCATAATCCCCCTCTGGCCGTGAGGTACTACGAGCTTTGGCGCAGGGACATACGTGAGGACACCGTCTTGCAGATGCAGCATGTACTTGAAAGAGTGGAGCGTGCGGAGGTCGGAGGATGTGTTTAGGTCCGTGGAGGAAATGGAATGTTCTAATGGGTCTGACATATGAGCTGCCATGGTTCGTAGTGACGAATCCGCATTTTGTAGGGTGAGGAGATCGTCAGCAGTGAACTGAGGTGGTATGGCAATGCGGGAGGGGGCAGGGGTGTGCGCGCCAGTGGCGTGCTGGCGGCGGGTTACTGCTGCCACTGTAGGGTTGGGTGGGAGGGCATGAAGTGTCCAGGGGTCTTCATGTAATGCACCTGCTTTGGTTAGGGCATTGGTTTGGTCATTTGAGGGGCTGGAGTTTGGGAGGAAACGTTTAGGATGTCAGAACTGATCTGGTGTTCTTCGGAGGAGTGGCAGGTGACTAAGACAGCACTTTAAGGAACTTGAGGAGTTTCATCAGCAGGTGTTTGTTGGACGCTGCTGTGATTTGGAGTATTGGGTGTTGAGTTAGTGTTTAACTCTGTTGCTGGGTTTTCAGGTGGGGTTTCATGTCCATCTGAAGTTAGGGTGTTTACTGTTCTCTGAGAGTGAGGTGAAGCAGTGCTGTTTTCTGTGACTGATTTGTTCAGCTTGTCACTGACTTTCCGTCCGACAGCTAGTCAGGCTGAATCTGGTTTCTCTTTCTTTTCCCACTTCCGATCCTCTTCCTTTCGTTGGAAGAACTCTTTCATCATCATTTCCATCAGCTTTTGTGAGTCGAAGTGCGGTGGTGTTTCTTGTTCTTGTGTGGATTCAGTTTGAGCTCAGTCAGTTTGGAATCTTGGTGAATTCTTTCGTCGATTCCTTGGGCTGACTGCTCCAGGGTGAATTTGTCGCTTACCCTTGGAGTTTCCATACGAGCTTGGCTGGTTCCACGATCTATCCCATGGGCGCTCATGAGGCCTTGCTTGGTCCCATGACTTATCCCAGTGTCGTCCAGGTGAGCGTTGACATCCACGTGGTCCATCCCAGCGGTCATACCTCTGTTTAGGTCGGGTGCCAGCGTGTGAGTCTCGTTCTCTGTTGGATGGGGGTGCATTCCACTCTCTGTGTGGCGGCTTAGCACTGTCTTGGCGTTGGGTGCCCTCTAGCGCCAGTTCGTGGTGTTGAGTGTTGAAATCAAGAACTGCTGGGGTTTTTGCGCTCTTTTCTGAGGCCATCTTTTGTTTGCAGTAGGCTCTATGCACCAAGTCTCTGAATGTTCATTGTTCGTGGACATGCGAGAATGCCAAGATGGTGGCTTATGCCAGGATGAAGGTTCCTTAGGAAGAGAGTTTTAAAGTTCAGTTCATCTTCCATGTCAGATTCATTGCGAGTTTCAAAATATGGTTGTCTGAGTCGACTGTAGTAAGCTTGAGGAGTTTCCTTACGTCCTTGTCTTGTCTCCAGGGCAGCCACTGAGCCTTGATCGGACTCAGGGTCGACAAACTCTTTAATGAGGGCTTTTCGAAGCCGTTGATAATCAGTCTTTGTGTTAACAGGCTGCCGGTCAAGGAAGCTGCGCACTTCAGGACTGGATGTCGTTCGGAGTAAGTAGAGTTTATCTTTGTCCGTAACGTTAGGTCTCATTTCCAGATGGAAATCAATATCTTGCAGATAAGCTTGGACATTTTGGCTGTATGGCATGCTGGGGTTGAATTTTCCAACTTTTCGGCCGAGCTTGTCAAGGTCTTTTAGGTCCAAGCCGTGCGACATCTGCTGCAGCAGATTCTTTTGGTTCTGTCGTGATATAAAGTTCTTCAGACGGCGCTGGTGAAAGTTTTAACACCACCCCCTCTGTCTTATGCTCACATGTCAGTCCAGGAACAGGTGACTTGGTCCTGCTTGGCACAGGTGCGGTTGGTGCACGTCCTGTCCTTGACGGCTCATGGCGTAGTTCATAAGCGTGCTTGAGTTCCTCTTGCAAGCTTTCAGACTCCTCTGTGACGTAGTCGAGCTGTCGTGTTAGGCGGCTGATCTCGTTTCTTGACTCAGCCAGATGAGGTTGAAGGGCTTTGATTCTGCTGTTTTTGTCCCTGAAGTCAGTCTTTGCCCTATCTAGTAGCTTCTCTGCATACTGTAGCTTGTCAGCACGATCAGCGAAGTCCTCTTTGATTTGCTCCATTTCGTGGCTGGTAGCTGCTAGAGTCTCTTTTAGCCTGTTGGTCTCCTCCTCAGCGCCCTGTTCCACCTCATCGGTCCCTTCCTGTCGTTCCTGAGCTTCACGTTCCAGCTGCTCTATGCGTCGTTGTGCGTTTGTCAGCTCCTGCTGGCGTTGTGCAGCGTGCTTGTCGCTCAGTATGAGGGTGGCGATGAGTGTGTGACTTAAGGAGCCGGTGATCTTGGCTAATTCTTTGTGACTGTAGCTTTGACTTGGGTCTTGTCTCATAATGCTTGTCATGTTGTCATCCAGTTGGTCCTGTGTCTGATGTTGGAGTGTTTCAGCAGCTTTAGGGAGGATGCTGTCTGTTGCAACACTTAACCACATTCCGAGTTCTTCCCAGTGACCGACATGTTCTGTTTTGTGAGACATGTTCTGGCGGGTGAGGGAGATTTCGAACTGAACTGACACAGACCTTGTATGGGAAACAAAGCAAAACAAAACAGAACAAAGCAAAACAAACAGGGGTGTGAATGTGCAAAGTGTAGTGTCTGCTAGTGTTTGAGTGTGGTTCTCTGTGTCTGTAATCCTCTGGCGGGGTGCTTGTAATTTGCAGCTTCTGCGTAGAAATTGAGCACACGTAAAGGCAGCACAGCTGTGAAACAGAGAAAGAAAAGCACACTAACATAATGAGTACACAAGGATAATAACAATAACCAAATCTCTCTTTTGATAGCAGATTTTCTTCTTGTCGCTTTTGTTAAGTCTGATTTAGAAGGACGCTTCTAATCAGAGAATTATAGGTGAAATTTTCTCTTTTGGGGATAGGACTGTGATTGCTATCTGGAGTTTTCTCCTGGACGGAGGAAAACCATAGCAATGACAGTGCTATTCCTTAATGGCAAAATTTTCACCGCAACGCTGGTTAGCGTGTCTCTCGTGTGTATTTTAAAAAAAACATTTTTTTGCCGATGCCTATCTTCTCGTTGCACCAGTTTTAACTTGGAGCGGTAGGATTTCACAATAGAGGGTAAATAGTAAACAGTTTTGAACGTAGTTCTCCAGTTTCATAAACATCTGTTCAATTGTGAAATTTCTCTCTATTCGTGATCTTTCCACTGGCAAAGTCTTAAGCAAACAAGTCAAATTAGAAGTTAGTAACAAGGAGGAAAGATAAGAGAAGTGAAGATTTATTCCCAAGGTTTAAAACTACTAATAAGTTGGCAGCATGGTGGTGTTGTTGAGTCGATACGCTTAGGTTGGTTTTGCTGTTTACAGGGTAAACAAACTGACCTAAGTTGAGGGACCCTTAATTTTCCCTTTGGGGTTTTCTAATTAGAAGGTTAACATCCTTATACCCTAAGTTTGGTGAGAAATGACATGGTTTACGTGGTGTCACTGTCACTTCACCAATCCAACACTGGGGGGAGCTAATGCTATTAGTTTACACAAACTCAAGGTGGCGCTGTGGCTAAGTCTCCACTAGCAAATGCCCGGAAGGGTATTTTTTTTTTTTACGACTTCCTGGCTAAACTGGTCGCTATGGCAACTCAGTGCCTGTAACCTGTAAATGTGCTCCACGCTTCAAAATCAACAAGCACTATTTAGATTATTTATCTTTTATAGCACATATAATCTCACTCATTTAGGGCGAGATAAATTAATCTACGGATGAATTATAACTCATCGCGGCCTCGGCGGACCATTATGCTAATATTTGTCTGTTTAGACACAGCACACATGAAACAATTCAATCGATCGCGAATTCTCTCCCTTCTCAAACCGCATGGGCTACTCCTTTGTGTGAGCGCCGCGCGTTTGATTTCACTCGTGTGAAATTAAATAATGGCTGAGAAAGAATTAATTAGCTACTTAAATATCCTACAGCCGGGAGAATAAAACTATAGCTGAGTTTGAAAGTGGGGCAAGCACTTTAACAAATCATACTATAACAGGCCTTAAATCAGAGAGCAAATGAGGAACACGCCCGTTCGCCTCTCGTGCGCTTTTAACGCGACTTCATATTAATTATTTACTGCAGTTTCATTTCTTCTCAGTGAGCTCGAGTTAACAGTTACGCTCCCTCTCATTCAAAACGCACTGTGTTTCACAAACAAGAATGCAATATCACAAATAACCTCTTGTTTCTCTGTATTTACTCTATTTTTCTGGATAAAAATGTGAGAAATACCCTTATTGTCTCTGATGAATGCTTATTGATTTTCAAATTAATCTTTATGCCAGCGTTCATTCTCCACCATATGAAGCATATTATTAAAAGAAGCTATTGTTTCAGCTCCGGGGAATTATTTATTAAAGATTAAATATTTATTTGATTAAAGTAATATTAATCTTTAACTTATGATTTATACTTTATGAAGTGCTCGTCCAGCGATCACTAACATCAGTATATCTTTATCAATTTAGTTTATTTTGCTCTCGTGGCCAACGATAAACAGAATAAAGAATTTTATATCATTTGCGTGAGGTAACACGATCTTCTATGGCAATAAGGTTCAAATATTTGAAAATCACATCCCCAGAGACAAATAATTTTATTTATAAAATGAAACACGGTTTATTTATTCTACTGCTATTATAACATACATGATCTAAACTATTAAAAACACACATGCACACACACACATACATACAGATGTTTTGCGGGTAACTTCAGAAAGTTAAAATAGCCCTCTTAGCTATTTTAGCACTTAAACCAAATGGAAAGATCACGACAAATGACTTTGCTTTGTTACTGCGTTCAGATCGATTTACCAGTTCAGTTAGAAATAGAGACTCTGTTTATAATACTTGCTTTTGTGTTGATTTAAGCAGGCTGTGGCTTTGTATCGTTTCCACGTGTTTCTTCAATCCTTGTTCCGTTCCAATGTGTTGCTCTGGGAATCTCTGCTGCTGCTGCGTGACGTCACCAGGGAAGCCGTGTTGGAGCCCTGGGCTGTTTGATGTTGGTTCTGTGTTACGGCGTTTAAAAAGTCTTTGATTCGCCTCGATAGCTTGTCTCAGCCGATGTTAAGGCGAGAGTCCAGCGGGCCGGCTTCCTGGTCGTCCTTGCGCGAGTTGGAGAGCAATGAAAGGAGAAGTAAGAGAGAGAGCTTTTGCACACGCACCTCGTTTTAAACAGTCCGATTTAGACCCGCCCACAGGCGGCTGTTCGAATCAGCGTGTCCGTGTGGGGCAGAGCCCCGCCTGCACAGCTTCTCTTGCGAAATACGCATCATTTGATATTACATATTACATGATCATTCATCTCTTATCACATGTTTACTCATTTATAATAGTCACCAAATCTATCACATCACTGATTAATAATTTTTCGTGCCTGTCCATATGAATCCAAACACACTACAATTTTACAGAGAACATTAATCCGTTATAGATTAAGAATATAAAATAACATGGGATACCCTATAAGGCACAGATTAAATACCATTCCACCTTCTAAATAATTCACATTCACATATGAAAGGCAGAGTACAAAATTAATATCCATATTGTTTCTTGAGTAGATGGTTTTAATAGTCATGAAATGAATGAATGTCTTTTTGCATACAGGAACACGCGAGTTTCGGTGTTCCCTGTGAGACGTGAAACAGAAAAGTAATTTCCTTTGTTCTGTGACCGATATTTTGTGCTGATGAGGGGTGGGGGCTTTATAGAGACGTCGCTTCTTTAGCTGGCACCTGGTATTTATGACGTGGTACATGAAAGTAACCAAACTTCCAAAAGGTGTGCTGTTCTTCCATTATCTTTTCTCTACAGCTGCCTGCAACCACATCTCAGATTTCATCTCTTCAGCGATGAATACCCTTCTTCGCTGAGTCTTCGTTGACGTCGAGATCTGCCGTTGAAGCACCTCAGCAGCCGCATTAGGACGAGCTTTCAGACTCGGTCATCCCCTGCGGCTATCTGGTAAGATCTAAGAAAGCCTTACTAGAAGAGCTAATTTCAACGCAGCGTTTTTGCAAATGCCGGGCCGTCATTGTAAGATTTGCGGGAATCCCCTGGATGCTGATGACACTCACAAAGAGTATGTGTCACGCTTGGGGAAATCCCACGCTGATGCTGCGCTCAGCAGGGCTGCACTGCGAGCGATTCAGTCTTGCCTCTCTACGCTCGCGGTTAGCTTTCTTTTCAGAGAGCGAAAAACAGCGGGCAGAGGATTTGAGCGACCGGTGACAAGCGAGCTCATGCCGGCTCAATGCCCGCGTGCCTCGCCGCCACCACAGAGAGAGAAAGCATTCGTCCGTCCTCTTCACTCAACATGATCAGCATCCCTCCGCCGTGAGCGACATGATCTCATTCGGTTAAATAGATGACAGCCTTTTTTTCTGGTAGCTTCGGACGCGGAGGTGTGTTCGGGCTCTGTGACTGACCCCACCCTCTTAGCGTCGTCCTCTTCACGTAACGCCAGACTCAGAGCAGATGAGGAGCTCATCTGCATCATGACAAAGGCTGTCAATGAGCTCGGGCTCGAATGGTCTCGCTGAGGAGCCATACAGGCTGGACAGAGCGGTGTTTTTACGCGAAGCCCCCCACCAACGCTCGTCCCCCTTCTTCCCCGAAGTTCATATGAGCTCATGATATTATGGCACGCCACCCACACGTCTAACATCCATCCTTCTGCTTCAGTTGCTCTCACATCCATTGACGGCATTAAAGAAAAAGGATACGAGCACCTGCCTCCTCTGGATGAGTTTGTGGCCACACATCTCTGCCCGCCCACAGCTATCGGATGGAAGGCGAGGGCGAGCCATCCATCCAAGCCGTGCAGAGCCACATCTGCACACGCTGGACTCGCCTACTCGGCGGCTGGACAAGCGGCTTCAGCGCTTCACTCTGGCTGTGCTCCAGGTCTTCCAGGCCAAGATGCTTGTCAATGAGGAAGCCGTTCTGGATTCAGCCTCTCTCAGGGACCTGAGGAGTGCAACAGCCCTGGCTCTACACACCACCAAAGCCACCGCCCAAGCCATCGGCGTTCGATGTCCAGCTTTATAGTGTTGGAGCACCACCTCTGGCTCACGATGATGAAAGAGACGGACAAAGTTCTCTTGCTCCACACTCAGGCAGCCTGTTTGGACCAGCTGTGGAGGGCTTTGCAAAACGCTTCACAGAGGCTCAGAAGTCGTTTCAGTTGCAACACTTCCTCCCTAAGTGCACCAGCTCTTCCTCTGCTTCCAGTCGCCCAGACCTGTGCCGACTCAGCAGACAGCTAAACCAACGCCAACCGCCCCGGAGCACCGACTCCGACCTTCCAGACGCTACCCCTTCCCGCGCAGCCTTGGATCCGCGCTCAGAAATCCTCCTGAACATCCAGGCAGAAAGAGGAGGGGCCCTAGTCTCGCTACCACTGGACCACCCCGCAAGCAGCCTCTATTGTGTCCTTCACCGGCGCACAGAAGGAAGGTTGTCACGACAGACGCTTCCAACAGGGGTTGGGGAGCGCTGTGCGAGGGCAAACCGACCTTCTGCCTGTGGTCCGAAGAGGAATTGGGCCTGCACATTAACTGACTAGAAATACTATAAGTGTGTCAGGCCTGTCAATTCTTCCTGCCGGACATTCAGGGGACACCATGTGCTAATACGCTCAGACAGCAGGTCCGTGGTTTCATACATAAATCACCAGGGCGGCCTTGTCTCGAAGCGACCCTGCACGCTGGCGAACGACCTTCTTGTGTGGGCTCAGAACAATCTGCGCTCACTGAAGGCGATGCATGTGCCAGGCAAAATGAACCAAGGAGCAGACATGTTGTCAAGGAACAATGTCTCTTCAGAGGAAAGGATGCTCCACCTGCTCGCGGTTCAGAGAATTTGGGAAATCTTTGGCAGGGGCTCGAGTAGACCTCTTCGCCTCCAAATACAACTCTCACTGCCCAATCTTTTTTACAAGGAGCACGGATGCCCTGGCCCACGAATAGCCCAACCTTCCGCTCTATGCTTTTCCTCCAGTCGCTTGCTACTCAGAGCGGTCAGAACAGGGAACAACGGCACAAGCTGATTCTAATAGCCGCCCTCTGGAGGAACCAACCGTGGGTGTCTGAGTTATTCCAACTGCTGAAAGCAGCCCCGTGGCTGATCCCCTTGAGACGGGAACTCCTCTCTCAAGCGAACGGCACTATATGGCATCCACGGCCCGAGCTATGGGCCCTGCATGTGTGGCAGCTCAACGGGAGCCTTTTGTCCTCGCAGAGCGTGTCCTAAACACTATGGCAGAAGCACTATGCCCCATCTACCAGACACCTCTACAATCTGAAATGGGCGATTTTCTCGACTTGCTGTCAAGACCGCGACTTAGACCTGGTCACCTCCGATGTGTCAGTGGTTCTTTCATTTCTGCAGGAGATGCTGGATAAACGGCGTTCCTCATCCACCATCAAGGTTAACGTGGCAGCCATAGCGGCTTTCCATGCCCCTATTGCTGGCCGATCGGTGGGCAGAGATATTGCAGTAACTACACTTTTATGAGGCAAAATGAGAATGAATCCCTGCGTCCTCGTACAGTTCCACCTTGGGACTTATCAACCGTACTGAGGGTCCTAGAAGGGCCCCCGATTGAACCATTGCAATCCTTGACCCTCAGAGTACTCTCATTGAAAACCGCTCTGCTGTTAGCGCTGGCGTCGGTCAAGCGAGTAGGAGACCTGCATGCCCTTTCTGTCAACCCTGTTTGCCTGGAATTCCGCCTGAATAGGTGGTTAGTGTATCCTATCATATTAGCATAATCCTCCTCGTGGTTGCAGTGCCCCATCGGAGTCAGAGCTCATTCCACCAGAGGCATCGCCTCGTCTTGGGCATGGTCCAGCGAGGTGTCCATTTCAGACATTTGTGAGGCGGTTGGCTGGTCCTCGCCATCCACATTTGCAAGGTTTTACAACCTGGACATCCCTGCCTTGCAGGCCAGAGTCCTTTCTGCTTAAATAGCAATCTTTCGGGTTCACTTGACCAACATTGTTCAAGCCCATATTTTGCTTGGTCTGTCCATACCTATATGGACGCCATGTCAAGTCAAGTCAAGTCACCTTTATTTATATAGCGCTTTTAACAATACAAATTGTGTCAAAGCAACTGCACAATATCAAAATAGGAAAATAGTGTATCATTAATGTAAAATGACAAGATTAAACGCCCATTTTTCAGTTAAAGGCATTTCATTATTGAATTCAGTGATGTCATCGTCCAGCTCAGTTCAGTTTAAATAGTATCTGTGCAATCAAGTCGGTGATATTGCTGGAAATGAAGTGTCCCCAACTAAGCAAACCAGAGGCGTCAACGGCAAGGAACCAAAACTCCATCGGTTACAGAACGGAGAAAAAAATCTTGGGAGAAACCAGGCTCAGTCGGGGGGACAGTTCCCCTCTGGCCAGACGAACCAGTAGTTTGTTCCAACTGCAGCAAAGTCAGATTTTAAGTGCTCCACTGGTCTTTTCTCGATGGCTGTCTAGGTGATGAGGTCCTCACTGGGGATCTGTCTCTGGGGCTCATCTAGGTGTCCTGGTCTCCGCTGATGTTCAGAGCTGTAGAGGTCGTCGCTAGGTGCTGATCCACCATCTGGTCTGGATACGGACTGGATCTGTTGACTGCAGGGATCATCTGGGCTGGATAAGTACCAGATCAGGTGGCTACGGTGACCTCAGAATAAGAAACGATAAGACTAATATTAGCGTAGATGTCAATCTTCTTGCAATGTAACTAGTAAATCGTGTTTTATGGGAAGTGTTCCTGGTTCCAGTTGACCTAATTGATGCAGCCTAACAATCCTTTAACGGATTTGAATATTAGAAGCGTATTAGTGTGTTAAGTGTACGCCAGGATAAAGAAATGGGTCTTTAATCTAGATTTACATTGACAGAGTGTGTCTGCCTCCCGAACAGTAGATTGTTCCCGAGTTTGGGCGCTAAATAGAAAAAGGATCTGCCGCCGGCAACGGATTTTGATATTCTAGGTATTATCAAATTGCCAGAGTTTTGAGAGTGTAGCGGACGTGAAGGACAATAATGCGATAAGAGCTCGCTCAAGTACCGAGGAGCTAAGCCATTCAGGGCTTTATAAGTAATTAACAAGATTTTAAAATCTATACGATGTTACTACAATAAGGAGCCAGTGCAGTGTTGACAGAACCGGACTAATGTGATCATACTTCCTGGTTCTAGTAAGAACTCTAGCTGCTGCTTTTTGGACCATCTGTAGTTTGTTTATTAAGCGTGCCGAACAACCACCTAATAAAGCATTACAATAATCTAACAAGAAATGAATGAACATTTCTGCATTTGACATTGAGAGTATAGGTCTCAGTTTAGATATATTTTTAAAATGAAAAAATTCAGTTTTACAAATGCTAGAAATGTGGCTGTCAAAGGAGAGATTGCTATCAAATAGCACACCTATGTTCCTGACTGATGATGAAGAATCGAGAGAACAGCCATCAAGTGTTAGACAGTGTTCTAGGTTTTTACTTGTGTGGGTTTTAAGTCCGATAATTAACACCTCGGTTTTTTTCAGAATTTAGTAGTAAGAAATTATTCATCATCCAGTTTTTTATATCGACTATGCATTCCATAAGTTTCTCAATTTGGTGTGTTTCACCGGGCCATGAAGAAATATAGAGCTGATTATCATTAGCATAACAGTGAAAGTTAACCCCATGTTTCCTGATGATATTTCCTAAGGGTAACATGTAAAGCGTGAAAAGTAACGGCCCTAATACTGAGCCTTGAGGTACTCCATACTGCACTTGTGATTGATATGATACCACTTAATTCACTGCTACGAATTGATGGCGGTCAGATAAGTACGAATTGAACCATGTTAATGCACTTCCACTAATGCCAACACAGTTTTCAATTCTATTCAAAAAATGTTGTGATCGATAGTGTTGAACGTAGGGCTGTAGTCAAGTCCACCTTTATCGAGTCCAAGACAAGTCCAAGTCCAAAGAGGTTCGAGTCCGAGTCAAGACCGAGTCCAAAGAGGTTCGAGTCCGAGTCAAGTCCGAGTCCAAAGAGGTTCGAGACCAAGTCAAGTCCAAGTCCAAATGAGACGGTCAAAACAGAGAAAGAAAAAAAATTTCTTCTTCAAAACCACATACTTAATTATTGATAATTGATGTGATACGAGAGACGGCATATCTTCTATTCTAATATAATCATTTCGCATTATTGTTTGTAATGATCTAAAAGCATGTGCAGCAACACTGTAGGATCAAATTAGGCTATTTTATTTCTCCTCCTGAGACCCAGCTATGGGGTGTTTGTCTCTGTAGTGGACATTCTGTTTTAGAGAATTTCTCTGAGACATGACATGTCACAGTTATAAGCCTGGATGTCCTGTACAGAGCACATTCAGGGCTTTATAGAGATACTAAATCTTTTTTTAAACTCTCTCATACGTTTTTAAAGATGGCTATATTTATATTTGTATTTTATCTAATATTTATAATATATTTTATATTTATTTAGTGAAAAATTTTACATCCTTATGGAAATATGATTATATTCTGTAATGTCTTTTACATCTGAATCATTTTCAGATTGTTTGTCATAAAGCAAACATCTCAGGAAAAATGTTATATTTTCAAATTCAAACATGACTTCCTGATATGAAACAGGACATCATTTCATACATGTTCAATGTAGAGGACACCAGGACTAAAAGCATGTTTATTATGCATTTTGGGAGACATGGCTATTGAATAGGGAAATAAATTATATATCAGTTTGCTTATGAAATATTATATATTATTATGAAAATCTGGCCATGTATTACTCCCATTATGATTTTTTTTCAACATTCTGTCCCAACAGCAACACATTAATTAGCAAATTAGATATAGTGTATAGGTACACTGTGTTTAATGGGAAACCAGTTTATGGATTTTTTTACACACATATTGCATAAAACAAAATGGTATATCAAATCATTTTGTTATACATTTTAAAACATAGTTGAGAATCATCCTTAAACAAAGTTTAGTATAAAAAAAATCCTGAAACCTAAAAATGTATTTGGTGATTTAAAAAAACTCCCATTGATTTTGCCGTTTTTATGTCTATTCATGCCATTTAATTTTAATCCTTGTGTCCTCTACAGAGGACATATAATCAAATATGAATAAAATAGAGTTTTTCAAAAATAAAAAAATAAAAATAATAAAAAATATATATATTTTTTTCTTATGGTCTAAACAATGTAATGACATGAAAACTTTTTTTTTTTTTTTGGGGGGGGGGGGATATTTTATATTTTACTTTCCCTTCAAGCCATACGAAATACCTCTAGTTTTGTTTTCTCCAGCTGTGCTCCATTTTCAGGGCTGCTCTCTTTAGGGCACGAGTGTGCTCATTATAGCACGGTGTTGGACTCTTTTCCTTAATCTTCCTTAAGCGTAAAGGATCAACCATATGTAACGTGCTAGAAAAGAGAGAATCCATTGTTTCTGTTACATCCTCAAGTTTTTCTGCGCTGTTGGATATGCTGAGGAATTGAGATAAATCAGGAAGATTACTTACAAAGAAGTAAGTATAAGTGAAAAATATCACTTCCGTGGTATAAGTGATGGTTCTACCATATTTGTAAGGAGTTAATTTTACAGCTTCAGCTATATGAAGTTTACACAAGACTAGATAGTGATATGATATATCATCGCTTTGATGCAGAACTTCAACCCCATTAATAACAATTCCATGTGACAGTATTGCATCTAATACTGTGAGAGTATTAGATGATTTCGACAATGAGTAGGTCTTGACACGTGTTGTCTAACCCGATAGAGTTCAAAATGTCTATAAATGCTAATCCTAATGCATCGTTTTCATTATCAACGTGGATATTAAAAGAACCAACAATTAAGACTTTATCTGCAGCCAGCACTAACTCTGATAGAAAATCACCAAATTCTTTAATAAAGTCTGTATGGTGCCCTGGTGGCCTGTATACAGTATCCAGTAGAAACATCACAAGGGATTTATTAATACTTTTTTCTCTAGATAATGTTATATGAATCACCATTAATAATTAATTATAATATTTTTTTACATTTGTATAGTGCTTTTCTAGACACTTAAAGCGCTTTACATAGTAAGGGGGGATCTCCTCATCCACCATCAGTGTGCAGCATCCACCTGGATGATGCGATGGCAGCCATAGTGCACCAGAATGCCCACCACACACCAGCTTACTGGTGAAGAGGAGACAGAATGATAAAGCCAATCACTGTATGGGGATGATTAGGAGGCTACGATGGTCAGAGGCCAATGGGCAAATTTGGCCAGGATGCCAGGCTTACACCCCTACTCTTTTTCGAAGGACATCCTGGGATTTTTAATGACCACAGACCTCGGTTTAACGTCTCATCCAAAGGACGGTGCTTTTTACAGTATAGTGTCCCTGTCACTATATTGGAGCATTAGGACCCACACAAACCACTGGGTGAGCAACCCCTGCTAGCCTCACAAACACCTCTTCTGGCAGCAACCTAGTTTTCCCAGCAGTTCTCCCATCCAGGTACTGACCAGGCTCAACCCTGCTTAGCTTCAGTGGGAAACCGGTCTTGGGCTGCAGGGTGATGTGGATGCTGACTTACTTCAAAGGAGTTATACTTAAAGCCTGTCTTCTGAGAAATACTGAGAATATTGCTATAAATTGTAGCAACACCTCCCCCTTTGCCTTTTTGATGTGGCTCATTTTTGTAACAGTAATCTTGGGGGGCAGACACGTTTAAAATAATGTATTTATCTGGTTTTAGCCAGGTTTCTGTCAAACAGAGTACATCTAGTTTATGATCAGTGATCATATCATTTACAAAAAGCGCTTTCGTAGAAAGGGACCTGATATTCAATAAGCCAAGCTTTATCATTTGTTTCTCTGTGTTATATACATTTTTCATTTGTTGAACATCAATTATGTTGTTACTCATAAACTGGTTTGGACGTTTTTTATATGTTCTAGTTCGGGGAACAGACACAATCTCTAGAGTGTGATATCTAGGTGAAAGGGTCTCTATGTGCTGAGAATTAGCTGACTTCTGTGGCGTCTGTGGCTAGCAGACAGTCGGTTTAGGCAGTCTGTCTGCTTCCTAATCTGGGCCCCAGTTAGTCAAGTATGAACTCTAAGACTATGTGCCATATTTCTAGAGAGGAGAGCGGCACCACCCCAGGAGGGATGAAGACCATCTCTTTTCAACAGGTCAGGTCTGCCCCAAAAACTAGTCCAGTTGTCTATAAAACCTATGTTATTCTGTGGGCACCACTTTGACATCCAGCAATGGAGTAACAACAGTCTGCTATGAATCTCATCGTCCCGGTAAGCAGGGAGCAGGCCAGAGAATATTACAGTCTCTGACATCGTATTTGCAAGTCCACATACCTCTTTAACATTATATTTAGTGATCTCCGACTGGCGAAGTCGAACATCATTAGGGCCGACATGAATAACAATCTTACTGAATTTACGTTTAATATTAGCCAGCACTTTTAAATTTGCCAAGATGTCAGGCGCTCTGGCTCTCGGTTAACAATGGACTATCGTGGCTGGTGTCTCTATTTTCACATTCTGTACAATAGAATCACCAATAACTAGAGCATTTTAATCAGGTTTCTCAGTGGGTGCGTCACTGAGTGGGGAGAACCTGTTTAATGTTTTAATCAGAACAAAAGAGCGGTAATTTGACCCGCGACCATGCCGCCTCACTGTCACCCAATTGCCCTGCTGCACAGGCTCATCCGGAACCGAAAAATTTTCAGGACTCCCTGAGCTAGTCGCATCCAAAGCCGTATCTACAGCCCTCACATTCTTACTATCCTCAACTAAAGTTTGGATGCGTGTCTCTAGTTCTAAAATCTTCTCTGTCAGACTATTTATTTCCTTGCATCTATCACATGTGAATCCTTCTCTGCTGACAGAGATAGATAAACTATACATGTGGCAAGCAGTGCAAAAAACATTAGCAGGACAAGAACCCATATCTCACCGTGATTGATGAATGATTCCAACTTAACTTACCACTTTTGTTTGATGAACTTGTGAAAAACGGAGCAAGAGCGAAATGATACTGAGCAATAAAAAAAGAAGAAAACAGTAATAGACGGGAGTAGAAACACAAATGACAAGCTAACCGGCTAACAAATTATAATGTGCTGCACTCGCAGTTTTAGATTAAAAGCGAACAATCAAATTAGTCAGATTAGCTTGATAGAAAATATCAGAAATATGGTGGGAATTAAGTTATATTTTACTACTTAAACAGAGAGTGAAAGTAAGATAGAGATTTAACAGAAAAACTAATCTACACGGAGCTACAAACTGAAACTCAGCAGCACGGCCACGGCCAAACAGGAAGTGAGATCAGGGCAGTGTCATGGAGAATATTGATTTATACAGCATGTTTTATTTTAGATAAACTAGAAACAATGTTAATTTATAAAGTGTTATTTTGAAATGTAAGTCAATAACAATTGGCTGAAACCAGAGTCAATGGTGAAAGTCTTTGCGTGAAGAGACCCCGCCCCATTTTAGAGGTTCTGCCCACTTTTGGAGTTCACGCCCCATTTTGGAGATCTCCGGACTGTGGTTATACCTACTTGTTCAATTCTGCCCCCAACTGCAAGAGGCTACTCTTGCCAATAGGTCTGTGCAGTGCTGCATGAAGTCGAACACACCTATTAAGGAGCTCTAGAATTTAAAGCGGCAGACACGCATGCGCTTAGAATAAATAGATGATATAGTTCGCTGGTGTGGACCATAGTCCATAGATTATAGTTACCTTTAAAGTTATCGTCCTTGATGTGAATGGGCCTTAAATGACATTTAGTGCAATAAAAGTAGGATTTGGCAAGAACACTTCTTATATGAATTCCCTTTGCTGATATTACTGAGTGAACTATGGAGAACCTACAACTTTCTTGACAACCCTTTGATTTTATATGCTGTGTGAGATACCCAAAATACATAAGACATTTAATTAACGAATGGCAGACCTCTTGTTTAGCAATCACAGGGTTAAGCTAAGCATCAAAGTTAAGAGATATCTAGCTAAGATATGCCACGTGTAAAATACATTAAAATAGGCTAGACACAGTGATAGCATGCTTTATTTATTGCTTCTTCACACTAGTGGTGATTAATCTGTATAATAAAGGCCTTGCATGGTGAATTTTCCATGCAGGATAATATTTTTGAAAATTGCTTCACAAATTCAAATCCCCCTGAAAGTGTACTACCTTTTGCCTTGATTGTACGAGTTCCATGATAGTCATGCCATTAGTATAAGTGCTTTTCACTTCTAACTCACATAATAAAACATGCAATTACACTAACACTTCAAATAAGCGTGTTTGGTCCGAATCATAATCTCAGCACAATTCAGAAGAGGTAATAAAACTTGCTTTTACTCACTAAAAAAAATGCTGCTGAGGCACAAACCTCAGATAGAAAATGCTGATGTTTTGTGCACAAAAAAGGCATTTATACTCAAGACGCACATTCTAGTGCAGTTTCGAGCAGTTTATTCAAGCTATACAGCAAATGACAATATTCAGACTAGTTCCCCAAAAAATATACATCATGGTAAAAGACAAGTGTTATGAAGAAATAATCACTATGTAATGGAGAAGTAAATGTCTGTCTTGTTTTCTCAAAACAATTCTTCACTGTCTTATGCAAACCAGAATTGTAGATTTGATTAAAAAAATGAAAATTGTTGTGATACAGTATTTGTCAGAAGTAGGTAATCATGATTATTAAAATCTGCTACACAACTTGTAAATGTAAATTTTAATTCAGATCCAATATGTAATGTTAAGACAATATATCCATGGTCTTTGAGGTCTTTAATATGTCTTATTCACATTAAATAATATCACCACAATAAAGACATAAACACTTCATTAAAAACATTATGAGCACATTTAAAGCGTGTCTCCTCTTTCGGTTCTCAGGTGGTATCTAAGGGGCTAGAGAGGAAGTGGACTAAGGGCACAGGAGAAAAGACCATCTTAATATCCCATGAATCCACCATACCTCTTTTCAATCTCTGGTGAATTTTCATCTTCATCTTCCTCTTGGGAGCGTTTTAAGAAGCCGCCATAGCGTTTAGACTCCTGCCACCACTGTGGTCCACCTACACGCCTCATGAAGCCCCCGTATCGTTTTTGTAGTGCCTTAACCCCACTTTCCAAATCATAAAGTTGTCCCCTCTTCATAAAGCCCCCATAACGTTTTGCTATACCCTTTACACCCTGTGCTACTCCCTTTGAATCAAGGACGTCTGTCAGAGCCTCCTCCTCCCTCTCGCCATCAGACTCAACTTGATTGGCCAGCATTTTAACATCATGATTTGTCAGAATTGCTCTGCCATAGTCAACATCCTTTGGCCACAGCCCATAGAGCTCAGCAGTTTTCTTCATGAATCCTCCATAACGCTTCATAAACCCCCCATACCGCTTCATGAAGCCACCATATTTTTTGTCAACTGGGTGCTGTTGGGAGTCCAAGAGTTCCGTTTCTGTGGATGCTCGGTTACCCTCAGGAGTGTTATCAGCATTCTGCATAAAACGTTTGCACAAACTCCAAGAGCTGCCTGTACTCAGATGCTCCTCACACTCCACCACGCATTCCTGTGAAAAATGTGATAATATAGTCAATGAGACATACAGAAAATTCGTATAAAATAATGGATGACTCTTTTGCCCAGACACTAACATTAAAAGAGGATATGAAACACTTGCTCAAGCATACTTTGTTTCTCACTCAGCCTTCATCTCCCAATTCATAACTGGGCAAAATGCAAATGAGTGAGTGTGTTTTGGGTGATATGGGGATGAGTAGGTGTAGAGTGTGTGCTAAGCTTGTGGGAAACCATGGAAACACTAATACAGAGTGACATACTGAATTTGAACAACATACACCAATACCCTAGTCTCTCCGAACACACTAACATCAATTTTTAAATAATATAACATTTGTCAGAAACATGAGAGAGTGGGATCCAGTTGCCCATTATGTTGTAATAAAATGACAAAAGTACACAAAAGACTGGAACCAGGAAACATATAAAACAAAACAGAGCCAAAACTTAACCTCCATGTAAGAACAAGTCTTGACACATAAAGAACATAAACACTAGGGCTTATATACGGCATATACTGTATATACCAGGAATAGCTCCTGTCATGCCAAAGGACAACAAAACAAGAATCAAATTTCAGCCGATGGATGACAGGACGATTGTCCAGGATTTTGAGGTGAACGTAGGCCTGGGCTCTGCGGCAATGGAGGAACTGGAGACCACAGGGGAGCAGGAGACCAGAACACCACAGCAAAGCCAGAGACCACCATGGCTGATAATAAGATTACCTCAGCAGAGAACGGGACCACAGGGGTGTTGGCAGATCAGAGCACCACAGCAGAAAAGCAGACTACCACGGTGGAATCAGCGGGGCTGGGACATATCATGATTTTTTATTCAAAACAAGTGTTTAAAAACACAATCCCTTCAAATTCACATAGCCAGCCAGACCACAGAATGATTAAGTGTAGGCCACAATGGTGTTCACAATGGATTTTTTTTGTATAAAACAAATTCAAATCGATTTTTCCCCCTAAAATCTTTGTGTTTGTGTGTGCGTGTGCGCGTCACTCAATAAAAAAGCCTAAAGGCAGGGGCGTAGCCATCATTTCAAAAGTGGGGGGACGGAACGTCTAGTGTTATACCTGTTTTTTTCAGTTAACCCTTGTCTAATTGACAGATTTTATCATACTTTTTTGCTTAATATGCTTTATGGTTGTATTATTATATATGATTATAAAATAGAAGGAAAGAAAGAGAGAAAGAGAGAAAGAAAGAAAAAAAGAAAGAAATAAAGAATGAAATACAACAGCTTATCACAGGGATAGTAACCTTAAAAGGACATCTTTGTACTTTATTTACCCCAAAAATTAATCTGATTAATCTATGTTAAAAGATAATAATATTTTATCATAGACAATGCTGTAAATAATCTGTCCTTACCTCTGAAGCCTCATTGAAACTTTCTCCCTCATTCACGCTCAACTCTGAATTCACTTCTGCCTCTGTCTAAATAAAGTAGTGAAACATGTACATACAGGGAATAGTGACATACAGAAGAACATGACATAGGTGTTAGTTTCGTCTCTATTAGCATTCTGTTAGTCTATTGGCTGGGCTAATCAGAAGCCGTTCACAGCTGTTTTCACTCTATTCTCTTAATTAGACTGTGTATTTATTTGATGTCCGAGACTGACGCGGAAGCGTCTGCGGAAGCGTTCAGCATCCTCGTGTGAAGACAGACGAGTGTAAAGACAATCGACTTTTTCCTGCGCGACTTCACCCGAGCAACACACTTAAGTATCATTTCTATCTTCCCTCACACACTCTCCTTTGCTATCTTCTATCATGTGTTTCAAAACCATTCCGGTTGTCTCTCGACCACGCTCTAACATCACACGCAGACGGCAAAGTAATCCTGCTAACCTGCACCCCATCTCTACATCTTCTACTACACCTCTTTCTTTCTCTATGGCTCTCTGGAATTTTCAGTCAGCTGTCAACAAAGCAGACTTCATTTCCGCTTTTTCTTTACAATCCACTCTCAGCATCTTGGGCTTGACTGAGACCTGGATTCGTCCAGAAGACTCAGCAACCCCAGCTGCCCTCTCTAACAATTTCTCTTTCTCTCACACCCCACGTCAGGTTGGCCGGGGTGGGGGCACTGGTCTGCTCATTTCAAATAATTGGAAATACTCAACCCACTCGCCCCTATGCAATTACAACTCATTTGAATCTCATGCGATTACTGTCATGGCTCCTATAAAACTCCAGATTGTGGTAATCTACCGTCCCCTGGCCAAATTCTAGCCCCCTTCCTAGAGGAGCTGGATGGGTTGCTGTCCTCTTTCATGGAGGATGGAACTCCACTCTTAGTTTTTGGCGATTTCAACATTCATCTAGAAAAGCCTTATGCTACAGACTTTCATTCGCTCCTAGCTTCATTTGATCTCAAACGCCTTACCACTACTAGCACTCACAAATGAGGCAACCAACTTTATTTAATTTACACACGCGATTGTACTGCAGATAACATTCTGGTACAACCACTACATATCTCTGACCATTTCTTCATTAAATTCACATTACACTTTGCTACCCGGGTGCCACCAACCCTCTTACCGGTTACTTTTAGACGAAACCTACGCTCCCTTTCTCCCTCACATCTTTCCTCTGTAGTATCCACCTCTCTTCCCTCACCTACCCATTTCTCATCTCTGGATGTGAATGCTGCTACTGATACTTTATGCTCTACTTTAACCACTTGTCTAGATGACATTTGTCCTCTCTCCTCCAGGCCAGCACGAACTGCCCCTTCTAACCCCTGGTTATCTGATGTTCTTCGTGACTTCCAGACTCCGAGCAGCAGAGAGAAAATGGCGAAAATCCCATGAGCCGTCGGACCTGAGTATGTATCAATCGTTTCTTTCATCTTTCTCTGCTGAAGTCCACACTGCCAAATCGTCACATTTCCATATCAAGATCAACAATGCTCCAGATATGCGTAATCTCTTCAGAACATTTAATTCTCTCCTCTGTCCGCCTTCACCACTTCTATCACAGCTGATGACTTTGCAACTTTTTTTTACAGAGAAAACTAAAGCAATCAGTAGTCGGTTTTCACCTCCACTCACACAGGACCTCCAACCAACTAGATCCACTGCTCAAACTCCCGTCTTCTCCTTCTGTCCCCTCGCTGAGGCGGAAGTATCCAAACTTCTCCTCTCCAGCCATCCTACAACATGTCCTCTAGACCCTATCCCCTCACACCTTCTCCAAGCAATCTCTCCCGCACTCTTACCAGCACTCACACACATTATCAACACATCTCTCCTCACAGGCATCTTCCTCACTGCTCGAGTAACCCCACTGCTCAAAAAACCTACATTAAACACTTCTCTTTTAAAAACTACAGACCTGTCTCTCTCCTTCCATTCATTGCCAAAACACTTGAACGAGTTGTCTTTAACCAGGTCTCATTTTTTCTTTCACAGAACAACAAACTGGACGCTAAACAGTCAGGTTTCAGGAGTGGCCATTCAACTGAGACTGCGCTACTATCGGTCACTGAAGCCTTGCGAATTGCAAAAGCCGATTCCAAATCATCAGTCCTCATTCTGCTGGATCTGTCTGCCGCTTTTGACACTGTCAATCATCAGATCCTCATGTCCACCCTCTCATCACTGGATATCACTGGGATTCCACTTCGCTGGTTTGAATCCTATCTCACTGGTCGGTCTTTCAGGGTGGCCTGGGGCAGGGAGGTATCTAAAACACATCAATTGGTCACTGGGGTTCCCCAGGGCTCGGTTCTTGGACCCCTCCTCTTCTCCGCATACACTACATCACTGGCTCCCATCATACAGGCACATGGCTTCTCCTACCATTTCTATGCTGATGACACACAGCTCTATCTCTCATTTCGACCAGATGATCCAACGGTAGCTGCACGGATCTCAGGCTGCCTGGCGGACATCTCGGCATGGATGAAAGAACACCATCTACAGCTCAACCTGGCAAAGACTGAGCTTCTTGTCTTCCCTGCAACTCCAACTCTACAGCATGATTTCACGATTCAGTTAGGTTCATCAACAATTACCCCATCAGCTTCGGTCAGAAATCTTGGTGTAATCTTCGATGACCAGCTGACCTTCAAAGAGCACATTGCAAAGACTGCTCGATCTTGCAGGTTTGCACTACACAACATCAGAAAGATCAGGCCCTTTCTGACAGAGCATGCTGCACAACTTCTTGTCCAGGCCCTTGTCATTTCTAGACTGGACTACTGCAATGCTCTTCTAGCTGGACTTCCATCAAACACAATCAAACCTCTACAAATGATTCAGAATGCAGCGGCACGACTGGTCTTCAACGAGCCCAAAAGAGCCCATGTTACACCTCTCTTTGTCTCCTTGCACTGGCTACCAGTTGCAGCTCGCATCCAGTTCAAGACACTGATGCTTGCATAGAAACAACCACAGGCTCAGCACCTACTTCCACTCACTATTACGAATTTACATCCCCTCCAGAAGTCTGAGATCTGCTAGTGAGCGACGCCTCGTTGTACCATCACAGAGAGGCTCAAAATCACTCTCCAGAACATTCTCTTTCACAGTTCCTGGCCGGTGGAATGATCTTCCCACCCCTATCTGGAATGCTGGATCCCTGTCAATTTTCAAGCAACAACTGAAAACTCATCTCTTTCAACTCTACTTGACTACATAAAAAAGAAAAAAAAAGAAAAAATGTATTTTTTTTTTGTTTGAACTTTCACTTTTTCAAAATCTTCATCTTTCTCTTTATCTTTCTCTCCTTCCCTTGCTAGCTTGTACTTATTTGAACAATGCCTGAGACTTGGTGTTATTGGCACTTCCTCTGTATGTTTGCCTCTTCAAGATAAATCGCTTTATGTACTCCCAATTGTAAGTCGCTTTGGATAAAAGCGTCTGCTAAATGACTAAATGTAAATGTAAATGTAAATGTAAATAACAAATTAAGTACACTGCTGGACAATAACCAATCATTTGTATCCTAAATTATTGTTTAACACTTTAGTATGGGGAACACATATTCACTATTAACTATGACGTTTGCCTCAAACTCTTAATTTACTGCTTATTAATAGCTTGTAAGGTAGTCGTTGCAGTTGTTAAGTTTAGGTATTAGGTAGGATTATGGGATGCAAAATATGGTCATGAAGAATACCATGCCAAGTTGTTTATTGTACTAATGTTACATTTTTTTCTATATTTTACTAATTATGTGTTTTTTATGATTGGTCCATATATAATCCTACAAAACTTGAGTATTAATATATTTTATACAATGTAAAAACAGCCAGGTGTTAAAAGCCACTCTATTTGTTCTCACATGTGAAGTTTATCATCCTGATTCTGCCCTGACAAACCTAGGCTGTCTGTTTCTTGTTCATTTTTGACAACACATAAAAACGTAAAATTAGTGCAATAATGAAAGAGCACCCCTAAATTAAGATCGTTCCTATATCGGATCGTCAATGCATGCATACTTGACTTAATACATTATGTTGAATTGGCAGAGTTAAACATGTCACAACGCTGTAAAATCTCAGTTCAACATTATCTTTATTCGTATTTGAAGGGTTCTGATAACATACATACGTGTTAAAATAAAATACGTTACAAAAGATTTACAAAAAATACACTGAAAATAAGTGCACGTTTGTCCAGGCAGCTTTTTTTCCTCTCCATATAATTGACATTGTGCAACACTATTCGGATACCACATGCCAACTTACGCTGCTTGACTTTTTCGTAAAAAGGGAGTGAAGTGTTTTTTTGCCGCTTTGAACTCACCGCGACTTCTATGGATGTTGAATACAGCGCGGGACAGCGGGTGCGAGCTAGGGCGTGTCGTGACGTGACAAACTGAGTGACTGATTGCCATGGAAACGTAAACGTCATGTATAGACTATATTGTTTTTTAAATTGAAATAATTCTGCACGTATATACATGGCTCCATTAAAACCTCAACATGTCGAGAACACAACTGTCCAGTGAAAAAGTGCGGGGGACGAATTTACTTTTTATAAAAAGTGAGGGGGGCACGCATAATCTACGCCCCTGCAAATGTGATGTCAGAGTTTTATATTCATTTATTTTGGCAAAATGTTACAATTGCTGACATTTATTTGAACACTTAACACTTAATTGTTCCGCAAGAATGCCAGAGTTCCAGATTTAGGCTATATGAAAATTATTAACAGAAAGTGTAAGATCTTATGAACTGTTGTTTTAAATAAAGTAGGTCTATAGCTCTTTTAAGATGTATAAGATTCTGCTATACAATTTCAATTACTTGATCACGCCATTATTATTTTGAGCCATAATAATAATTATATTATTAATATTACTAATTAATATTAACAGCGGAGAACATCTATTTCTTCTGGCTAAGCAATTTTGACTCAGCTCGCTGTTCTTTAAGGTAGGATTTCGGGTAAATTGGTGCAGTCTAGCGGTGGTCTGTCTCACAAACAGTCTGGTGCGTTTCACGACTTTTTTTTTCTCAGATCAGTTCTTGATCACATTAATAGTCTACATATGGATGTAAAATCCAGAAATGTCTATCCTGGCCATGTAAATCGCTGTAAAATATAATTGTATATTCACAATATTTGTTGACACTGCTGACAATAAATAATCATAGACCCTATAGTACATAGAATAGGCCTATATGAAGTGTTCTTAGAAAAAAAATAAGTTCTAAAATGTCTATTCGACTTTTTCTAAGAGTTGGTGCGTATCATCTTTTTTCGAATCAGTCATTGTAGACGAATTACTTAATACATTTGCTAATTTAATAATAGTCTACAATATGACTATCTGATACATTAGCTTCTCCAGTGTTGCAATAATTAATGAAATCAGTTTATTTGTTTTAATTAAACAAATAGGCCTATAAAAAGACTTATGTAAACATGTATGCAAATAGCTTGAATAAAAATTCATAGTAGCCTAATACTTTAGCAAAGGGGTGCTTCAGATCAGACATTGATACTTTGAATAGCTAAATTCCCAATAAGTAGCAATTTCATCCTGTTTTCTTCACATATGCGCGGTTTTATTTATATATGTACGTGCATTAAAACAGTAGACTTACTATTGAGTGTATTTTTATAAGTTGAAAAGGCAGTTGCTGCGAGCAGTACGCGCAGTCTTCGCCACAGTCCGCGCTCGCAGTCAGCGTCAGATACGCGCTCAGCAACAGTGTCCACCTGGAGCTTAAGGGAACTGTCAGGGTCTTTAGCGGAAAATAAATAACAGATTGCACTAGGTTTAATGCTTCCTATACATTTTATTCAAAATAGTGCCATAAAAACAAACAACAATTAACAATATTTAGCAATTCATATCACTAGAAATACTAAAAAACATTTAGAATTTAAGCACGTTTACTAACCTTCATGACGGCGCAAGTTACTCCAGTCTGTTGGTGCATGTAAAATCTCGTCAATACTAAACATAGAAGTGCGTTACTCCCTAGAGTGCATTGAGTGTTTGGGGGAGAGAGAGAGAGAGAGAGAGAGAGAGAGAGCGAGAGAGAGAGTGCGAGTATAACGTCATATGGGGATATTGAATCAGCTTACAAAAGCAATATGAGCACTACACAACAATGAGCCAATTTATTCAGTGAAATTCTTACACTAGAAGAAAATATAGTTCCTGCCAAAACATAACAATATTATGCGTGAAAACAACAAATGACTGTGGGAGTTACGCAGTGATGTTTCATGTGTTTCCGACTGTTATAGTGTACAACCGCCTTAAATTTATTGTTAACTGATGTGCAAATGTTGAACTAAATCCTATTGTTATTTTTTCTTAAGATTATGCATGCACAATTTGCAGTGATTGACAACGGGTTATTTCTCTTCATAAAGCACATTTATATCTGCAAATAAGATTGGTGGTTGTGAAAATATCCTGCATTGATTATCAATAAATTGTGTTGGTTTCAATTAAGCTTACAAATAAAAAAACATAATTAGACTCAACTAATAATACAAACAGTTTTATATTATTATTTCA